>OX377622.1:21864013-22179957 GCA_947397865.1 Polietes domitor | reverse complement strand
AAAGTTGACTACTTTTCGTTTTTAAAGAAAAGTAAAATTTTTATTTTTGTTTTTATGTTTTTTAACATTATTTTACGTATTTGTTCATAATGTGCAGAAAAAATAATTTGATCTTAATTTTTTATCGCACATTTTAAGAGATCTTGCACTCGAATTTGTTTGTCAAAAATATTTTAAAAATGCCATTTTTGAGAAAAAAACCTTTGAAGAATATAATTAAAAATTTAGAAAGATTGAAGCATTACTCGTTTTTGCAGGGTAACTTTTGCCTGCACGAAAATGCACCTTCGGAAGATAGGAATGTGCAAAAAGTCAGATTTTGCAGACAAATCGAATTAATTCAGGAGTAAATATTGCCATTACAGTGATAGTATTGCAATTCATTCAGGAGTAAATATTGCCATTATTTTAATATTTTAATACATGAACATCAATTGAATTCACCCCAATGGAACTCAAATTCGGTCATATTTGTTATATTTTCTTTATATATATATATTTTCTAGGTCTTTGCTTTTTTGGTCTCAAAAATTTTTACTAGTACTAAAGTTATTGAATTCTTTCCGACGGATTTCGAATCTGAGCCACTGCGGCCAACAAAAATAATTTTTTAATGTTTTCGAACTTCTAAGCGCGATATTAAAAATTTCAAAATGTTTGTTTTCAATTTTAGCAGTTTGACTATTTTAGTCATATTTCAAGTTAATAACAATTGATCCTGCCTGGAATATTTCCATACAAGCTGCGGCAAAAATTAGAAGGAATAGAGCTAGGACCTTGAAATTTCACACACATCACTTATATCATCAAATTAGATCCAAAACAAGTTTTTGTTACAATCCGCCCACAACCACTCCTACTCCCCATGTAAGTTAAAATGAAAAAACGTCATAGATTTCTTATTTTAATATATATGTTAATAAAAATCACTACCAGTGATTTCATTTGAGTTCACAATTAAATGAAAATTGTCAGTGTCACGCCCAACGCCCACATAAAAATTTTAGTTTTTTAAGATTTTCGAAATATTTAATAAAAAATATTTTATTTCTCAATCGATGACAAACGGCTATTATAACTCAATAAAAAACTTAAGATTAATACATCGCTCAATATTTACACGCAGTCGCTTGACATAAAATCGTACCTCCCTAAAGTATGCTTTAAATAAATTTTACAAAACAACGAAGATAGTATTGCTTCATTTTTGGCTTAGATGGTTTTACCATTTCAGTAATTAAATCGATGTTTGCAGCCATAAACAGAATCTTCTTTTTAAAATTAATAAATAGGACAATAGTTTAATAATATTTGTAAATGCTGAGGCATCGGTCGGCTTCGCGAATATAAGTTTATACTGTAGAATATTAACAATACTAAATAAATACAACCTTTAGGTAGATCACTGTCTGAAAAGGAAAGCGAAAACGTTATTACAAATTTTTAAATGCAAAAGAATACCTCAAGAGCTCCTGTTTTCTACGAACTAAACGAAATTTCAATACGATACATGGTTTCCAAGATACATCTCAATAAAACAACCTCTATTATAATGAAATTTTCAACTATTTTAGCATTTATGAACTTTAAATGCATACATAGCAAAATTTATGACAAAATCTTTTAGAATATGCTTAATAGGTTTGTTTTTTGCAAAATTCAATCAGTAAAGTCCAGATTTGGGCACATGCAATTTTGGGAGTTTTTGCCGTTGATAATACTTTGTGGGCCGTGAGATTGCGATACCATGGATTTTTTGTGGGCACCCAATTTCCCACTTAGGACATTTCCAATGACAGCTCCGAATGACTAATGCTATTTTTAAAGGAATTAAGGGCTGGGTTTTTATAGATATATATCGCCTGCCTTAATGACATACCATCTGCCACTGACAAAAGTCAGATAGTCTTGATCATATTTGAATCTGATAAACTTTGAAAGCTAGTGATAGCATACAAATCAAGTGGATTAATTTAACCTAAATATTTTTTGTCGAGTGTATTTAAGTACTATATATATAATTTGATTTGCATGCAAGGACATTGATTGCATGAACGAACTGTAAATAGAACAAAAACATGCATTTATAATCGATTTTGTGACCAACCCAACTGGTACCATCACGGCGGCATATTTGAAATTGTCTCAATTGTTGTGCAGTTGTGCACTAATCACGGCATGCAGTGAATTGCATAATACAACTCTCGTACTCGTATTTAAAAGAAAGAAGAAGACGAAGAAAACACCAAATAACAAAAACTGGCACGAATTATCACCGACATAAAATGAGTTTGTTTTTAATTTAAAATTAAACCATAATTATCGATAGGACGACGACATTTATATGCATATGAAAGAAAGTAACAACATTTCCTTATTTATTTGTGGACTTTGGGGGATTGTTCAGCGAAACAATCCATCCATCCAGTCATCCAGCCATCCATCCATGAAAAATGAAAAATATCGACGTATTGCAACGAAATGATAAAAGTTACAATGAACCCACCAACTCTGCACGAATTGTATGACTATAAACATTAGGGCGGCTCTTGAAAAAAAAAACTAACAAATTGTTTGATGTCAAAAATTTCTCCAAAATAATTAGGCTTGTGTGATAACACGTTGCTGGACCTTGATGGAAAAAATAACAAAGTTTAAAAATTATGAATATGGAATGTATTGATTGTTGAGACTTTATATTCTTAATTGTTTATGTTATAGTTCGGCTCAAGGTCCCTGACAATTAAAAAGGCGCGGCATTCTTTTAAATTTTGACTAACATCGTTGATCATCTTCAGGGGATCTAACAAAAAACGCATATTATTCTCTCATTATCAAAAAACAATAACAAAACATTGATATTTACATTTAAATTTAAAATGAATATAAAGGGTGATTTTTTAAAAGCTATAGGAAAGTTTTTCAAAAAAAACACATAAAATTCAGAAGAATGCATGAAATCTTTATTTGAATCGATAGTACGTTCCATATAATTTAAAGTTTGAAGAGTATTTCATGCAAATGTTGACCTTGACTGCGCTCAAATGGTCCATCCGCTTAGTCCAATTTTAGCATTTCCACGTTTTTGAGTAACGGAGGCCCAATTGCTTCGAACGGCGACGAATCGATAATTGATGGTCATCGTTAACACTGGCCGATACAGCTACGGCCAGCTATTTTCTTCAGTTCGCACTCTACGTAAGCGTGTTGGTGGTTTAATGTCCAACAATGTAATTTTGGTGCGAAATTTAGTCACAATAGTCCGAATAGCCGCTTCAGTGGGTCGATTAAACTGACCATAAAATGGAAGCGCGCGATGAACTTTCTTATCAGAGCACGCATTTTGATAATAAAATTCAATAATTTGCAAGCGTTGTTCGTTTGTAAGACGATTCATGGTTAACTTATAGACCAAACTGAAGATGTTTGACAGTGAAACAAAACACGAAACGTGCGTCAGCTGTTTAAATCAGTGTTGTTCCATGACAAAATTATAAATATGATCAACTAGGCTACGAATTGAAATTAACTGGAAAGTTAACATATATTGGAATACTTGATATATCGTACTATAACTAAGGCTTAATGAAATTGTAGACGCATTGGGACTATGTGTATTGACCCAGAGGGTATCTATGTTATAGAAATAAATGTTTGTTTTTGTTTGGAGGCATTATAGGAAGTCTATCAACTTTTTCCTTAAAGAGTTGTGATAGGGGTAGGTATTATTGGGAAAATATTGAGGAAGGACAATTAATTGGGGTCAGTCTTACACTTCTACCCTCTAGGGTCTACTAGGGGAGCTGTTTTGGGCCTTTCTTTCATAAAAATATATAAAAAATATGTAAATTTACGGGGGGGCCACCTTAAGGGTTGCAGTTGAAGGGTAGGTGTGTTCTAAGCATAAGGTCATACATTTGACTCCACTAGGTGTCGTCTCCGTTATAGCAAATTTTATAAAAATTTAGTTTTTGTATGGGTGCTCCATTATGGAGTGGAGATAGGGGACAGGTATGTTTGGTGAAAATGTTGGAGAGAGAAAATTAATGGAGATCTGTCTTACATGCCTTCCCTGTAGAGGTGACTAGGAGACAGTTTTGGGCCTTTTCTTCATAAAAATATAATAAAATGAGGGTTGAAGGTAAAAGGTAGGTACGTTCTGAGAAAATATTGGGGCTGAAAAAATATCGGTGGTTGGTCATACATTTGACTCCCCTTGGAGCCTCCTTGGAGCAGTCAGAATGGTGGGAGCACATTTTATAAAAAATAGTTTTTGTATGGGAGCACCATTAAGGAGTGGGGATAGGGGGTAAATTTGTTCAGGAAAAATGTTGGGTAGTGAAAATTAGTGGAGATCGGTCTTACATTTAACCCAGCTAGGGGCGACTCCGAGGCAATTTTGGACCTTACATTATAAAAAATAAAAAAATCGTAATGTATGGAGTATGTACCAAATACATGCATACATTTCTGTAGATTTTCAAGAAATTTGTATGGTGATGGCGCGAAATATTTCCGAAATCCACCCAACCGTTTTGTGGGAGAAGCGCCCTAATGTATATCCATCCAGCACATTGTGTTTATAAGCTAAAATACAGTTTTAATTTTTTTTATACACATGTATGTATATAAAACACATATAAGACGACGTCATCAGTGGCAACTGGCAATTGTTTATGTTTCTCACTTTCTTCGAGAGTTTGTTTGTGGTGGGTGATGTACCATCAACGAAAGTGTTGATAAATGTGCATTATATAGGAAAACCACAACAAAAGCACTCTGTATTTTGGAATACTTTTAACAAATGAAATGTATTTGTGGATACAGTCGTAGCATCTTAATAAGGTCATGCATGTACAAAACAAAGAAAATATATTTCTTTTTCGTTTTATTTGTTGGTTTAATGATTTTAATTTCAATTTTGTTATGGAGGAACTCGCAGAATTTTTATAATGTAACTATTTACTTCATTCATATCTCCCATAATAATGACAGGGAATTGCGGAAGTGAAAAATCGTTTACACGCAGAAAATCCAGTATCAATTAAGTGTGTAATCAATCAACAATAAAATTACATTATATCAAGGTCACTATGAATACAAATCCAAGTTGTCAAACCATAGACATGCCCCCCACATGTCGCTTGATAATAAATATATTTTCAAAAATACAGCGACTATACCCAAACCATAGCAACCAGTCCGATAGAAATAGAAAAAGTAATCCATAATAAATACGGGGAATTTTGCAAATTGTAATCTTTATGACAGAAAGTATTTAGAAATGTATTTTCGCTCATTCTTATCTGTTGTTGAACATGTTTTCTATAATAAATTTTCCAACACGTTCAAAATTCTTAGAGCGTTCTAATGAAATACATGTATATGTGATTTTTTGTTCGACTAAACAGAATGATTTATATACCCTACACTTATATACGATTTTAATTAAATAAAGGGTCCGCCAAATTATTTTTTTTTTTGAAAATGCTATAAAAAAACTACTGAATATTTTCTCAAATTTCTTTTTTTATTTGAAAGTCCGGCTAATAATGGAAAATAATTTCATTCAAATGGAAATAATAGTCCAACGGTTGAATAGTTGAAAAAAAACGTTAGATGGCGGACCCTTTATATTCTAATACGTGCAGAACATCACTTTTAATAATTTTACAGGAGGAGCAAAAAAACTTAATAATATGAAACTCATTGCGGCTAAAATAAAAATGGTCAGTATACTATCAAAACAATGCAATCACATTATAAAGTAGATTAGGCAGAATTCAAAACTGTGCGTTAAGGCACTAATTGACGCTCCCGTGAGAGCGTACCAATTGGGAAGTACTAGAAGTTTGTGCCAATTGGACCACATTTGTTAATAATTGTAAAAACGGGATAAAATATGAAGTCATAATGGATTACAGGCACCGGTAAAGGCATTTATTTTTACCTGGGATAAAGATTATTGTGTGCGAGTTACAAGAAAGGGGCGTAGCTAAAGCGTAAATATTTTTTATGTTTAAAATGATTATAAAAACATTTTCAAATATCAAATTGCAAATGATTTCAGATGTTATCGCCCATATTCCATACGAATGTAGCCTCTATAAAATCATTTCCAAATTTTAAATTTCACAGTATTTCGATCATCCGTATAGAAGTTATAACAGCTTTAATTTCACGTAATTTAGGGTAATTTGTGTGGGAGGTACTTGAAGAGGCGTAGCAAATTTAAGAGGACTGGTTTAAATTCTGATTATATCAAATACTCCATTGCTAGGTCGAGATAAAGCATTGAGTCTCAGAGACGTTATAGGATCTACTTGGAGAAACTAAAGAATGATTTTAGGAAGAACCCTAGATCTTTTTATGACTTCGTGAATCTTAAGCGTAGATCCGCAACTAAGCCGACTAGGATTATAATGGATGGTTTAGAATTCTGTGAAGATCAGGCGATTGCTGATTGTTTTGCGAAGTTTTTTGCGGCGAATTATTCTGAACGATATTATCGATCGAATGACACTTATCATTTTAATATCTCTGCATTGAGTCAACTGGAAATCCCTGTAATTGATTTACCCTTGATTTTGTCCAATTTGACTAATATCAGATCCACGAATAGTTTTGGCCCCGATGGGGTGCCAAGTATAATTTTGAAATTCTGTGCTAGTGGTTTGGCTTGTCCGCTAACATTAGGGCTGTTTTTCTTTAAGCCGGGATAACAAGCTGCGATAACAAAAACGTTAATAAAAATTTAATTTTCTGCTCAAAATAAAAAAATCTTTTTTCACATTGTCGCCAACTACAATATAAATATATGTATCAAAAGAAATTTTCAAAAAAATATTTTGTGTCGACTTTATTAGACTTAGCCTTGATAACCATCATTTTGACTTACACTGGATAATTATCCAGGCTAAGTCAAAAAGTTTTAACACACAATAATTTTTTCAAAATTTGTTTTCACATATACATTGATATTGCCTTTGTCGACAATTTTAAAAAATATTTTTTTATTTTGAGTGAAATTTTAACATTTTATTTAGATTTTTGTTATCGCAGCTTAGTTATCCAGTCGTAAAGAAAAACAGCCATATTATTATTTAATACTTCATTGAGATTTGGATATATGCATTTGGCTTGGAGGAGTTCATTCATTGATCCCCTCCATGACGTGTCAAACTATATAGGGATAGCTAATTTGAGTGCTATTCCGAAGCTATTTGAGAAATTGGTTACTGAGGTGGTATCTCCCAGGGTTTCTTCTATATTGAGTCCATACCAAAATGGACTTCGTAAGGGCTTTTCTACTGTGACAAATTTGATTCAGTTTACTTCTCACGTTATTGATGAATTTGTTCAGGGTAATCAGACTGATGTCAGCTATACAGATTTTAGTAAGGCATTTGATAAAGTGAACCATGAACTTTTGGTATATAAATTAGATCGCATTGGTTTTAGCTCTGACTTCTTGAAGTTGATATCTTCGTATCTTTCGAATCGCTCCCAGATTGTTAAATTTTGAAAGAATTTTTTTGAAACCAAACATTAAGTTTGATAATAGACTCGAAAAATTGGCATTTTTTGACAGAATTATAAATAAAGAAGGTTATCTGAGAATATTAAGAGAAAAATTGAAGTCAAACCCGGAAAAACTAGGTGTACAGGACAGCTTCAAATTTTATCAGGGCAATGATCGGAAACACAAATCACGTAGGAGTAGCTCCTTTATTACTGTCCAAAAGCGTTCCATCCTCCTCTCCAATCGCCAGACGTGGGATGAATTGGACCGCCGTATTCGCCGCCACTAAATAAACTCCACACCCGAACTGAAGAAGCGATTACATGAAGAATGGGATAAATTACGAATTTTCTGTACCAGAAAAATCGTGGAAATTATGCTAAATTGTGAGCAAAGCGTTTCCCTACGCTTAATTAATACTGAATGTTCACAAAATCACGTTTATGTCTTTTTTTAAGAAAACCCGAATATTAATGATGCTATGATTTTTGATGTAAATGAAGTAATGCGTTGTCTTTTATTATTTATAATCAGTTAATGATTAATGTTTCGCGGATTTTGAAGCTCATCTAATGGTGAATTATGATTATAAAATAAAGTTTTTTTTTTAAATAACGTACGTATGATTTTTCACCAATGAGAATGTCGAATATTAATGAGAGACACTGTATATAGCCTTGTCACACTACATGTGAAATCTAGCTGAAATAACATAAGACCGATTTACAAATGTCAGATCCCACACAAATGTCACATTTGAAAATCTACCTTATGTCATTTTAGCTAGGTGGTGTGAGAAGTCTATAGACTTATAGCATTTTCAGACTACATACCAAGGCGTCTTAATAGAGGTGATAGCACTAGAACAACAACAAATTCGGCAACAACAAAATACAAGTAATTTTTTGAATGGTGAGCCATACTGTCAAAGCAAAATATATGGGATTTGACAGTTTCGGTTACTTTTGAATGAAAAAAATTTCAGTCAGCTGGGCTCCTGCTATCACCTTTATTAATACGCCTTGCTACATACGAAATGTTGCTGAAATGACATAAGGTCGATTTACAAATGTCAGATCCCATACAAAATTTGGCATTTGAAAAGCGACCTTATGTCATTTTTAGCTGAAATCGATTGATTTCGCATGCAGTCTGAAATGGCTATTAGCGAGTAAAAGCCATTTTCTAATTGAAAGCGTTAGAGTTAACCAAGAGTCATGAATGTCAATGTTTACACAATCCTTTCCTAACTTCTGTTAGCAGAGCTACATGGAAACGGGGATTAATGTACCTAGCTAATGTGCCTCCGATGGGTCTTTTGGTTAAGGTTATAATAAAACACTATACCCACGTAATCCGCTTATCTATCTTATCCTATGTTAGCAATATATAAGTCGATATGACAACTTCCTAGGGTAGGGTAACATTTAAAATTATGAAAATATTTATTCTCTAAACATAAAAAATGTCCCAAGTGTAGCTCCTCCGTCGATAGTGTAGAATTATTTTTAATAGCTATAAAATGGTCATCGTTTACCGGTTATTATAAATTTTGTGTTTTTTTTATTAATTTTAATTACTTAGATACGCATTTTATCAATTAAGATCTTTGATCTTTGTACCTTTTTAGTTTCGGATCATACATGCATTTAGGTTATCTTGTGTATGATGCGTTGCGTTGCGGAGGAATGTCAACACGAATGCAGAAGCCCTAATTTATGTATATTGCCCATGACCCTGGTTTACATGCATTTATATGACCCTCTGAAAAATATACAATACGACAGTACAAAAATAAACGTATTATAAATCCTGTTTCGAATTTGGAGCAAGTACAAAGAAACACCACTACCAATTGGATTGATTGGCTTGTTGTTGTAAGTGCCAACTAGAAAGTTTTTTCTTTGTCTCAGCATCACAAAAACAAAGAGAGAAATGTCCTTCTGCCCACGTCAACTCAATAAAAAAACCTCTAACATCTGTCCATAATCCATACATGTCATCACTTCAACAAACAACCGCACCAGCGATAATAAGTAAACTAAATAATAAAGTAATATCCCATTCATCCATTCGAGCTATTTGATATTTCTTTTCTAGTTTCTAAACTTACCTCTGAAGGTGAAGACATTTTTTATTTTTTGCACTAACTTTCGTTGATTTTTTCCCGGAAAGATTGATTCCAAACAACACTTTATCCCACAAATAATTATTGCCTTCTTTTGTTTACTTTTTTATTTATTATTTTAGTTTTTTCTAATTTCACACATTTATTAAAGTCCAAAGCCAGATGTACAAAACTTGAGCTCAAAGTCGGCTCGTCGTCGACGCCGTTTGTTTATAACGTTATAGCCGCCACAGAGGGTTTCAGTTGCGTCAACTAATTTGATTTTTTGAACTTTTTCATAATTGTTTACGCTTACTTCTTTTAGAAATAAAAAGACTATTGGAGTGTCAATTATATTTTGTAAATTAAAAAGATAAAAAGAGGTAGTAGATAAAAATTTTGAGTTACCTTACATTGGGATGGTAGTAGATTTTTTGAGGCAAAATACCTTAGGAAACATGTAGACCTTTTAAATTTCGTACATATACTTATGCTGCTTACAAGAGATGTTTGGACAACATTTAAGTTTCTCAACCTTCTGTCACGCCCATTTACAGTGGAATAGTAGTAGATTTTTTGAGGCAATTGTATAGCAAAATTTTAAGTTGATCAATCTGCAGTTATATTGATTTGACAACCATATAAAACGAGTTTTCACCGTGTTCCAATTTTCGTAATTTTAAAATGTTGCCAACACGCTGCCATTATTACTTTTAGAACATGCGTTAGTTCAAAAATTGACTTTTTGCCTCAAAAATTTGTATTTGGGCAATTCCCCAGAAAGGTCCACCAAGATCAACAAATTAAAAGTTCTTGTAAACACTTTGTTTTATCATATTTTCATAGGGAAACAATCAAATTTAAATAATGTACAAACATTTTACATTTATTCATATCCCATCTCGAGATATTTGAATGCAAAGTCGTGCAAGTGCAACTTTACTTGTTTTAATACATGTTCTTAAATAGAGACAGTACGCGTTGACTATTGTTGTCTAAAATCTTTTAGGGAGTGCAAAGGTCAAAAAATAAAGGATACGAAACTATACGACTACAATTTACTGTAACTTTTTGTTTTGCATTATCTCATATTTCAATGTCACGTTCGACATTGAAAAATATCATTTGTTGTAACTGCGTCCAATGTAGATGCAGAAAGATCGTCAAATTTGGAGTGCAAACAGAGATTTTTATACAAATTAAATAAAATAAACCTTATAAGAAAATTTGTGACCTTGGTACTTCTTGAAAGTTGGTCACGTTCGACATTTTAAGTGTGAAAATTAAAAAAAATAAGAAAAATTAGTGCTGTTTTTCTTTAAGCCGGGATAACAACCTGCGATAACAAAAACTTTAATAAAAATTTAATTTTTCGTTCAAAACAAATTTCGTTCAAATTGTCGCCAACTACAATATAAATATATGTATCAAAAGAAATTTTCAAAAAAAAATATTTTGTGTCGACTTTATTGGACTTAGCCTCGATATCCATCATTTTGACTTACACTGGATAATTCCAGGCTAAGTCAAACATTTTTAACACAAAATTATTTTTTCAAAATTTGTTTTCACACACACAATGATATTGCTTTTGGCGACAATTTTAAAAATAATTTCTTATTTTGAGCGAAATTTTAACATTTTATTTAGATTTTTGTTATCTCAGCTTAGTTATCCAGTCTTAAAGAAAAACAGCCATATTCTTACATAAATAATTTATTTATGTAAAAAATAATTTTTAATCATTTAAATTAGATGAGCAAAAAGGAGCTGAAAAAACAAATAAAGAGAGTTAGAACGGCGCACTGTGTTGCGGCTAGTGGAAAAGTAACTTTTTTCCGATTATTTTTTTCAGTGTTTTTAATGATGCAATTTTGTCACAGACATTTCAAGTAAACAAAAAACATTATGTGTTTTTTATGCACCTTTTATTTTTATGTTGGCCCGTTGATTTTTAATTGATTTTAGAAGTCAAATATAGAAAATTTTCTCGAAAAGAGGGGATTTCAGGGCTGTATTCAAAATGATCTCATTTGATTTTGGTGACAGATATTTTGATTCGGAAAAAAAATCTGCCTTCGGACAAGTATCTTCTGTAAAAAAAGGAATGTTGTTTGAGACATTTTCATATGCACCTTTTTTAGAACGAAAACCCGACTAAAGGTCCATTTTTCCTTTAAATTTGGGTTAGGTAAGCAATATCTAAAAAGTCCCAGAGAGTCCCAGTTCCAAACCACTACAGAAATGTTACATAATTTGTTTTCAACGAACTGTAAAAAAATCAGCTGCCCATACCTGCCCTCCTGGGAGTTATAGCGATTTTAGTATATCACTCTCAGTATTTATTCCATAGAAATAGAACGGAATTTTTTTTTATTCTACATCTATTCTAGCACTCCACAAAAATGAGCATAACTGTCTTAAAACTGAAGCTATTGACTTCAAACCGGTATCAAATTAAAGCTTTGATTGCCACCTTTCAAATAAGAAATAAAATAGATTTTGGTTTTTTATAAAATTTCAGAGTTTTTCAACAAATATCGAAAAATCATGAAAATTTGACGTTTATAATTCTTGTTCGGACCACCCTATAATTTATTTAAAAAACTAATCATAGGGTATTTATCAGAAATAAAGGAAGAATTAAAATAATTTTTTTTGTAAATTTTTCGAACAATTTTTTTTTTTGACTTTTGTTGAAAATTTGACCCAACAATTTTTTTCGGTGTAAATTTTTTTTCACTCATTCTGTTTGGGATTTCATTCTGACCAATCTGTAGAAGTTTCTCATCGATACAATTAAAAATACAGTTTAGGCAATATGATTTCCAAAAAATTCCGTTTTCGCAACACTGTGCGGCGGTGAGAAAGTTGAAAGAAGATCAGCTAAAATTACAAAACATTGAATTAAAATAACAAAATTTTGTTGTTTGCTGTTATTATATGGGAATAAATTTATTGAATACTTCTGTTAATTAAATATATATATAAATATAACTTCGTAAAAAGTACAACATAAATACCATGATGGAAGAAAATATGCCTGTTCGATTGGGCTTACTAGCTTATAATTAAGTTACTTGATAAGGTGGAAACGTTTCCACCCATTGGTTTTTCTTAAATGAATCAACAAGAAAAATCTGGCAATAACTCTAAGAGAGTAGTAAGCTACTTTCTTGTCAAGCGAGTAAATTCCGTACAAAAGTTAAGCTAAATTAAGTTAATGAGCTGGAAATAGTGCCACAGGTTTTGCTAAAATCGGCGTTTGAATTGTTGGCTGCGAAAACGACTTCTGTTTTGGTCACGTGCGAATGCCTTGGCTCTTTTAATTTATTTAGAAAACGAGAAATTTCCCAAAATCAACATTAGCACCAATTATACTGTTAATTAAGAGCTACAAGTTAAGCATATGGTCAAAATAAAAATCCATTTTATTTTCATGTTTTTTGTCACTTTAAGTACACTTTTAAATCAGAAATTTTCATAATTTATGGCAGCTTGCTGCAGCCCATTTTTTCGGCATATTAAACTGCACCTTTTAACCTTTCTTCTCATATATATGGTTCAGCGGATACGTCCGGTTCTACTCCAAGAAATACAAAAACGACTGGTAAACATACACGAAAAACAACACACTTTATAGTATATTGCATTGCATTTTTTAATAGTTAATAGTAGGGCTGTTTTTCTTTAAGCCGGGATAACAAGCTGCGATAACAAAAACTTTAATAAAAGTTTAATTTTTCGTTCAAAATAAAAAATTATTTTTTCACAAAATTATTTGTATCAAAAGAAATTTTCAAAAAAATGTTTTGTGTCGACTTTATTGGACTTAGCCTCGATATCCATCATTTTGACTTACACTGGATAATTATCCAGGCTAAGTCAAACATTTTTAACACAAAATTATTTTTTCAAAATTTGTTTTCACACACACATTGATATTGCTTTTGGCGACAATTTTAAAAAAGAATTTTTTATTTTGAGTGAAATTTTAACATTTTATTTAGATTTTTGTTATCGCAGCTTAGTTATCCAGTCTTAAAGAAAAACAGCCATAGTATTATTACAATTTTTGATTAATTTACATATCTGTGTTAGTATTTTCTAATTTACAAAAATTTGAATAGCTAGTGCCTTTTCGTTTTACAACAGATGTGTTTTCATAGTACTTTTGGTTGAAATATCAGAAATGCAACAAGAGAAAAAGTAGTAACTTTGGCAGCATGGTTTGAAAAATATATAAAAATTTGGAACCAGGTGGCATCTCGAGTTCCAAATTTTTATATTTTGCTATTTTAAAGTGCTGGCAATAAACTGCCATTATTACTTTCTGAAAATTCGTTACTTCAAAAATTTACTTTTTGCCTCTCAAATTGGTGTTTGGCCCCAACGTGGGACGGCGGAAATGTTTCAAATTATGTTTCAACGGTATTAGACGGTTCCGTCTACGTGACGTTTGAGATACGTAATAATTCTAATTGTAGTTTTTCACGAAACAGCAGTCAGCTGATTCGTTGCAGGCCAATTCACACTATCAAATTTTCCAAACTATTTGGGGTATTTACACATGAAGATTTATCGTATAGTTTGAATTCTGACTCTTGTTCTGTGAAGTGTTCTGAAAGAAAAGTGAAAAATATTGTTTCAATTGGCATTTCCACAGTGAGTTTTATTTCTTTTTTATAAAGTAACGCATTTGGAGTACTATGACACCGAGAGTCACGACATTTTGTGTGAGTACTTATATTCAACATACAATTTGTCCATTTTTTGTTTTCACGTTAAAATTTTATTTTGTCCAACTATGTTTTACATTGAAATATACATACATATGTGCATATAACGTATGTGAAATGTTTTGTTGTTTTTTACAATTTGCTATTGCCCACTAACATTTCCCGCACCAGTTTCACAGCATATTTCGCTGTTCCTGGGGCAGTCGTTACACCATAACCACCATGACCATAATTATGAACGATCTTCACAGGACGACCATCTTGCGAACGTTGTTCTATATCTTTTTCCACACGCACCACCGAACGATGAGGACGCAATCCGACCATTTCTCGCACTACTTCAGCCTTTTTCAAACTTGGCAACATATTGTAACAGCGTTCCTTAATAGCCATCGAATCATATTTACAAACATCCATATTATAACTATCGAATTGGCGGCAACCGCCGAGAGTGACCGTCTCAAAACCGGGTACAATATAAGTATCGTAATCCCCATAGAAGGCTGTCTTTATCCAAGGAGCACGCACTTTCAATATTTGTCCACGTATAGGTACCATTTGTTGATCGGCGCACAACTCTTTCGCACCCATGCCCGTGCAATTGACAACAACATCATAATTTTCGGGGAGATGCTTTAAAGAATTCACATGATGATACAACAAAACACCACCAGCTTCATTGAACCTATAGAGCGAAGATAAAACAAAGTGTAAATATATTTGTGGGAGGTTTGGGGAATTACATGCAAACATACTTCTTGGTGGCATAGGGTAGAAACAGACGACTCTCCGTTAGGCAAGTTGTGAAGAATGAACCATATTTCCAATTGCCCTGGCATAACTTTAATTCATCCTCTGTGGCTTGACGATAAATGGGTAATAATTTCTCAATAAAATGATTCTGAAATTAAAACAAAAAATGATCAATAAAATTTAATTTGATCACGATAACAGTTATTGTTCCACTAAATTCAAATATTCTCAATACTATAATAGTATGTGAACTTTGTGATTAGTAATAAATTGAAAATCAATTCTCTGATTCGTTTATTGCTAGATAATTAAATGATATAATAAAAACTAGGTATTTTTATGGACCCTATAAATTGAAAAATACGAAATAAGATTTGGATAAATTTAAAATTTTTTTCTCTTGTTAATCGTAAAAAAAACTAAAATAAATATTGTTTATACCCTTCACTAAGGTACTATGTCGTTGTATATTTGTTTGTAACACCCAAATGGAAGCGAGATGGACTCATTGTTAAGTATACCGATCGAATTAGAATCACTTTCTGAATTGATTAAGTCACGTCCGTATGTCTGTCCATCTATTCTTGTAATCAAAGTAGTACAGGTCGCAATTATTGTCCGATCGTTGCAAAAATTGCCACACTTAAGTTTTGTGGGCTATGGACGGAAGCTAATTAATTTGAAGTAAATCGGTTCAGATTTAAATATAGCCACCATACAAATTTCGCTCCCGATTTGACGTTTTCCACTCCAGAAACCACATATTTTGACAGATTTTCTTCAAGTTTGGCAAAATACTTTATATTTCATCTACAAACATCTCTGGTGAAAATTGTTCAAATCGGTTCAGATTTGTATATATAGGGTGTTTTTTATTGAGGTATAGAACTTCGAATTGAAATAAAACACAAGAAAATCGTTTTAATGTCCATCAATTTGGCTTTATTGGAAGGATAATTTTATGCCATTAATGTTTAAATATGATTTCGGGCATGTGGCCGCCGCGGCTGGCTCGAATATAGCCAATTCTACAGGTCCAATTTTCAACCACGCCACGAATGTTGGCTTTCAAGTCCCCTAACGTTTCTGGTTTGTTGGCGTAGACGAGCGACTTCACATATCCCCAAAGAAAATAATCCAATGGTGTCAAATCACACGATCTTGGTGGCCAATTGACAGGTCCATTCCGCGAAATTATGCGCTCATCGAATTAATTGCTCTGATGGACGATTATGTCGACCATAAAATGGACGGAGCTTGCGGTGAACTTCGCGAACTGAACCATTACTTTCGAAATAAATTTGCACGATTTGCAAGCATTGTTCTTTTGTCAACCTGTTCATGATGAAATGGCAAACCAAACTAAATATTAATCACTAGACAGCTGACAAAATGACCGCCAGTTAAAAAAGTGATGCCAACTTAAAGTTCTATACCCCAATAAAAAACACCCTTTACCTCCCATATAAATGTCGCTCCCGATTTGACTTTTTCCGCTCTAGAAGCCGATTTTCTTCAAATTTTTCACAACAACTCATATTTCAACTACACCTTTTTCAATTGTAATTCAAAAGACATCACTTGAAATTCAAAAGACACCAGTTGAAATTCAAAAATTCTATTTGCAATTCAAAAAGTATCACTTGAAATTCAAAAATTCCATTTGAAATTCAAAAAATGTCAATTGGAATTCAAAACTCGTCATTTGAAATTCAAAAGACAACATTTGAATTTAAAAGACAACATTTGAAATTCATTTGTAATTCAAAAGACATCATTTGAAAGTCAAAAGACATCATTTGAAATTCAAAAGACATCATTTGAAATTCATATTTTGCTTAAATAATTTTGTTTACCCTTTTTGAATTGCAAATGGAATAATTTTTGAATTACAAATGGAATAATTTTTGAATTTCAAATGAAAACTTTTGAATTTTAAATGGTTAGTTTTGAATTACAAATGATGAGTTTTGAATTACAAATGACGAGTTTTGAATTCCAAACGATGATTTTTGAATTTCAAATGATATTTTTTTGAATTTCAAATGGAATTTTTGAGTTTCAATTGATATTTTTTAATTTCAAATGTAATTTTTGAATTGCAAATGGTGTCTTTTGAATTACACTTGAAAATGGTGTAGAAAAAAACTGTGATGAAAGTGAGTCAGATCGGTTCAGATATAATATATAGCTCCATATAAATTTCGCATCCCGATTTGACGTTTTCCGCTTTTGAAACCATATATTTTGGCAGATTTTCTACAAATTTGGCACGACACCTTATATTACAACTAAAAATCATCTGTGGTGAAAGTTCAGATTTATATATATATCTCCATATTATTATATATCTCCATACAATTTTCGATTCCAATTTGATTTATTTCCGCTTTAGAAACAATATAATTTAAACGATTTTGATCCAATTTGGCACAACACCTTTTATTTTAACTAGAAACATCTATAGTGAAACTGGGTTTGTATATTATTATATTCTTCTGCTCTAGAAAATACAGATTTTGATCAGAACAAGTTATATTTCACCTGGAAACATACATTGTGAAAGAGGGTATCATCGGTCCATGATATAGGACACATTTCAAAATCCTCACCGAATTGAATTCCATAGGCGTAGAAAGTGAAGGGTATCATATAGTCGGCTCCACCCGACTATAGGCTTTCCTTGCTTGTTTAAAAAATAATTTTGTGAGACGAAAATATTTGGCAGATTTCTTCAATTATTCTTGTCCAATGTGATACCAGTTATGAAAAAATTGTTGCAACAAATCACCAAATCCTCTTGATTATCTTTAATACGAAAACTTTCCTTCCCAAGATATATTTTATTTATCACAAAACTGGACAGCTTTGAGTTTCCTTGTGTCAATTACCGTGATTGATGAATATTATCTCTACAACTCTTATCATCGAACCATTTAGTGCCAATATTTTTGTTTATTGCTAACACGAAATGGGAAATTATAGATTTTCTTTCTATAGGAGAGTTTACACATAAATATTTAGCGTATCACTTGGAGTTCAATAATAGGGTTGGGGATAAGTTTCAGAGAAATATATTGAATCATTGTTATATATGCCCAGTGGCAAAAAGCGAGGTCTAGAAGAACGGATATCAGGTCATATTACGTATACGCGAGGGCTGCCTTTCTCATCCCAATTTCTTATATTTTTAAACATTGTGTGACACGATGAGGTTAGCCCTTGCCTCTAGCGGTGCGAAGAAGGTCTGATGATGCAACATGGCTGCTTAAAGTCAACAGATCTGTAGATCATTAGTCGATATAAGTATTAAGTAATTGAAAACGGCGTATCTTTATAAGAAAATGGTTAAATATTCAAGTTTTCTTATTAGTTTCTTATTTTATGAAGCTAATTAGACCTATGTTCTTTTTATACCCTCGCTCTACACAGAGTAGGACAGAAAAAAGTGTAAGTGAAGGAGTGACTTAAGACCCCAAGTATGTTTGGACCAAATCCGTTTCACGACTTTTTAAGTTGTTTGAGCCATGTCCGTCCGTCCGTCCGTCAGTCTGGCTGACTGACTGACTGGTGTACACGATAACTATCGAAAGGAATCAATTCAAACTTTGTACATGGTAATATTTTTCCCAAACTTAGTTTAAGTTCGAAGATGGGCGAATTTGCCACGCCCATTTAGGTACCTCACACACAAATGATCCATATTCCTATGTTAAATGGAAGTTACATTCATCGCGGACCTTCGGAATCAAGTCTATTTTGGTAATTGATACCCACGATCCTTCCAGTACCTCCTACAAAAATCACTCGAAACTACGTAAAATTAAAGGTGTTATATCTTATATACGGATGATCGGAATAATGCCAAATTTGATATTTGGCAATGCTTTTATAGAAGTTACATTCGCATGGAATATGGGCGATATTGCCACACCCCTTATGGTACCTCCCACTCAAAGTTACATAAACTTTGGTTACAATAAAACCGACATAACACCCGGGTAGTCAAAATCATTTGAAATTTGAAAATATTTGATTGGAACTGGGATATTGTCCTGGTTCAAGACCATTTTGCTTCTATATTTAATAGAATGCAAATTTATTTACAAATGGCATGGTGACATTTAAATATATTTTTAGAATCACTTTAAACCTAACAAAAATTTACACTTTAGGCACGCCCCTTCTTGTACCTCCCACACAGTTGTCCCTATCCGTGTGCATAGAACCCACTATGACTTGCTATTTCATAATGTTTTTACAATTGTTTTATTTTTTAAAGTTATCGATATTTGAAGAGGTCCCTTTTATTATAAATCTGACCACCTTCGAGTTCCCCAGCTGTACATATAAATTACTTTTTAATTGCATTTGACAGCGAAAGCTATCTCGACAACAAAATCATTCGTATCAATCAGGAAATCTTATCAGAAAACCGATTAAGAGAAATTTCACCTATAAAATGTAACAGCCGCCACATGTACACACATATAAATTAACACTTACACGAACTATTGAGGGAGATGTACTGGAATATATGTAACCTGATAACTGGCAAACGCCGGCTAAAGCGGCCTCCTTAGAACGACGTAGATCATCCCAATAATGAAAAGCATCCGACATCCATTTTCTGCAAAAAAAATCTAGTTCAAATCACCACCACTTATTGTATCCTTTCGATTGAAACTTACTGTGTTATTTCGCGTGTTGGACCCATAAAACTGGTGCCCGGTCGAAAGATACCAGCCGCCACATAACTGGTCGTATCTTCATTGAATTTATCGGCTAATATGGTCACCTTGGCATTAGGAAAATTTTCTTGCAACTCTAGAGCGGTTGTCAAACCGATAATGCCACTACCGACTATACCGAAATGCATTGCGATGTTCAAACGACAACAATCTAACTGTGATTAACGAACGACGAAACCGCAAATAAGCCGTTTTGACACACCGAGAATGTATCATTTATATGTATAACAGAATAAGTCTTTCGTCTTATCAATAACAAATAACACAATAATAATACCTATCGAAATTTCCCTAATCATAACAACAATTGTGAAAGTGTTATAGGTATGGTGGGGGCGGGAGAGACTCATACGGTAAAAGCTTTCATTCGTGCACAGCTGATAGGAAAGCTTAAACAAGCATTAATTTTAATAAAGTACACACAGAAAAAACAGGGAAAATATAGAATTCAAGCCCATATATAAAAAAGAATAAAAGATTATTTTTTTTACATATTTACAGAGCACCCCTCAAAATAAGAAAAAAAAATAAATTTGTCGACATTTTATTTATTTCTTTGCATATTTGAACACAGTAAAAGAAGAAAAATTTGACAACATGTTATCGATAACTCGCATAGTTATCGAGTTATCGGGCGTTAATGTTTGAAAACATTTATTTTTTCGTTGCATGGACTCAAAATCGAAAATTAGAAAAAAGTTTAGGTAACATTAACTGCAGTAGTATCGGTTAGTCATCGATAGTATCTTCTTCCATAGCTATCGATTGTGGAAATTGTATTTATAAGCATGATGTGTATTTTTATTTAAAGAAAAATTTAAAATTACAAAGAAATTCATTAACAAAATTAATATGTACTAATTAAAAGAAAAAGAAAACTAAAAAGGAAAAATTATTAAAAAAAGTCGCGCGATCTTTTCGGAATAATATTTCGCCTGTGCCACACTTTTTAGGGTTTTTGTCAAATAATTAAACGATTCAAAAATGGAAGTGTTTTTAATAGTGGTGGATGTAGCCGAGGATACGTCTTTTATTCGGTCATTTTCATTTTTTTTTCACAAATAGTCGTCTACAATATAAAAAGCGGCAAAAGCATTTCCAATTGCAAGACCTATTGAATTGTGCTTTTGGACTAATCATTTGAATTTTATTTTTTGCAGAAATTATCGCCCACAATATTAAGTGCAGCAGTAGCGATGATTCTCCAATTGCATTGCCTGCTGAATACTGTTGTTGTTCTTTTGGGACAATAATTTCAAATTTCTTCACATTATGTTTATTTTTTCGGGAACAGTACAATATCTCGATAACTACGCCAGTTATCGAAAAATTTTACATTTTTTACGCTTTCCCGATATTTTTGGTTTCGATAACTGGAATGTTATCGATGATGTTTACCTAATTTTTTCGTTTCTTAAATGAACTAAAAATGATAAAGGGTCCGCCAAAGAACTTTTTTTTTGAAAATGCTATAAAAAACTACTGAATATTTTATCAAATTTCTTTTTTTATTTGAAAGTACAATCCTTCCGGTTAATAATAGAAAATAATTTCATTCAAATGACTGCCTCGACACCCCACAAATAATAGTCCAACGGTTGAATAGTTGAAAAAACGTAAGATGGCGGACCCTTTATTAAGAAAAAAATCGATTTTTTTATTTTCAATTTAGGCAAATAAAATAGTTATAAACTTTTTCATCATTTTGACCACATTCTTCAAACAAATCTTTTTTCTTTAATTTTTTTTAATCTTTTTTACGCTTTTTCTAAATGAAAAATCGATTTTTTAATTTTCAATTTTTTGACATTTTGTACAAAAAAATCTTTTTGTTTCGATTTTTCCAAACTTTAACCACCGATAAATCGATAACTAAGCGAGTTATCGATAACATTTAGACCAATTTTTTTTATTTTTAGGTCCTCTTTCCAAAAATATATTCTAATATTATGGCCTAGGATATCATACTCTTGCCTTGCTTGTCGATTTACAAATGTCAAATTTGTATGGAATCTGACATTTGTAAATGAACTAAAAATAATATTTAAAAAATCGATTTTTTAATCTTCAATTTCGATAACTATAATAGTTATCGATTTTTTTGTTATATTGACCACATTTTACCAAAAAAAATCTTTTTGTTTCGATTTATTCAAACTTTAACCACCGATAAATCGGTAACTGAACGAGTTATCGATAACATGTAGACCAATTTTTTATTTTTAGGTCCTTTTTCCACAAATTTATTCAGATCTTGGGGCCTCGAATAACATACTCTTGCTCAAGGTCGATTTACAAATGTCAAATTTGTATGGAATGTTACATTTGTAAATCGACCTTATGTCACTTCAGCTAGTTTTCGCTTGCAGTCTGGAAAGACTATTAGATTTTCGGTTTTAAACGATGATTTAGATTACCGTTTAAACAAAGCCAGAGACTTATTTATTTAGTTTGTCATATGCAAAAGAAATTATTTCTTATACAAAGAGTTCTTTATGTCATTTCAAGCTGTATCGATTGATTTCGCATGCAGTTTTTGTAAGCTATGAGAAATAATAATTTATATTTATATGTACAAGTATTTAGGTATAAATCTAAAATAATTTAAAATTTAAAATTTTCCAAAAGGTATTTTTAACGTAGCGATAAAAGCGATTTTTCGTCAAAATGTCTGCGTCATACGTGCGAAGGCGATACGAAATGAAGGCAAATGACATCGCCGAGAACAGCACACATAGTACAATCATTACAGCCACGGCCCGAATGTAACTGATATCCAAACTTCCGGTAAGCTTGAGGATGTATTTTGGTTTTGATGTCAAACAAAATATTTCGCTTGATGGGCAGACGAAATCGGGCCTATTGTAGTGCAATAACGTCGCCAGGATACCTTCCAAGGGATATCTCATGAAGCTGATATACCTAGCAGTTGTTTCAAACGTTGACAGGTGCGACTTCTCGGTGGCATAATTGGCCAAAATGGCTAAGACTGCCATAATATAAGGACCCAGAAATAAAGCGTGCTGTAAAATAAAGAAGAGACAATTTGCATATCAGTTGGATCTTCTAACGTTCCCCATAACCATACTTACCACTACACTGAATCTTGATCCGAGGAGTAGACCGAAACTGGATGACAACAATGAAGTCAGCAGCACCATAACGAAGAACAATACAAAACGAAATAATTCCAGGGGTTGGCCGGTAATAAAATACATTAGGGGCGCACAAACAATGGAGATTGCACATAGAACGGGCAACTGGGACGTTATTAAGGCCATGAAGTATGCACTCAGGCGGTACCATTGATTGAAGTGCTCTATTCGGATATACTGTATTTGCCGGGGTACTGTGGATGGAAAGAAGAGTGACAATAAGTCAATATACTAAAAGCTGGATCGATAATTTTAAAACATTAATTAAAACAAGTAAAAACGGCGTTAAGTTCGGCCGGCCCGGACTTTATATACCCTCCACTATGGATTGCATTCCACAGAGGCTGTCGATTTTCGTAGAAGTGCAGTAATATTACAGAAAAATATATTTTTTTTAATATAGCCAAACCAAAACAAATATTGAAAAAATAATTTTATACATAAATATAATATTTTTATTATTTCAAACCACGCTTAGAAGTCAAGGCTACCAATACGTTTACACTACATATATCGAAATAATACTTCAAGTCAATTCAAAAATTGAATCTGGCGTCTCTATTAAGTAAGGGGAATGTAAACACCGAATTCCATGATTCTAGTTGCAGCCATTTGGTTTGTACAATTTTTATCCCCTTTTTTCCTATTTTATCCCCTTAGGAGTGCGACTTTCTAATATCTTTTTTACGTGTGTACGCAATTAGAGAGATGCACACATCGAATTTCATCATTCTAGTAAGTCATTTAGTTGGTACTATTTTTATCCCTCTGAAAGTACGAATTTGGAAAAAACCTTTAATTTTTCGTGTCTACGCAGTCAGAAGAATGTATATTCTGAATTTCATGACTCTAGCTGCAGTCATTTGGTTGGTACTATTTTTATCCCTTTTTTCCAAAAAGTACGAATTTCGAAAAAATCGTTTATTTTACGTATCTACGCAATCAAAGGATTGTATACACCGAATTTCATTATTATAGGTGCAGCCGTTTGGTTGTTTTTTTTCTTGGGAAAAATACAATTTTTTACCATTATCCCTCTTTTCCCATTTTATTCCTTAAAGGTTCGAATTTGGAAAAAATACTTTTATATTATGTACATACCCAACTAGAGGAATGTACACACCGAATTTCGTGTTTCTACCTATTGTCGTTTGATATGTACCATTTTTATCCCTTTTTGCCCCATTTCACGCTTAGTTGGTACTATTTTTATCCCTCTGTACCCATTGTATCCCTTGAAAGTACGAATTTGGAAAAAAACTTTTATTTTTCGTGTCTACGCAGTCAGAAGAATGTATATTCCGAATTTCCTGACTCTATCTGCGGTCATTTGGTTGGTACTATTTTTATCCCTTTTTTCCAAAAAATACGAATTTCGAAAAATTCGTTTATTTTACGTGTCTACGCAATCAAAGGAATGTATACACCGAATTTCATCATTTTAGGTGCAGCCATTATATACCTCTTTTTTTTTCTTGGGAAAAATACAAATTTTTAACATTATCCCTCTTTTCCCATTTTATCCCTTAAAGGTACGAATTTGGAAAACAACTTTTATATTATGTACATACTCAATTAGAGGAATGTACACTAGAGCGTACCTCAAAAAAAAGTTCGCCGTACACCTTCGAATATGAAGTATTATTGAAAGGTAGTTTCAAAAATTTTTTTTTTTTATTTTTTATGCCGAACGTAGGGGCATAAAATGATGACTTCAAATGACTTCAAAGACAAAAAAATCGGCCTCGTCGAGACAAAAACATCGATGTATCACACTTTAAAATCCGTTTATAAATGCAGAAGTTATATAGAAAAATGTAAAAGCGCGACCCCTACGTTCGGCATAAAAAATAAAAAAAAATTTTGAAACTACCTTTCAATAATACTTCATATTCGAAGGTGTACGGCGAACTTTTTTTTTTACTTGTAACCTGGTACGCTCTAATGTACACACCGAATTTCGTGTTTCTAGCTATTGTCGTTTGATATGTACCATTTTTACCCCTTTTTGCCCGATTTCAACTCCTATGAATAAAAATCACTTTATAGTGCAGGTTTTTGTTAGATATATTGCATACCCAATATCAAGTAAGTACAAAAGGACATATTGAGAGGGAAAAATTTTTCCCTCTGGGCCAATTTCGCCCATTTTCAATCCCAACGATCTACGACTATAAGACGAATTTGTGTAAAATTTGGACGTACTAGCTCTTTTCGTTTAGATGCTAGTGTGCTTTCAATAGACAGACGGACGTGGCTAGATCGTCTTAGAATTTTATGACGATCAAGAATATATATATACTTTATACGGTCTCAGGTCGATATTTCAAACGGAATGATTAAGTTAGTATACCCCCATCCTGGAGGTGGAGGGTATACAAATTATCCCAATCAAATTGTTGGGATTGTTGTCCAGTCTAGCCAGAGTTTTTTTAAATCGATTAAGACTTTTAATAGCCTTTTCTGACTGCATGCAAAATCTAGCTGAAATGACATTAGGTCGATTTTCAAATGTCAAATTTGTTTGGGATTTGACATTTGTAAATCGACCTTATGCCACTTCAGCTAGATTTTGCATGCAGTCTGAAAATAAGGTCGATTTTCAAATCTAAAATATGTTGTATGGCATCTGACATTTGTAAATAGCCCTTATGTCATTTCAGCTAGATTTCGTATTCAGGTCGATCTTCATATGTATGTGAATCAGCTTATATCATTTCTTCTCGATTTCACATGCAATCCTATTATGGAATTGTGGAAGATAATTAAAAATTTTGAACTCACCATAGGCCAGCATTGGAACCATGGCCACAAAGAAGAACTTTATTACGACCAGCAGTGAAAAATGATACGTATACATGCTAAATTTAGCATTGCGAGCAACATTTACATAAGCAACACTCAATATGAGAGCAAGATAAACATGGACGAATATCCTTAATTTCAAATTCAACTGAAATAAAAACAACCTAATTTGCAAGATCCAAATGGAATTCCTTTAAATGTATTTTCCACCTACCTTATCACGCCACATTTGTTCCATGAAACGTTCGAATAACACTCTATACTCCCACCACCATGAATTGCAAGCATATTGTCCTAGTTTCGAATTCACATACCCAGCCTGGTTATCCAGTTGGAATTTTTCCACAGGGCTCTGACATTGCAATTGCCATTTTCTTATTTTACCATTTTGTATTTCACGAACCATTTCATCGTGGAAATTTCCATAGACATGCATAGAGACCTCTATGACTGCAAAAGCAAGAAATAAAGACAATGTTAGTGGTGTTTTTTTTAGATTAACGCTGGATAAATGTGTAGCCTAAATCAATATTATTATTTCAGCTCGATTGTTAGTGTCAACTTTGTATGAGATCCGACATTTGAAATCGAGCTTATTTCAACTTAAGCCAGATTTCGCCTGCAGCCTGAGAATTCTATTAGTTTTTGTAAGCTGAAATCCAATTGCATGCGAAATCTAGCTAAAATGACATAAAGTCAATTTACAAAAGTTAAACCCCATATAAATTTGACATTTGAAAATCGACCTTACGTCATTTCAAGCTGAAGTCGATTGATTTCGCATGTAGTCTGAAATGGCTATAATAGCTTTGTCACACTGCATGTCAAATCTAGCTTAAATGACATAAGGTCGATTTACAAATGTCAGATCCCGTACAAATCTGAAATCGATTGATTTCGCATGCAGTCTGAAAAGGCTATAATAGCTTTGTTACACTGCATGTCAAATCTATCTTAAATGACATAAGGTCGATTTACAAATGTTAGATCCCATACAAATTTGACATTTTAAAATCGACTTTACGTCATTTCAAGCTGAAATCGATTGAAGGTCTATTTACAAATGTCAGATACCATACAAATTTGACATTTGTAAATAGACATTATGCCATTTCAGTTAGATATCGCATGCAGTCTGAAACGGCTATAATAGCCTTGTCCCAGTGCATGCGAAATCTAGCTGAAATGACATAAGGTCGATATACAAATGTCAGATCCCATACAAATTTGATATTTGAAAATCGACCTTATGTCATTTCTGATAGATTTCGTATGCAGTGTGAGAAGGCTATAAGGTCGATTTACAAATATCAGATGCCATACAAATTTGACATTTGAAAATCGACCTTATAGACTTGTAATAAATAGCCTTGTCACACTGCATGCGAAATGTAATTTAAATGACATAAGGTCGATTTTCAGATGCCACATTTGTATGGAATCTGACATTTGTAAATAGACCTTATGACATTTAAACTAGATTTCGCATGCAGTGTGACAAGGCTATAACACTGCTTGCGAAATCTAGCTGAAATGATATAAGGTCTATTTACATATGTCAGATCCCATAAAATTTCCGATTGATTTCGCATGCAGTGTGACAAGGCTATTATGCCATTTCAGTTAGATTTCGCATGCATTGTGACAAGGCTATTATAGCCTTTTCAGACTGCATGCGAAATCAATCGATTTCAGCTTGAAATGACATAAGGTCGATTTTCAAATGTCAAATTTGTATGGGGTTTGTCTTTTGTAAATTAACTTTATGTCATTTGAGCTAGATTACGCATGCAATTGGATTTCAGCTTAAAAAAGTAAGAGCCTTTTCAGACTGTATGCGAAATCATTCGATTTCAGCTTGAAATGACATAAGGTCGATTTTGTATGGGATTTGACTTTTGTAAATCGACTTTATGTCATTTTAGCTAGATTTCGCATGCAGTGTTACAAGGCTATCATTAACATTATCCAGCGTTAATAAAAAATACGACAAATAGATGTATGTATATGTCTTCAACCTACGAAAATCTGTGGGATTATAGGAAACCGGGCAATTCAGCTGGAAACTTTGTAAATATGGCACTATGTCCTCCACGGAGCCTTGATATATACATTGACCATTGGCCATGGCATAAACCTTATCGAACATCTGAAATAATCTGGCCGACGGACAGTGCAAGGAACAGATAATGGTGCGTCCACATGTGGCCAACTTTTTCAGAAGCTTCAAACACTGTGAAGCCGAAAATTCATCTAAACCGCTGGCAAAGAAAAAAGTCTGTCTGTTAGATATACATATTAGCTATATGTAACTGAACTTACGTTGTTGGCTCATCTAGAAATAATACTGACGGATTATCGATTAGCTCCAATGCTATGCACAGACGTTTACGTTCGCCTCCCGATAGTTTGGCAGTCATTGTGTCGGCATGTTTGCTCAGATGAAAAATATCTAAAATTTCGTATACGGCAGTTTGACGTTGTTCTTTAGTAATACAGCGGTTGTCCAATTTCAGATTCGAAGCAAACATCATTGTTTCCACTACCGTGAAATGTGGACTGATATCATCATATTGTAGAACATAACGTGATTGTTTACGAAACATCGTCATGTCTTGGGGATTGTCGTTGACCTGAACATGACCGGAAGTTTTATATATGCTGTAAATGGAAATGATGACGGAATACTGTATTCAGATATATGCCAAAATTTACTCTTCCGGATTTCAGCTGTCAAACTCCATATAAAAATATTTCAAAATCCGCATAGAATGGATTTAGGGTATGTATGCGAATGCATTAAATAATAGTTGAATCCATTTTGGAAGAGACCATTAAACGAGTTTGGACTAAATTAGCCGAAGTGAAAGATCGGGCCGAACTTTATATACCCTCCACCATGGATTGCATTCCACAGAGACCGACTAAGAAAGGCTTTTACGAAATTCGTACTTTTAGGGGGTAAATAGGACAAAAAGGGATAAACATCGAACCTTCGTCGAACTAAACGGCTAAACAGTTAGAAACACGAAATTCGGGGTGTGCCTTGCACTAACCATGCAGACGAGCTTCAAACAGGGATTTTTTTTTCGAAATTTGTACTTTTAAGGTAGGAAAGAGACAAAAAGGGATAAAAATTGTACCAACTTATGTAATGCTGATATATTCGTGACAATCGGTATTTACATTTTTCAGACAACGTAGACTTGCAACATACATAAATGGATTTTTCGAAATTTGTACTTTACAGGAGAGAGCGGGACAATAAGGGATAAAAATGGTACCAACTAAAGAATTACAGCTAGAAACGTGAAATTTGGTATGTAAATTCCTCTGACCATATAGAAACGAAGTAAAATAGGATTTTTCGAAATTTGTACTTTTAAGTGACGAGCCGGACAAAAAGGGATAAAAATAGTACCAATTAAAGTATTACAGCTAGAATCGTGAAATTTGGTATGTAAACTCCTCTGACCATATAGAAACGAAGTAAAATTGGATTTTTCGAAATTTGTACTTTTAAGAGGCGAGCGGGACAAAAAGGGATATAAATGGTACCAAGTAAAGTAATACAGCTAGAATCGTGAAATTTGGTATGTAAATTCCTCTGACCATATAGAAACGAAGTAAAATTGGATTTTTCGAAATTTGTACTTTTAAGGGGCGAGTGGGACAAAAAGGGATACAAATGGTACCAACTAAAGTATTACAGCTAGAAACGTGAAATTTGGTATGTAAACTCCTCTGACCATATAGAAACGAAGTAAAATTGGATTTTTCGAAATTTGTACTTTTAAGGGGCGAGCGGGACAAAAAGGGATACAAATGGTACCAACTAAAGTATTACAGCTAGAAACGTGAAACTTGGTATGTAAATTCCTCTGACCATATAGAAACGAAGTAAAATTGGATTTTTCGAAATTTGTACTTTTAAGGGCCGAGCGGGACAAAAAGGGTACCAACTAAAGTATTACAGCTAGAATAGTGAAATTTCGTATGTAAATTCCACTCACCGCATATAAGCGCAATATAAATGCATTTTTGTAGTTTTAAGGAATGAGCGGCTCAAAAAGGGATAAAAATGGTACCAACTAAAGTATTGTAGCTAGGATGGTGCAATTCGGTGTGCACATTCCTCCGACCACGTAGACGTGCAACATAAATGGATTTTTGTAATTTTAAGAAGTGAGGGGGACAAAATTGATATAAATTGTACCAATTTTTAATTTGATTTGAATTTGACCGTTTGAAATTGTTTTTGTTTGTATGGGAATATGTCAAAAAACTGTTATACATTAGGCTGGGTCGCGGGCCATACAAATGGAAAAGTAATTTCCAGTTACCACACGAAAAAAAGTTTGGATTGTTTAATGATGATTTGCAAAATATTTCGTCACTGGGTCAAGCCATCTGTGAGCTAAACACTCCTGAAAACACCTCCAAAAAATCATGTTTTTCCCGTGTAATTTATTTGTACGTTGCATTTTCGTCCAAATTTTTTTTCTGAATTAATAGACCCTCGGAAGCACTTTGAATATAAATTTTGATTCTTGTCTTATAATAACTTATTGGTCGAATTATTAGACGTTTATATAGATTTTTTGTGGGCTTTCAAGGTGACAGCTAAAAACTCACATTTCTTGGAATCATTTTGTAAGAGATGTAATGTAAAATAAATAGGATGAATCAATATCTTTCGATGATGATGCCTAAATAATGAATAACGGACGAAAGATGACGTCACTGACTTCATTTTTGTGAAATAATGTAATGCAGGCGATGGTTTTCACAGCCAAATTGTTCAAACACTCTTTACAAAAATGAGTAGTCACTGTGAAAATCCACAAAAAATTACTATAAACGTGTAATAATTCGACCAATAAGTTACTCTAATACAAGAATCAAAATTTCAAGGGTCTATTATTTCAGAAAAAGAAAGACAAAATTTAACACAAACAAGTAAGGAAAGGCTAAAGTCGGGCGGGGCCGACTCTATGATACACTCCACTTTCAATCCGAATACAATTTACTTCGGTGAAAAAGTGAAAACGGGAAGGATTTTTGTATCCTGTAAATGTATGTGTTTGACAAAAAAATGTTAAATCGGAAAGGACATTTATATATATATATATTGAAATCTGGAACGAAATAAGTGAAATATAATATGTATAGTTAACATCGGTCGGTTAAACATTTGGGAGCAACATTTGTATTTGCGCTATATCTAAATCTGAACCGATCTTAGCCACTTTCACCATAGATTTTTTACTTGGATTATAAGCTGTTGTGCCAAATTTAAAGAAAATCGAGTACAATATGTGGTTTTTAAAGCGGCAAAAGTCAAATCGGGAGCCACATTTGTTTGTGGGCTATAGCTAAATCTGAACCGATCTTACCCAATTTTTGCATAGGTGTTTCTAGTTGGATTATAAGATGTTGTGCAAAATTTAAAGAAAATCGGGTACAATATGTCGTTTCTAGAGCGGAAAATGTCAAATCGGGAGCGACATTTGCATAGGGGCTATATCTAAATCTGAACCGATCTTACCCAATTTTTGCATATGTGTTTCTAGTTGGATTATAAGATGTTGTGCCAAATTTAAAGAAAATCGAGTACAATATGTGGTTTCTAGAGCGGAAAATGTCAAATCGGAAGCGTCATTTGTATGGGGGCTATATCTAAATCTGAACCGATCTTACCGAATTTCTGCATAGGTGTTTCTAGTTGGATTATAAGATGTTGTGCCAAATTTAAAGAAAATCGGGTACAATATGTGGTTTCTAGAGCGGAAAATGTCAAATCGGGAGTGACATTTGTATGGGGGCTATATCTAAATCTGAGTCGATCTTACCCAATTTTTGCATAGGTGTTTCTAGTTGGATTATAAGATGTTGTGCCAAATTTAAAGAAAATCGGGTAAAATATGTCGTTTCTACAGCGGAAAATGTCAAATCGGGACCGACTTTTGTATGGGGACTATATCTAAATCTGAACCGATATGCCTCAAATTAAATAGCGTTCGTCCTTGATCGACAAAACTTACTTGTGCCAATTTTTGTTAAGATCGGATTATAATTGCAACCTGTAATTTGATTACAACAATAGATGGACAGACGGACATTGCTAAATCGACACAAAAAGTGATTCTAAGACGATCGGTATAATTAACAATGGGTCTATCTAGCTTCCTTTTGGGTGTTACAAACAAATACACAAAGACATAATACTCTCGTGGAGTGTATAAAAATACATCGGAAAACATGATTTTTAGGGTTATTTTCAGGAGCGTTTAGCTCACAGATGGCTTCATCTAGGAACGAAATATTTTGAAAATCATCTTTAAACAATACAAACTTTATTTTCGTGGGGTGACTGGAACTTGTTCTTTTCCATTTGTATGGACGTCGACCCAGCCTATTATACATATCGTCAAATCGACACGATAATTTGGAAATTACATAAACGATACCCTGGCTAAGTCCAATATCTTTAATATAAAGAGTGATTTTTTTGAGGTTAGGATTTTCATGCATTAGTATTTGACAGATCACGTGGGATTTCAGACATGGTGTCAAAGAGAAAGATGCTCAGTATGCTTTGACATTTCATCATGAATCGTCTTACAAACGAACAACGCTTGCAAATTATTGAATTTTATTATCAAAATGCGTGCTCTGTTTAGAAAGTTCATTGCGCGCTTCCATTTTATGGTCAGTTTAATCGACCCACTGAAGCGGCTATTCGGGCTATTGTGACTAAATTTCGCACCAAATTTACATTGTTGGACATTAAACCACCAACACGCTTACGTAGAGTGCGAACTGAAGAAAATATCGCAGCTGTATCGGCCAGTGTTAATGATGACCACCAATTTTCGATTCGTCGCCGTTCGCACCAATTGGGTCTCTGTTACTCAAAAACGTGGAAATGCCAAAATTGGACTAAGCGGATGGACCACCTAAGACGCAGCCGCGGTCAACATTTAAATGAAATTATCTTCAAAAAGTAAATGTCATGGACCAATCTAACGTTTCAAATAAAGAACCGATGAGATTTTGCAAATTTTATGCGTTTTTTTTTTAAAAAAAGTTATCAAGCTCTTAAAAAATCACCCTTTACAATTATTTTTTCAAAATTTGCTTTCACACACACACAGAGATTGATATTGCTGTTGGTGTCAATTTTAAAAATATATTCTTTTTTATTTTGAGTGAAGTTTTAACTTATTATTTAGGTTTTTGTTATCCAGTCTCAAAGGAAAAACACCTTATTCTATCATTTAGTAGATCTAAGCCTTATCTTAAAGTGTAAACAGCACTCTTACAACTAATATACCTACCGATATCCGGACAATAAATTCAGTAATGTCGTTTTTCCACATCCTGATGGACCAATGATCGCCGATAATTCACCGGCACGAAATTCACCACTAACACCATTCACTAAAATCTTGGAAGCTTCGGAGTGACGTTAAAAACTCTGAACAACAACAACAACAGAAATCTGTGATTTTCAGGAGTAATAACCTGTCTCGAACGATTTGAAAAGCAATGATTTTAAATGGACACATCTGCATTGTGTGCAGAGTAGTATATAAAATGTTCTAGAAATACGAATTTCTTTTCGAGATAAGCAATTATTCCCACAGAACTAAGTGTGTATTGGATAGGAATTAATTCAAAATTAAAAATTTACTTTCTACCGTGTCATCGGCGACTTCATATGTCAGATTTGTAAACTGTAAATTTACGGCTTCCTCGGTCCTCCGAAAGATACTGTGGTCAGTTGCCACTGCCGCATGTGGTTTTACTCTGCCCATTTCAATATCAAGAACCGAAACGCTACTTGCAGCTACTCCGTGTCCGGCACAAGTCGTACTAATCTGATATTTGACTTGAACTACACCGAAAAAAAAATTGTAGACAGCTTGTGAACATACATATATTTACATACATTCATGCATACATTATTTTGATACAGTAGCCGAAATAAACACGAGCAACCAAAAAAAGAATATATATGTCACAAGGTCTAACTCAGAACAAAAAATGATATTGAATTGTATAATATTCAAATAATTATACAATCAAATCAATGAAGTGTACAATAGAACCAAAAAAAATGATGGAACACGATGATAAGCTACACAACAATTATTTCTACTCGGTGAGATGGATGGAATTGCGAATTGACATTAAAATCCACTGGTTACAGTTGAACTATTTTGGGAATTTAATGTACTACAAGCTGGGGGTTTCCCGCTTAGCTGTACTTGTCCGGATTTTAGTATTTTCAAATAGAATCTATGACATTTTGAAATTTTAATTTTATGATGACCAGTAAATAATTTAGTCAAATCACTGAAAACACAATTTCATTGATTTTACATATATCGTGGGCCCTTTTTAGTACTAACAGGTACAAACGGAGTTAAGTTCGGCCGGGCCGAACTTTATATAGCCTCCATAGATTACAATCCACAGAGGCATTCGATTTTCGTAGAAGTGCAGTAACATGTTTTTGTTTTTTTTTTTAATATAGCCGACTATATCGAGCCCTTAGCGCGGAATTATCGTAAACGACATTTTCTGAAAATATTTTTTATTGTTGAATTTAAAATTTTATGGGCTGATACATAAATAAAAATTGTCAAAATGTCAAAATTGTTGACGTTTATATAAAAAATGGGGCTAAGATTTTATCGTAAGTCGCTGTTCACATTTTCTATGAAAGCAATTTTATCGTAAGCGACAGTTTATGAATTTAGGCAAAAACTGTCAGATAATGTAAGAGATATTTATTTATAAATGTTTTAAATAGGTCTATCAATATATTGATGCAATAATAAGTGTATTTTTATACCCTCGGCCATAGAATAAACTTTTCGTCTGTTGGTTGAAAGTACGATAGGTTACGAACGAACTATGCTAAGAGGTTCGAAGTTCCCAGATATTTGATTTATATATTTTTGTATCCATCCAGTAGAAACAAATTTACCTACAAGAACTGAAAGTAGCTCTAAATTATTGTCTTTTTGGAGAACACAAAGCCTTTTTGTGTCTTCTATACAATAATTTAATATACTTCTTGGAATATTCGTATATTAAGCCAAATACTATATATATGGTTTTGATATCATTTCCCTATTATTTCCCATTTCTAATTGGCAAAGTGATAAAGAAACATAATATTTAGCTTAAAATAGTGATGAAAATGGGCACATTGCCCACAATTCTATAGAGTTAAAGAGTAAACAAGTAAAAACGGCGTTAAGTTTGGCCGGGCCGAACTTTATGTAACCTTCCACCATGGATTGCATTTCACAGAGGCTTTCGATTTTCGTAGAAGTGCTGTAATATTACAGGAAAATATAATATTTTTAATATGGCCAAACCAAAACAAATAAAAATATAAAAAAAACAAGTAAAAACGGCGTTAAGTTCGGCCGGGCCGAACTTTATATACCCTCCACCATGGATTGCATTCCACAGAGGTTGTCGGTTTTCGTAGAAGTCAGTAATATTACAGGAAAATATAATTTTGTTAATATAGCCAAACCAAAACAAATACAAATATTGAAAAATTTATTTTATAAATAAATATAATATTTTAATTATTTCAAACCATTATTTTTTTAAATCAAAAAATAAATATTCTTATATTTATATTTTCAAAAAGCTTAAATACCATAAATATTGGTAGATAGTGGTTGCTACAGTTGGTTGTATTTCCATTCTATTTTAATTCCAAAAGTACAAATTTTTAAAATCCATTATCAGACGTACAAAGTGCAAAATAACCTAACTTCATGATTCAATCAATTTTTGTCATAATAGAAAAGGTACGAATTTGGAAAAAAAAAAAACTTTTTATTTTGCGTGTCTATGCAGGCAGAGGAATTTATACACCGAATTCCATAATTCCAGCTGCGTCCATTTGGTTGGTACCATTTTTACCCCCTTGACGTTTCTACGCAACTAGAATTTCATCATTTATCCCTCTGTACCATTGTATCCCTTGAAAGTACGAATTTCGAAAAATCCGTTTATTTTCCGTGTTTACGCGGTCAGAGGAATGTATACTTCGAATTTCATGACTCTAACTGCGGTCATTTGATTGGTACTATTTTTATCCCATTTTTTCTTTTTAACCCCAAAAAGTACGAATTTCGAAAAATCTGTTTATTTTAAGTGTCTATGCAATCAGAGGAATGTATACACCGAATTTCATTATTCCAAGTGTAGCCGTTTGGTTGGTACCATTTTTATCCCTCCGTACCGATTGTATCCCTTTAAAGTACGAATTTGGAAAAAAACTTTTATTTTTCATGTCTACGAAGTCAAAGGAATGTATACTTAGAATTTCATGACTCTAGTTGCGGTCATTAGGTTGGTACTATTTTTATCCCCTTTTTCTATTTTGACCCCAAAAAGTACGAATTTTGAAAAATCTGTTTATTTTCCGTGTATACACAGTCAGAGGAATGTATACTCCAAATTTCATGACTCTAGCTGCGGTCATTTGATTGGTACTATTTTTATCCCCTTTTTTTTATTTTAACCCCAAAAAGTACGAATTTTGAAAAATCCGTGTATTTTACTTGTCTATGCAATCAGAGGAATGTATACACCGAATTTCATTATTCTAGGTACAGCCGTTTGGTTGATACCATTTTTATCCCTCTATTCCCATTTCACCCCTTAAAAGTACAAATTTTAAAAAATACTTTTATATTATGTATCTACTCAATTAGAGGAACGTACATACCGAATTTCGTGTTTCTAGCTATTGTCCTTTAATAAGTACCATTTTTATCCCTTTTTTGCCCTATTTCACCCCCTACAAATAAGAATCACTTTATGGTGCACGTTTTGGCTATAAGGGGAATGCGCGTACCAAATATCAAGCAAATATAAACAGACATGCTCAAAAAACATGCTTAAATACGCTAAAATATTAGGGATTATTATGGGTATTTTTACTCCTTGTGAGGGAAAAATTTTTCCCTTTGGGCCGATTTCGCCCCATTTCAATCCCAACCGATCTACGACTATGAGACGCATTTATGGAAAATTTGGACGTTCTAGCTCCTTTCGTTTAGATGCTAGGGCGCTTTCAACATACGGACAGACGGACGGATGGTCGGACATGGCCAGATTGTCTTAGAATTTTATGACGATCAAGAAAACATATACTTTATAGGGTCTTAGGTCGATATTTCAAGGTGTTACAAACGGAATGACAAAGTTATTATATCCCCATCCTGAAGGTGGAGGGTATAAAAACATCAGTTTTCTTTAAGAATGTTAACATAACATTTTTACTTCCCGGTCATACAATGATGCCAGTTGATTCTATGCACACTGCAATTGAATCATTTTGTAAAGGAAGAATAATATTTTAGGTGACCATCCATCCCGCTTTTCGCGGGACTATCCCACTTTTTGATGTCCAGTCCCGCTTAAATTTTCCATCCTGCATAATCCCGTTTTCTTATAAAATATCCCGCTTTATTCCGCTTTTTCGTTTTACAATATTTTTGGTACAGCATCGATTAAAAATTTTCACTTAAAAATTTGTAACCGATTCTAAATTTTGATTCTAGTTTTAAGGGAACATTTAACATTATAAATAGTAATTCAATCAATACTTTGATAATTCAATGTTGCGTTGTTCAATTGATTCATTTAAAACATGTATTAATTAATAACACCGTACGACAAGTTTTAAAAAAAGTCGTTACCGGACTTGAACCGGACGATATACGTATGAAACTTTAGGCCAAATGGAGTTATCTTTTAAAAATACTTCAAATATATATCTGTATAAATATCTAATATAAATATCTGTATTAGTTCAGCATTAACATATATTTCAAGTTTACCTCTTAGTTTATCTAGTTTATTCATATCTTACTTTTTAAGAGACAAAACTTTAAAAGGTTGCTAATACTTAACTAATACAGATAATTTAAAGTATTTTTAGCACATATTCTCTTCTATGATTTGGCATATATACCGGTGTTATAGGGTACGAATAAGTATTAGAAATAGTTTTTGAAATAATTTGAAAATTTGAAGTCCTTTTAAGGGGTAACAGGATTAGTAAATGAAAAAACTAAAAACGCCAATTATCTCTATTTCACCTATAGTTTCAGATGGTTCAAGTGTAATATGGACTGTCGGACAGTGTAATACATGACATAGAATGTCAAACAGTTTATGAAAAGAAACCATAATGATACTGGTAAAGGGTGATTTTTTAAGAGCTTGATAACTTTTTTAAAAAAAAAAACGCATAAAATTTGCAAAATCTCATCGGTTCTTTATTTGAAACGTTAGATTGGTCCATGACATTTACTTTTTGAAGATAATTTCATTTAAATGTTGACCGCGGCTGCGTCTTAGGTGGTCCATCCGCTTAGTCCAATTTTGGCATTTCCACGTTTTTGAGTAACAGAGACCCAATTGGTGCGAACGGCGACGAATCGAAAATTGGTGGTCATCATTAACACTGGCCGATACAGCTGCGATATTTTCTTCAGTTCGCACTCTACGTAAGCATGTTGGTGGTTTAATGTCCAACAATGTAAATTTGGTGCGAAATTTAGTCACAATAGCCCGAATAGCCGCTTCAGTGGGTCGATTAAACTGACCATAAAATGGAAGCGCGCAATGAACTTTCTTAACAGAGCACGCATTTTGATAATAAAATTCAATAATTTGCAAGCGTTGTTCGTTTGTAAGACGATTCATGATGAAATGTCAAAGCATACTGAGCATCTTTCTCTTTGACACCATGTCTGAAATCCCACGTGATCTGTCAAATACTAATGCATGAAAATCCTAACCTCAAAAAAATCACTCTTTATAAATTCCCTTTCAATGAGTTCGGACACGCCTTTTTACTGTTTGAAATAAATTGTAATGTTTATTTGGTTATTTATTGCGAAATTTTAAATAATTTTAAAGAACATTTCGTAAAAAACTAGAAAAAATGTGCTTCAATACCATAAACAATTTTTATTTATTTAGTTATTTTCAGTCCTTTTTAGGGAAACATTTTATATCTCTCGGCCAATCTTTACTGTTTACAATCCTAACAGTCTACACAATCAAGGTATCCTGAAGTTCATGATTCCTGATAAAGCCGTTTGATTGGTACCATCTGCCTCCGTTTCCCATCGTGACCCTAAAAGTAAGAATTTAGAAAAATTCTTTTTTTTTGCATGCCTACAAGATCAGCCAGTCGTATTCCAAACACAGCCATTTTAATTTATAATACAGTATAAAGTTTAGTTTTTTTATATTTACGTTTTTTGTTTACATTTTCACAATCCCGCATTTTTTCTACAAAATCCCGCCAAATTCCGCTTTTTGAATTCATAAATCCCGCTTTTTGCCCAAAAAGGAGATGGTCACGTTAGCTATATATAAATCTGAACCTATCTGACCCATTTTTCCATGGGTGTTTCTGATTGAAATATAAGATATTTTGAAAGATTTGAAGAAGATATGTTAAAATATGAGGTTACTAGATCGGAAAAAGTCAACTTGGGAGCGAAATTTGTATGGGAGCTATATATAAATCTGAACCGATCTAACATATTTTCAACACAGGTGTTGCTAGTTGAAATATGAGATGTTTTGCCAATTTTAAAGAAAATATGTGGTATCTAGAACGAAACGAGTCAAATCGGGAGTGAAATTCGTATGGGGTCTATATCTAAATCTGAACAGATTTTCTTCAAATTAAATAGCGTTCGTCCCTATCCCGAAAAACTTCGTTGTGCAAAGTTTCATTTGGTTCTACCTACAATTGCGACCTGTATCGTGATTACGGGAATAGATGGACAGACAGACGGACATTGTTAAATCGATTAAAAAAGTGATTCTAAGTCGATATGTATAATTGACAATGGGTCTATCTCGCTTCCTTTTGGGTGCTTCAAACAAATGCACAAAAACATAATACTCTCGTGAAGTGTATAAACATTGAAAAAAAAAATAATTTTATAAATAAATATAAAATTTTATTTATATTAAAACATGCCTAAAAGGCAAGGCTAGCAATATGTTTTATACCCTCCACCTCCAGGATAGGGGTATGCTAACTTTGTCATTCCGTTTGTAACACCTTGAAATGTTGACCTGAGACCCTATAAAGTATATATATTCTTGATCGTCATAAAATTCTAAGACGATCTAGCCATGTCCGTCCGTCCGTTGAAAGCACGTTAGTATCTAAATGAAAGGAGCTAGGATGTCAAAATTTTCCATAAATGCGTCTTATAGTCGTAGATCGGTTGGGATTGAAACTGGGCGAAATCGGCCCAAAGGGAAAAAATTTTCCCCAACAAGGACTAAAAATATTATGGGTATTTTATTAGACTAATATTTTAGAGTATTTTTCATGTTTTTTTTAATATGCCTGATTGTACCATCTTGATATTGGGTATGTACATTCCCCCTATAACAAAAACGTGCACCATAAAGTGATTTTTATTCGGGGCAAAAAGGGATAAAAACGGTACCGATCAAACGACAACAGCTAGAAACACGAAATTCGCTGTGTACATTCCTCTAATTGAGTAGATACATAATATAAAAGAATTTTTTCTAATTTCGTACTTTTAAGGGTTAACATGGGATAAAAATGGTACCAACCAAACGGCTGCATCTAGAATAATGAAATTCAGTGTACACATTCCTCTATATAATAAACGGATTTTTTGAAATTCGTACTTTTTGGGGTTAAAATTGAAAAAGGGGATAAAATAGTACCAAACAAATGACCACAGACACTTAAAATAAACGGATTTTTCGAAATTCGTACTTTTTGGGGTTAAAATTGAAAAAAGGGATAAAAGTAGTACCAAACAAATGACCACAGGTAGAGTCATGAAGTTAGGAATATACATTCCTCTGACTGCGTAGACATGAAAAATAAAAAGTTTCTACCAAATTCGTACTTTCAGGGGATACAATGGGTACAGAGGGATAAAAATAGTACCAACTGCTAGAATGATGAAATTCGGTGTGTACATCCTTCTAATTGCGTAAAATAAAGAGATTTTAGAATGTCGTACTCTTAAGGGGGTAAAATGGGAAAATGTGATACAAATGGTACCAGCTAATTGGCCGCAGCTAGAATCATGGAATTCGGTGTATACATTTTTCTGACTGCACAGACACGCAAAATAAAAAGATTTTTCCAAATTTGTACTTTTTTACTTTTACGGTAAAAATTGGTTGAATCATGTAGTTAGGTTATTTCATAGCCTTGTTAAGGAAAATTGTTTTCCCTCTGGACCGATTCCTGCTCATTTTCAATCTAAACATATCCTACCTATTAATCTACAACATTTAGGCGTATTCTTAGACAATTTTGAAGTCCCAGCTCCTTCCACTTCATGATTCGTACCATTTTTATCCCCATTTACTCCTCAATTTTAAAAAATTTACGTGTCTACGCAATTCGTGGGAAGTATACACCATATTTCATTATTCTAGCTGTTGCCGTACTATTTATATCCCTCTGTTCCCATTGTACCCCTTAAAAGTCGAATTCGGAAAATTAATTTTAATTAAAGTGTTTACGCTTACTTTTTATACATTCCACGAGAGTATTATGTCTTTGTGCATTTGTTTGTAACACCCAAAAGGTAGCGAGGTAGACCCATCGTTTATTATACAGATCGGCTTAGAATCACTTTCTGAGTCGATTTAGCAATGTCCGTCTGTCCATCTAGGTCGCAATTATAGTCCGATCTTAATAAAAATTGGCAAAACTAAGTTTTGTGGATCAAGGATGATCGCTACTTAATTTGAGGCAAATCGGTTCAGATTTAGATATAGCCCCCATACAAATGTCGCCCCGATTTGACATTTTCCGCTCTAGAAACCACATATTGTACCCGATTTTCTTTAAATTTGGCACAACATCTTATAATCCAACTAGAAACACCTATGCAGAAATTGGGTAAGATCGGTTCAGATTTAGATATAGCCCCCATAGAAAAGTCGCTCCCGATTTGACATTCTCCGCTCTAAAAACCACATATTGAAACCGATATTCTTTAATTTTGGCAAAACATCTTATAATGCAAATATAAACGCATATACAGAAAGTGGGTAAGATCGGTTCAGATAAAGATATATCCTCCATACAAAAGTCGCTTCCGATTTGACATTTTCTGCTCTGGAAACCACATATTGAAACCGATATTCTTCAAATTTGGCAAAACATCTTATAATCCAACTATAAAAACCTATGCAAAAACTGGGTAAGATCGGTTCAGATTGAGATATAGCCCCCATACAAATGTCGCTCCCTATGTATGTATGTAATATAATTTGTTCATTCATATGACTTTGGTTTTATAAAAATAATATATATATATACATATATATATATTAATATATTCTTATATATATTAATAGCTACAAAATATTAATTACGTATAACAATGCAAATCCCCATTTACCCACTCCCAATAAATCTAGAACATTTTAAAATATAACTTCTCTATAAGTTTATGCTTGACATAATTATACTGGCGATTTTTAATGGAAAACCCAAATGAGCAGAGTCGACACTTGAAGTTGAAGAATGCCAGTGCCATGAAAAACACATAGAAACCGATTAGGAAGAGCACCGAACGTACATAGTCAACGTCCGCACTGCCCAACAGCTGCAGCAGGTATTTGGGTTTCAGAAACAAACAGAACATTTCCTTCGGCGGGCAAATCATATCGGGACGATTGAATTTGAACAGTGTTGCCAACAGACCCTCCATGGAGTGTTTTAGGTAACTGGTTTCCATTAGCACTGTCTCGAACAGTGATGGGTGAGGCTTTTCCAAGCCGAGATTGCTTAAAACTACCCATATGGAGGTGATGTTGGGACCCAGAAATAAAGCATTCTGCAAGAAATAACAAAGAAGTCTTAGGATAGTATGTACATGTCATGATATAGTAAGTACTTACCAGTAGACTGAATCTGGAACCAATGAACAGACCAAACGTTGATGCCACCATAGACGTGAGGAACGTTATGCCCAGATACAGTAGAAATCTATAGAGTTCCGTGGGTTGATCGGTAGCGAAGTACATTATGGCCGAGCATACCAGGGACATAACACTTACCACGGGTATCTGGGATGTCAGCAGCGCCATAAAATATGAGCTTAGGCGATACCATCGATTGAAATACTCTCTTCTCAGGTATTGCATTTCATGTGGAACTGGAAAGAGAAATAAACAAATGCAATTAATCATCAATAAATAGGGAGAATTAATTCGAATAATGTTCACCACTGTATTCAAAAACAAACAGAAAGTTAAATCATACTCTTTGAAAGGTACTACCTTTCGTCGCCCAACGAGCGGCCGAATGTTTCAGATTCAATTCTTGGTGAGATCATCTGACTTTACTAAGCGGAGGCGGTTCATTCTGGTGTCATTATTGATTAAATCGCCCTTATAAAGATTTTCTATAAAATAAAGCCTTTGGAATAGGAATAGAAGGACAGCGGAGAGAAAGAACAGAGCCTCCTCCTGGGGATAAGATAGACTATAAATAGTGTGATCTCTCAGGAAGCTCGATATAAATCGAGATAATTCACTGTCGACACCAAAAGTGATGAACTTTGACACACGTGCCAGTCTTTGGAGATATCCAAAACAACGAGAAAGATATTCAAAGTAATGAGAGTAAATCACCAAAACGGTAGGTGTTTACACAGGAACATCAGCAGGTCCCCGCAGATCGTTTTCTTTGGAAACAAAAAAACCGGTTGAAATCACTGCCGACGTCAAAAGCGATGATAAGAGTGTGCCGAGTGTCTGACCTTACTCTCATCAAAATTGTGGATGGATCGACTCCATCGTTCTGACAGGTTCCCCGTATATAGATTTTTATGGAAGCAAGGCTATCGATCATGTCTGACCTTACTTTCATAAAAATTGTGGATGGATCGACTCCATCATTCTGACAGGTTCCCCGTATATGGATTATTTTGGAAGCAAGGCTATCGATCATGTCAGACCTTACTCTCATCAAAATTGTGGATGGATCGACTCCATCGTTCTGACGGGTTCCCGTATATAGATTCTTATGGAAGCAAGGCTATCGATCATGTCTGACCTTACTCTCATCAAAATTGTGGATGGATCGACTCCATCGTTCTGACGGGTTCCCGTATATAGATTCTTATGGAAGCAAGGCTATCGATCATGTCTGACCTTACTCTCATCAAAATTGTGGATGGATCGACTCCATCGTTCTGACGTATATAGATTCTTATGGAAGCAAGGCTATCGATCATGTCTGACCTTACTCTCATCAAAATTGTGGATGGATCGACTCCATCGTTCTGACGGGTTCCCGTATATAGATTCTTATGGAAGCAAGGCTATCGATCATGTCTGACCTTACTCTCATCAAAATTGTGGATGGATCGACTCCATCGTTCTGACGGGTTCCCGTATATAGATTCTTATGGAAGCAAGGCTATCGATCATGTCTGACCTTACTCTCATCAAAATTGTGGATGGATCGACTCCATCGTTCTGACGGGTTCCCCGTATATAGATTCTTATGGAAGCAAGGCTATCGACAGTGTCTGACCTTACTCTCATCAAAATTGTGGATGGATCGACTCCATCATTCTGACAGGTTCCCCGTATATAGATTCTTATGGAAGCAAGGATGTCGATCATGTCTGACCTTACTCTCATCATAATTGTGGATGGATCGACTGCATCGTTCTGACAGGTTCCCCGTATATACATTCTTATGGAAGTAAGGCTATCGATCATGCCTGACCTTACTCTCATCAAAATTGTGGATGGATCGACTCCATCATTCTGACAGGTTCCCCGTATATAGATTCTTATGGAAGCAAGGCTATCGATCATGTCTGACCTTACTCTCATCAAAATTGTGGATGGATCGACTCCATCGTTCTGCCAGGTTCTCCATATATAGATTTTTATGGAAGCAAGGCTATCGATCATGTCTGACCTTACTCTCATCAAAATTGTGGATGGATCGACTCCATCGTTCTGACAGGTTCCCCGTATATAGATTCTTATGGAAGCAAGGCTATCGATTATGTCTGACCTTACTCTCATCAAAATTGTGGAATGATCGACTCCATCGTTCTGACAGGTTCCCCGTATATCGATTCTTATGGAAACAAGGCTATCGATCATGTCTGACCTTACTCTCATCAAAATTGTGGATGGATCGACTCCATCGTTCTGACAGGTTCCCCGTATATAGATTCTTATGGAAGCAAGGCTATCGATCATTTAGAAGGTCATTGGTCTCTAGATACCTCAGAAGATAGTGATTAACCATACTCTCCATAACCTTGAAGAGCGAGACACCTATTGTCGTATTGTCATCTGTGAATGAGTGATTGAATCCAAACGATGAGGAAACTCGATATAAATCGAGAAAAGTTACTGTCGACACCAAAAGCGATGAACTTTATCAAAGGCTTTGAAGATACCCAAAGCAACGACCATACTCTCACCAAAATGATGGATGGATCGACTCCATCGTTCTGATAGCAACATCATCAGGTTCCCTTAAATCGATTTCTGTGGAAGCCATTATTAAGTAGGTAATTGGTGTCTACACTGAAATAATTTTCCTTCATAATATTTATGAGGCGATTTCATAAATTTAGTGATTTTTTTCTTAATAAGTATGAAAAATTCATAAATAAAATGAAATGTTTCATAGTTTTTATGAAATGTTTCATAACTTACAACTGCATCTTTAGTGTGTCACTTTATTCGGTTGAATGATAGCAATTCTCATTTGTGCTCTGTTAACTCTGACATAAGTATTTCGCCACCACCAGCGTGTAGCATTATGCTTGAGCTCTAATAAAAGATATCGACCTGAAATTTTCAGCATATGCTCTCGTCTCCTAAAACATTGTATTTCGCAGAAATGGGCATGGTCGAGTAACGATAACGCCCACTTTACGTACATATATGTTTTAATCTATGTGTTTTAATATTTTATTTTCGTACTTTTCCAATTCATATAGAGGCGATATGGGAACCAAATGAATGAGAAGAATATCTATTTAAAATACTTTAAATTTCATGCATCTGTCTGTATTATCTCAGCATTAACAACTGTTTCAATTTCACCCCTTAAAAAGTTAAAGTTTATGTATTATACCCTCATTCTACAGAGTAGGAGGGCATATATCATTTGGGACAGCAAAAATTGTGAAGAATTGAAGGAGTGACTTAAGACCACAAATCCGTTTCACGACTTGTAAGTTGTTTGAGCCATGTCCGTTCGTCCGTCCGTCCGTCTGTCTGACTGGCTGGTGTACACGATAACTAAGGAATCAATTCAAACATTGCGCATGGTAATATTTTCCCCAAACTTAGTTTAAGTTCGAAGATGGGCGAAATTGCCACGCCCCTCAATTTCTATTTTCATTTCTGAATTTTAATTTGAATTTTCTCAATTTCAATTTTCACTTCTGAATTTTAATTTTCTCAATTTTCATTTCTGAATATTAATATTAATTTTCATTTTCTCAATTTCAATTTTCGTTTCCGAATTTAAATTTTCATTTTCTCAATTTCAATTTTCATTTCTGAATTTTAATTTTCATTTTCTCAATTTCAATTTTCATTTCTGAATTTCAAATTGCATTTTCTCAAATTCACATTTTATTTCTTATTTTCAATTTGTATTTACTCAATTTCAATTTTCATTTTCTTCATTTTTCTGAATTTCAATTTTCATTTTCTCAATTTCAATTTTTAGTTCTGAATTTCAATTTTTATTTTCTCAATTTCAGACCTTTCTTTTGTTTTGGAAACTTCAATATAAATTATTAATATTTATGAAACTTTTTCATAAAATTAATAAAGTTTCTTCATAAAATCTATGAACAAATTTCATAAACCATGTTATGAAAAAAATGACAAAAGTTCATCGAATGAATTTAATAGTTTCAAAGAAATGTTTCATAAATTCTATGACAATTTTTATTGATTTGTGCTTTATGAAACATGTTTCATACATTTTATGAAGTGTTTCTTTGGCGACTTTTTAATGAAAATTTTCACTGAGGTTAAGACAAAATCATAAATAGTATGAAGATAATTCTTTCAGTGTATTAGACATTTTTGAGTTATGTAAAAACTAAAACCTGGATTATTTTGAGATATTAACGTTAAAAATCGGGCATCTGTTAAAAACGAAAATTAGACATGGACCCAAGGATTATTTTGAGATACTAACATTGAATATCGGGAAATCAGATATATTTTAGAAATCGGACTAAAGTTTTCAAGTTTTCGCATTTTTCGATTAAAAAAAAAACTAAAACAAATGAGCGTTGGCACGGCAGAAGTATTGCTGGGTAACTATACCTGCATATACACATACTTACATATGCAACTCAATGAGATGCTTGTAAGATGGCATGTGCGCTTTATTACTTGGTGCGATTTGTTAAACGCAAATACGGCAAGTGAGTTGCGCTTCTCGTTCGTTTGTGAGAATCATCTCATTATAGAGGCCGGGTTTGATGTTGAAAAGTCGATGCGATGCCACTTGAAAAGACTATTGACATGGTCGAAATCATGATCGTGGTAGTCTGCAGCCAAGTTATAAATGTCACCATGCCATTTGTAAATAAATTTGCATTCTATTATATATAGATGCAAAATGGTCTTGAGCCTGGACAATACCTCAGTTCAAATCAAATATTGATTACAGACCAAAAAATGCAAACGAAAAAACTAAAAGAAAATTAAAATTTTTATTTTTTTATTTTTATATTTTTTATATTTTTGTGTATTACAGATTTTCACGTTTTTCAGATTTTGAAAATTAAAAAAAACGTAATTTTTTCACTTTGTCGAACTGTTTCTCACACATTTTAAGAGATTTTGCCTCAATTTATTTTATAAGAAATTGTGGTTTCTTAGCTTTATTATGACGTCAAAACTATGTTTGTGCCAAATATAGATAATATAATATAAATATAAATATAAATAAATAAATATAAATATAATATAAATATAAATATTTTAAAAATATCCTTTTTGGAACAAATGTCCGACTTTGAACCACCACTACTTTTTTCCGTCAAAAGCTTTTAACGAAATATATACATATTTGGAAAGGTTGAAGGGTTCCCCTTTTTTTTCAGGGCAACTTTTGCCTGCACGAAATTCCACCCTTGGAAGTTAGGATACGTTTAGTGCAAAAAGTCAGATTTTTTAGATCCAAAACGAAATTTAATGATTTTCTTCACATTAACTTCTGAAAAGTAGGTACCTAGATGAAAAGATGAGTAAATTTCCTTTATTCTCATGCTTAATTTTATAACAATCGGAGTTCATTTGCCGGAAATATGCCCAAAAACCAAAATAATATCTGATTTAGCAGACAAATCGAATTACTGCATGCGAACTGCACACAGCTCTCTTTTTTGACTTCATGGAACTGTTTCTCACATATTTTAAGAGATTTTGCACTCAAACTATTTTTATTAGAAATTGTGGTTTCTTAGATTTATGTTTGTGCCAAATATAGTATGTTTGTAATAAAAAATGTCCTTTTTAATCAAATGTCTGACTTTGAACCAAACGCAACTTTTTTACTTCAAAAGCCTTTAACGAAATATATAATTACATATTTGGAAAGATTGAAGGGTTCCCCGTTTTTGTAGGGTAACTTTTGCCTGCACGAAATTCCACCCTTGGAAGTTAGGATACGTTTAGTGCAAAAAGTCAGATTTTTTAGTTCCAAAACGCAATTTCCTCATTTTTTCTCACTAACTTCTGAAAAGTAGGAACGCAGATACATTTTTTAAGTGCAAAATCTCTTAAAATGTGTGAAAAACAGTTCGATAAAGTCAAAAAAAAAGTAATTACGTTTTCTCAATTTTCAAAATCTGAAAAACGTGAAAATCTGTAATAAAAAAAAATTAAAATTTTTTCTTTGCATTATAAATTAAAAAAAGTAAAATTTTTTCTTCGCATTATAAATAAATATGTTAAAAAAAAAAATAAAAATTTTAATTTTCTTTAAAATCGAAAAACGAAAGATAGTCAACTTGGGCCGATTTCTAACATATATCCGACTGCCCGATTAATGTTAATATCTCAAAAAAATCCTTGGGTCCTTCTCTAATTTTGGTTTTTTACAGAACTCCAAAAAGTCTACTAGAATAAAAGTTATTGCATTTTGGCCGATTTATTTTGATTCTGAACCACTGTGCGGCGGTTAATTGCTTCTGACGACATTTATTAAATTAAATCGCCTTTATAAAGTTTTCCTATAAAATTGAACTAAACTTTCAGCTTTGGAATAGGGGAAAGACGGCGGATACGCGATAAGATTTGTATATGTCAAATATGCACAGGAAAAAAATTCAAAAAAAAAAAAACACCAGCAAATAGTCAATGGGTCTGAACCAGCAATCAGGAGATGTAATTTTACTTAAAAACATTTTATTGGATCTAGTAAAAACTTCTTGTATATTCATACTTGTGCGGAAGAAAATTTACTAGCTTTTAAGAAAGAAAATAATGAAGAAATTTTTTTAATGGAAAAATTCCATTTAGGAAGTTTTTTACTTAAAAATATGTTTATTACTTCAAATAAAGTAAATATATGTACTTAAATTTATGTCATGTTCTTCATACATTCAAGTATAAATGAACTTATAAAAAATACTTCAGTGAGTTTAGACAAATACATGAATAGTAGTCTAAGAAGCAATTCACGTTTGTTAGTCAAGGCTTTCTTCATAAGTACTTCAAATATTACTGTAAACAATCACTGCGAAGGCGCCTATCTAGCCTCCGCAGCAGTCATGGTGAAATAGCTCAACCCTTTATGGTAGAAGTATCATGAAATGTTTGAGAACTATTCCATGTTGTCATTTTTCATATGAGTGTTGCATACTCTGAAGCGAAATAATGTATTTAAATTGCCAAGTAAAGTCGTAGTCAGGCTGAATACAAATTTACTTGGTTTACGGGAAATTTTAATCAGGCTGAGTACAAATTCCTCACATTTAGTATAAATTTACTTGGTATGACCACAAATTTACTTAGTTTGAGTAACAATTTACTTGGATTGAGGAAAAAATCGGAATATTTTCTTAAACATTTTCCTCAGATTAAGTAAAGACTTACTTGATTTAAAGGAAATTTTTCCTCAGTTTGAGTAAATTTTATTTGCTTTGAGGAAAAGTTGAAACCAAACCATGTTCAAACCATGTCCTATTTTTAAGGAACTTGATGTGAGAAATTATTGCCTTAGCGCTATACGCAGTTCAATTTTCCTCAGTTTTAGTGCATGTTTACTTAATCCGTGGCATACTTTTTCTGAGTGTAAACTGATGGGTCGACTTCATTGATCCACAATGAACGTTATCAGTTCCCCCGTATACCGAGTCCTATAAAAGCCACCCAATAGATTATTGAGAAGGTCATTGTTCTCACAAGATGGTGATTAACCATGCTCTCCACAACCGTGAATAGCGCAGAGCAAATCGCAAACAGGCGATAGTTCGCAACTCACTTTTTTTAGGGATGATGAGAAGATTTGAATCTGCAGGGTTTCTGTATGGTAAAAATTGATCCAGTCTGGCGAAAACTCTGTTCGGTTATCGATGGAGGTGCGGACAAAGATAATAACAAACTAAATGAACTTAAACTAAACGCATTATTAACCGCCCTCATTGTAAGATATATCTTTCGTTATATCCACTTTTAACATACCCAGAAAAAAAACAAAAAACAGATTTCAATTAAAAAATTCGCAGATTCAATTAAAATCTTGATTTCGGACCTATAAACAAAATTCGCAAATTCAATTTAAAAAAAATTAATTGCAATATTTCGAGGAATTTAATTAAATAATTTAATTACATTTATTAATAGTTTGATTATTTTTTTTTTTTTTTCAAAAATTTAATGAAATGTTTTAATTGGATCAATTAATACTTTATTCAAAATATTTAAAAAAATTCAATTAAATATTTTAATTGGACCAATTAAAATATTTAATTTAATTCTCACCCTCACCACAGATGATTATACCAAAGAGATCAGACTGGGACAATGGTGAGCCCTTCAAAGGGCTTTCGGTCTACACTGATGGAACAAGGCACAGGTGCGGGATTCTATATTGAATCACTACAGATACGCAAGTCTCTCCGACTTGACGACAACTATAGTGTTTTCCAAGCAGAATTACTGGCAATTGAAAGGGCAGCAAGATTTCTATCAAGTGAGAACATTCCGGTGACCACGGATATAAACTTCTACGTAGATAGTCAGGCAGCAATGAAATCAATCATGTCACACACTGTCAAATCAAGGCTTGTGCTGAGTTTTAAACGCTCACTAGATAACCTCAACGACCATGTCGTCCGTCTCTGCTGGGTTCCCGGACATAGCAATGTCAAAGGAAACGAGATAGCAGATGAACTGGCTAGAAATGCTTCGTCCTTGGAAATCGATAGAGCTGACAACTTAGTAAAACCACCGATTGGCACGTTTTATAGACTGATTGAATCAAGAAAATGGTAACAGATGAACGTAGCATGGAATGGTTTGTCAACCTGTAGGATCGCCAGGGCCACATGGCCAAAGATCGATAGGGGCAAAACCAGAACTCTATTAGAGCTAAACAAGGCAGAAATTCGAACTTTGATAGGTATCTACACAGGGAATTACTGCACTAGGAGTAGGATCTCAAGATGGCAGTTGGACATTGAAGATCACTGTCGATTATGTGAGGATGAGGAGGAGATAGAATCTATTGAACACATAATCTGCAGATGTCCAGCGCTTTGTGTACGCAGAAATAAATACCTAGGAAGTTATTTCATCAGTAACATAGGGGATATTGCAACCCGCACCATTTACGACCTTTTAGGATTCTCAAAAGGACTAAATCGGATCAGGGGTGGCTAATAAGGAACATAGATGTAACCGCATAGACAGTTGACGACTAACAAAGAAAGAGAGCCATAAAGGCATACCACCATCGGTATACCGGATGACTCTCGACAAATTTTCTTACCTAGTCGTCAACCATTGGAAAACACCCACACACAGAAATACTAAAACACACCTTCATATTCTCCTACCCCCATATCCCTTTCCAATATCCCCTTACTTCCCCCACGTCTCATCTATCATCTATCAGCAATCACTCCTTCCTAAATCCCATAACTCCCTATCCCTCTCCTATAACCTACAACCTTATACTTTTCAGGAAACAAAAGGATTTGCACAATGGACCCAACTGGGTCTCCGAGTGTTCAGAATGCAGGAGCATTCTGGTCCTTTGAACCAAACCAAACCAAACCAATTAAAATTTGAATCAAAATATTTTGAAAAATTCAATTAAATGTTAATAAATGAAAAAATCAAAAAAAAAAAAAAACAAATTCAATTGTCTGTATGTTAAAATAAATGCACAGACACCTTGCTCCAACCAACGATCCAATTAATACATTTATTGAAAACCAAATTTGATTTCAATAAAATGTTTGCTTGCATATGTTGGCCCATTATTTTTTTCTGTGTACTTACCATGGGCAAACATTGGCAAAGTGCACATGAAGACGAATTGTAGAACCGTCAACAGCACAAAATAATAGTTGGATATGGCAAATTTAGCATTGTTGCCAATACCCGCATAAGCCCATCCCGTCAAGACGGCAACCAAAAGCTGGACGAATATTCTCAGTTTAATATTGGCCTGAAATCAGAAAAAAGAAAAGAGTTACACGTACCCAAATCTGGATTATTTAAAATTTTGGATTGTAAAATTTTGAAAAGTGGTGTTGCACCCTTTTGCATTTCAGCTGACAATATGTCAGATATGTAGACTAATCTAAATATAAAAATGTATGTTCAGAAATAAGTATATGTATTCGTTGCATCATTTGGTCATCACATTTCCCCCAAACACCTCAGATGTAAACATTAATATTAGGGCTGTTTTTCTTTAAGTCGGGGTAACAAGTTGCGATAACAAAAAGGTTAATAAAAAAGTTAATTTTTTACTCCAAATAAAGAAATATTTTTCACCTTGTCGGCGACTACAATATAAAGGGTGATTTTTTAAAAGCTATAGGAAAGTTTTTCGAAAAAAAAAACACATAAAATTCAGAAAAATGCATGAAATCTTTATTTGAATCGATAGTACGGTCCATATAATTTAATGTTTGATGATTATTTCATGCAAATGTTGACCTTGACTGCGCCTCAAATGGTCCATCCGCTTAGTCTAATTTTGGCATTTCTACGTTTTTGAGTAACAGAGGCCCAATTGCTGCGAACGGCGACGAATTGATAATTGATGGTCATCATTAGCACTGGCCGATACAGCTGCGATATTTTGGTTGGTTAATGTCCAACAACAAATAAATAAATAAATTTGGTGCGAAATTTAGTCACAATAGCCCGAATAGCCGCTTCAGTGGATCGATTAGACTGACCATAAAATGAAAGAAGCGCGCGATGATCTTTCTTAACAGAGCACGCATTTTGATAATAAAATTCAATAATTTGCAAGCGTTGTTCGTTTGTAAGACGATTCATGGTTAAATTATAGACCAAACTGAAGATGTTTGACAGTGAAACAGAACACGAAACGTGCGTCAGCTGTTTAAACCAGTGTTGCCAAAGAGATAATAGCTAAAAAATCACCCTTTACATTAGGATGGGTCACGAAAATAAATTGCACGAAATGAAGATTGGATTGTTTAATGATGATCTGCAAAATATTTCATCACGGGTCAAGTTAAACGTAATTGTGTAATTTTTCATGTTGGATTTTTGTCCAAATTTTTTTTCTGAATTAATAGACCCTTGGAAGCACTTTAAATAATTTTTTATTCTTATTTAGAATAACTAATTGGTCGTATTACTGGGCGTTTATATTGTTTTTTGTGTGTTTTCAAGGTGACAGCTAAATAGTAATAAATAGAAAAATAAATATAAGGAATCAATACCTTTCGAATGATGTCCAAATGATGAATATCGGACGTTACTGACTGCATGTTTGTAAAATAATTTAATACAGGAGATGGATTTTCAGAGTCAACATTTTCAAACTCTTTACAAAAATGAGCACTGCGGCGCACAGTGGTTCAGAATCATCGGCCAACTTTTGTTCTAGTGAACATTTTCGAGTTCTGTAAAAAACCAAAATTAGACAAGGACCCAAGGATTGGTTTGGGATATTAACGTTAAAATCGGGAAATCGGATAAATTTTAGAAATCGGTCCAAAGTTGACTACTCTTCGTATTTTTTGATTTTAAAGAAAATTAAAATTTTTATTTTTTTGTTTTTATGTTTTTTAGCATATTTTTACGTATTTGTTTATAATGCGAAGAAAAATTGTTAATTTTTTTATTACAGATTTTCACGTTTTTCAGATTTTGAAAATTAAAAAAAAAAGTAATTTCTTTTTTTTGACTTTGTCGAACTGTTTCTCTCTCACATTTTAAGAGATTTTGCACTCAATTTTTTTTATTAAAAATTGTGGTTTCTTAGCTTTATTATGATGCGAAAACTATGTTTGTGCCAAATATATTTTGGTTGTGATGAATATTGTAAAAAATATCCTTTTTGAACAAACACAACATTTTTCCTTCAAAAACCTTTAACGAAATATATACACATTTGGAGAGGTTGAAGGGTTCCTCGCTTTTGTAAGGGTTCCGGCTTTCATTTGCCGGAAATATACCCAAACAACCTAAATAATATCTGAATTAGCAGACATATAGTGCAAAAAGTCCGATTTTTTAGTTCCAAAACGCAATTTACTCATTATCTTCTGAAAAGTAGGTACTCATATAAAAATATAGATAGTTTTCCTTTGTCCTCATGCTAAATTTTATAACAATCGGAGTTCGTTTGCGGGAAATATGCCCAAAAAACCAAAATAATAATACTAAATCAAGTGTTAGTAGGGTTTTTGGGCATAGTGTCGGCAAATTAAATCCGATTGTTATAAAATTTAGTGTGACAATAAAGGAAATTTACTTATCTTCTTATCTGCGTACATACATCTCAGAAGTTAGTGGGAAAAAATGAGGAAATTGAGTTTCGGAACTAAAAAATTGGACTTTTTGCACTAAATGTATCCTAACTTCCAAGGGTGGAATTTCGTGCAGGCAAAAGTTACCCTACAAAAAGCGGGGAACACTTCAACCTTTCCAAATATGTATATATTTCGTTTATTTCGCTTTTGACGGAAAAGAGTAGTGTTGATTCAAAGACAGACATTTGTTCAAAAAGGATATATTTTAAAATATTTATTACAAACAAACTGAATGTGGCACAAACATAGTTTTGACGTCATAATAAAGCTAAGAAACCACAATTTCTAAAAAAATGAGTGCAAAATCTCTTAAAATGTGCGAGAAACAGTTCTACAAAATCAAAAAAAGAAATTACGTCTTTTCCATTTTCAAAATCTGAAAACCGTGAACATCTGTAATAAAAAGAATAAAATAATAATTTTTCTTCGTATTATGAACACGGTTGCCACTATTGGTTATTTTTAACCAAAATAGGTAACTTTTAAATGGTATGGTTACTTGGTAACTTTTTATTCATTTTGGTAACTTTTGTAATTTTGAATTAAGCGTGTATAAAATATTTATGTTTTCATTATTTGTAGATTATTTTATTATTTATTCATAGAATCCGCTTGTTGTCGAAATTGGAATTAAAATAAATTAAACAAGGAAAACACTACGATCTCATGACACCAATTCAACCAATTCCTTTAATACGTGTGCTGTAATTTTCGTTATATTTTCCCGATTGCACCCGCTTAATGTCTACGTCCATTAAAGTAATTATGAGGTCTACATTCCCCAAAGATTTGGGAAAAATATATTTTTGGTGGCACGAAAAATATCATAAAAATAGAAAAAAGTATTTTTAATAGCTAAAGTAGAAGTAATGATTATCCTTGTTGACGAAAAAAAATTTTTAAATCATAATGTTTATTTGTTGTTTAAATAAGGCGAAAATCCATTTACAAATTCAATATTAGAACTATAAATGTAAATAAATGTAGAAGTTATGATGGAATTTTAGTCATACGTAAAACGACATGTACCACAACTTCTACATTTATCCATAAATTTAACTAAGTCAACTAAAATAAAATATTCTGTTATACGTCAGCGTCACTTAAACAAAAATTACAAAATTATGATTTAAAAATCCGACGAAAATTTTAGTAAAAAAATTAAAAAAAAGTTACGATACAAAATTGTCAATATAGTATTTGAATTTATCTAAAATAATTCAGAAAATGTTATACATGGCTTCGTTCGTTTTGAAAAATTGGTTACTTTTGGTAACTTTTTGGAAAAAATTTGGTAATAAAAAATCAACAATAGTGGCAACCGTGATTATGAACTAGTAAATCAAAAAATTTTTTTTTTCAAATCCATGCTTTATGCAAGCAGAATTCTATTGGGCCTAGAAATTCTTTTTTAGTTATCTTTTGTAGAAGGAAAAATTACTGCGTTATCAGGAGCAGAAATAATAGATTTTTAATTTGTGGTTTGTATGGGAGGTACCACGCCCCTTTGTCCATTCCCGCTCATATTTGCAGCAGCACTTAAAAAATGCACACCAAACCGACGTACCAAATTTTGTTCAAATACCGTTATCAGGAGCAGAAATAATAGATTTTTAATTTGTGGTTTGTATGGGAGGTACCACGCCCACTTTTCCAATACCGCCCCTTTTTGGCACAACTATGCACATTGATGGTATATGCACTTACACAAAATTTCAGCACTCTAGGTGTCAAAGAACTGACAATATTCAATAATAGGTTTTAACTTCGTATGGGAGGTGCCACGCCCACTTTTCCCATACCGCCCCTTTTTGGCACAACTATGCGAATTGATGCTAGATGCACTTACACAAAATTTCAGCACTCTAGGTGTCATAGAACTGACAATATTCAATAATAGGTTTTAACTTCGTATGGGAGATGCCACGCCCACTTTTCCAATACCGCCCCTTTTTGGCACAACTATGCACATTGATGGTATATGCACTTACACAAAATTTCAGCACTCTAGGTGTCATAGAACTGACAATATTCAATAATAGGTTTTAACTTCGTATGGGAGGTTCCACGCCCACTTTTCCAATACCGCCCATTTTTGGCACAACTATGCACATTGATGCTAGATGCACTTACACAAAATTACAGCACTCTAGGTGTCATAGAACTGACAATATTCGATAATAGGTTTTAACTTCGTATGGGAGGTGCCACGCCCACTTTTCCAATACCGCCCCTTTTTGGCACAACTATGCACTTACACAAAATTTCAGCACTCTAGGTGTCATAGAACTGACAATATTCAATAATAGGTTTTAACTTCGTATGGGAGATGCCACGCCCACTTTTCCAATACCGCCCATTTTTGGCACAACTATGCGAATTGATGCTAGATGCACTTACACAAAATTTCAGCATTCTAGGTGTCATAGAACTGACAATATTCAATAATAGGTTTTAACTTCGTATGGGAGGTTCCACGCCCCCTTTTCCAATACCGCCCATTTTTGGCACAGCTATGCACATTGATGCTAGATGCACTTACACAAAATTTCAGCACTCTAGGTGTCATAGAACTGACAATATTCAATAATAGGTTTTAACTTTGTATGGGAGGTGCCACGCCCCTTTGTCCAATTGGTCAAATTTTTCCATTTCCTTGTATTGTCATCGAAAATGATTAAGTGTGCAAAATTTGAGCAAAATTGGTTGAGAAAAAAGCTTTCAAAAATTGATTTCAAATTTTGTGGCACACAAACATATATAAAGGGTGATTTTTTAAGAGCTTGATAACTTTTTTTTTTAAAAAAACGCATAAAATTTGCAAAATCTCATCGGTTCTTTATTTGAAACGTTAGATTGGTCCATGACATTTACTTTTTGAAGATAATTTCATTTAAATGTTGACCGCGGCTGCGTCTTAGGTGGTCCATTCGGAAAGTCCAATTTTGGGCAACTTTTTCGAGCATTTCGGCCGGAATAGCCCGAATTTCTTCGGAAATGTTGTCTTCCAAAGCTGGAATAGTTGCTGGCTTATTTCTGTAGACTTTAGACTTGACGTAGCCCCACAAAAAATAGTCTAAAGGCGTCAAATCGCATGATCTTGGTGGCCAACTTACCGGTCCATTTCTTGAGATGAATTGTTCTCCGAAGTTTTCCCTCAAAATGGCCATAGAATCGCGAGCTGTGTGGCATGTAGCGCCATCTTGTTGAAACCACATGTCAACCAAGTTCAGTTCTTCCATTTTGGGCAAAAAAAGTTGGATATCATCTCACGGTAGCGCTCACCATTCACAGTTACGTTACGATTCGCATCATCTTTGAAGAAGTACGGTCCAATGATGCCACCAGCCCATAAACCGCACCAAACTGTGACTTTTTCTGGATGCATTGGTAGCTCTTGCAATGCTTCTGGCTGATATTCACTCCAAAATCGACAATTCTGCCTATTTACGTACCCATTGAGCCAAAAATGAGCTTCGTCGCTGAACACAATTTCTTTCTTTCTGAACTTTCTTAACAGAGCACGCATTTTGATAATAAAATTCAATGATTTGCAAGCGTTGCTCGTTAGTAAGTCTATTCATGATGAAATGTCAAAGCATACTGAGCATCTTTCTCTTTGACACCATGTCTGAAATCCCACGTGATCTGTCAAATAAAGAGTGATTTTTTTGAGGTTAGGATTTTCATGCATTAGTATTTGACAGATCACGTGGGATTTCAGACATGGTGTCAAAGAGAAAGATGCTCAGTATGCTTTGACATTTCATCATGAATCGTCTTACAAACGAACAACGCTTGCAAATTATTGAATTTTATTATCAAAATGCGTGCTCTGTTAAGAAAGTTCATTTCGCGCTTCCATTTTATGGTCAGTTTAATCGACCCACTGAAGCGGCTATTCGGGCTATTGTGACTAAATTTCGCACCAAATTTACATTGTTGGACATTAAACCACCAACACGCTTACGTAGAGTGCGAACTGAAGAAAATATCGCAGCTGTATCGGCCAGTGTTAATGATGACCACCAATTTTCGATTCGTCGCCGTTCGCACCAATTGGGTCTCTGTTACTCAAAAACGTGGAAATGCCAAAATTGGACTAAGCGGATGGACCACCTAAGACGCAGCCGCGGTCAACATTTAAATGAAATTATCTTCAAAAAGTAAATGTCATGGACCAATCTAACGTTTCAAATAAAGAACCGATGAGATTTTGCAAATTTTATGCGTTTTTTTTTAAAAAAAGTTATCAAGCTCTTAAAAAAATCACCCTTTACTAATGCATGAAAATCCTAACCTCAAAAAAATCACTCTTTAGAAAGTAACCTTATATAAAGCATGGAACAAATACGTAAAAATATGTTAAAAACATAAAAATAAAAATTTTAATTTTCTTAAAAATCGAAAAATACGAAAAGTAGTCAACTTTGGGCCGATTTTTAAAATATATCCCGATTTTTAATGTTAATATCTCAAAATAATCCTTTGTTTTGGTTTTTTAACAGAACTCAAAAATGTCTACTAGAAAACAAGTTATTGAATTTTGACTGATGGATTTTGATTCTGAACCACTGTGTGGCGTCAGTTTCCTTCCGATTTTCATCATTTAGGCATCATTCGAAGGGTATTAACTGCCGCTATTTATTTTTAATAATAAATAAATAAATTTACACCAAATATGAAAAAAATTTCAATTGTTACTATGAAAAATTACTATAAAGGTCCAATAATTCGAAAAACAAGTAACTAACTAAGGCAAGAATCAAAATTTATATTTAAAGTTCCTTCAAGGGTCTATTATTTCAGAAAGCTGCAAAAAAGATTGCACATGATAAACATGATTTTTAGGGGTATTTTCAACAGCGTTTAGTTCACAGAGGGCTTGATCTAGGGACGAAATATTTAGCAAATCATCAATTAAACAATCCAAATTTCATTTTATTGGGGTGACTGGAAATTGTTTTTCCATTTGTATGGACCACGACCCAGCCTAATATACATATATAAAAACAAATTTTCAAAAAAATATTTTGTGTTGACTTTTTTGGACCTCGATAACCATAAATTTTACATACACTGTATAATTATCCAGACTAAGTCCAACATTTTTAACATTAAATTATTTGATTTGAACTGGGATATTGTCCTGGCTCAAGACCTTTTTGCATCTATGTTTAATAGAATGCAAATTTATTTACAAATGGCATGGTGACATTTATTACTTGGCTGCAGACTACCACGTCATGATTTCGACCATGTCAAAAGTATTTTCAAGTGGCTTCGCACCGACTTTTCAACATCAAACCCGGCCTCTATAAGGAGATGATTCTCACAAACGAACGAGAAGCACAACTCACTTGCCGAATTTGCGTTTAAAAAATCGCACCAAGTAATAAAGCACACATGCCATCTTACAAGCATCTCATTGAGTTGCATATGTAAGTATGTGTATATGCAGGTATAGTTACCCAGCAATACTTCTGCCGTGCCAACGTTCATTTGTTTTAGTTTTTTCGTTTGCATTTTTTTGGTCTGTAATCAATATTTGATTTGAACTGGGATATTGTCCTGGCTCAAGACCATTTTGCATCTATATTTAATAGAATGCAAATTTATTTACAAATGGCATGGTGACATTTATTACTTGGCTGCAGCCAAGTAATAAACCCGGCCTCCTTATAGAGGCCGGGTTTGAAGTTGAAAAGTCGCTGCGAAGCCACTTGAAAAGACTTTTGACATGGTCGAAATCATGATCGTGGTAGTCTGCAGTCATGTAATAAATGTCACCATGAAATTTGTAAATAAATTTGCATTCTATTAAATATAGATGCAAAATGGTCTTGAGCCAGGACAATATCCCAGTTCAAATCAAATATTGATTACAGACCAAAAAAATGCAAACGAAAAAACTAAATTAAATTATTTTTTCAAAATTTGTTTTTATACACACATTGGCACTGCTGTTGGCGACAATTTTAAAAAAGAATTTCTTATTTTCAGTGACATTTTAAATTTTTATTCACTTTTTTATGTCAGCTTGGTTATCTAGTCTTATAGAAAAACAGCCCTATTAACACTCCTTATTACCTTATCGCGCCATATTTGCTGCGTGATACGTAAAAATATGCACTTATACTCGAACCACCACGAACAACTATTTACGGGTGCTTTCAAATCCATTTCGAAATTGTCCACTGTGCCATTTATGAGATTTTCTGTTGGGATATCTTGCAAGTCTGGCGTCCACTTCATGACTTGGCCATTATTTATTTCGCGCACCATGGCATCATGGTAATTGCCATAAGCTTTCGATGCTGTTTCAATGACTGCAAAGGAGAAATAAAAGTTCGTTAAGTATTGCACGACACTGTATTTTAATTTATTTATTATATATTAGCAGTGTTTGACTGGGCTGACTGGTTAGACATTTTTATTTGAGAATTGTGAGCATAGCAACCTTCTCACGATGTCGATTTGTGTTATCTGAGATTTGAAAATCGACCTAATGTAATTTCAGCTAGATTTCGCATACAGTGTAATAGCCTTGTCACACTGCGTGCGAAATCTAGCTGAAATGACATAAGGTCGATTTTCAAATGTCAATTTGGTATAGGATCTGACATTTTTACATTTTTTTCGAACTAGATTTCGAATGCAGTATGATAAGACAATAATAATGCTATTTGCTCAAATAAGGCTAGTGTTGCCACTCTTTTACTCTTACTCTTTAAAATCACTTATTTGTCTAATAAGTAAACCCATCAAACACAGATTTGCATATACAAACTTACTAAAATCGGCTGGGTTATAGGTTATCGGACACTGTAAGTTGAACTGCTGCAGATATGGCACTATGTTATTGAAGGGACCCTGATAAATGCACTGACCTTGGGCTAGAATATAAACTTTGTCGAACATTTGAAATAATCTGGCCGACGGACAATGTATGGAACAGATAACGGTGCGTCCAGAATTCGCTAAACGTTTCAATAGCGTAATGCATTGTTTAGCGGAAAACTCATCTAAACCTCTGAAATATTGGAAAACTTAATATTAGATTGGGTACCATTTGAAATTTATAAGAAAAGCTGAAAAAAAGCTTTTTATGATTTCGAGAATTTGACTTACGTTGTTGGCTCGTCCAGAAATAATACCGCCGGATTATCCATCAACTCCAACGCTATGCACACTCGCTTCCGTTCACCGCCCGAAAGTTTGACGATCTTTGTGTTCGTTTGTTTTCGAAGCAGGAAAATATCTAAAATGTCATCGATCACAGTTTGGCGTTGTTCTCGCGTATAACGGGTGTCCAATTTGAAATTTGAGGCAAACATCATTGTCTCGCCCACCGTAAAATAGGGGCTGATGTGATCGTCTTGTAGTATATAACGTGACCTCTTGCGAAACGAATTCATATTCTGTGGCCTGTCGTTGACATCGACATGGCCGGAAGTTTTTTGAATTCTGAAAAGAAGAGGAAATACAAATATTTACTAAATTGTGTCGATCGAAAACCGAATGTTGTGAATGAATTTATTAAATAAAGTGCAGATTTTTTAAAATGCGTTCTATAAGATTATATTGCAAATTAAATTTACAATATACAAATTGAATTGCAGAAATGCAAATTCAAATTGCGAAAATACAAAATGATAATGAGAAATATAAATTAAATTTGAGAAAATACAATTTGAAATTTAGAAATAAAATTTGAAATTGAGAAAAAAGATTTGAAATTGAGAAAAAATTGAAATTGAGAAAATGAGAAATTAAATTGAGCTAAAAAAATGTATATTCATAAATTTTTTATTTCTCAATATCTCAATTTCATACATTTCAGAATTTCAATTTTGCTTTTCTCAATTTCAATTTTTATTTCTGATTTTCAATTTGTATTTTTTCATATTCTATTTACATTTCTGAATTTCAATTTCTATGTTTATACCCTCCACCTCCAGGATGGGGGTATATTCACTTTGTCATTCCGTTTGTAACACCTTGAAATATCGGCCTGAGACCCTATAAAGTATATATATTCTTGATCGTCATAAAATTCTAAGACTATCTAGCCATGTCCGTCCGTCCGTCTGTCCGTCTGTTGAAAACACGCTAGCATCTAAACGAAAGGAGCTAGAACGTTCAAAATTTCCATAAATGCGTCTTATAGTCGTAGATCGGTTGGGATTGAAATGGGGCGAAATTGAATAAATAAATATTAAATAAAGGGAAAAAATTTTCCCTCACAAGGACTAAAAATACCCATAATAATCCCTAATATTTTAGCGTATTTAAGCATGTTTTTGAATATGTCTGTTTATATTTGCTTGATATTTGATATGCGCATTCCCCTTATAGCAAAAACGTGCACCGTAAAGTGATTCTTATTTGTAGGGGGTGAAATGGGACAAAAAAGGGATAAAAGTGGTACATATTAAACGACAACAGCTAGAAACACGAAATTCGGTGTGTACATTCCTCTAATTGAGTAGATACATAATATAAAAGTATTTTTTCCAAATTCGTACTTTTAAGGGGTAAAATGGGAATGGAGGGATAAAAATGGTACCAACCAAACGACTGCATCTAGAATAATGAAATTCAGTATATACATTCCACTGATTGCGTAGACACGTAAAATAAACGGATTTTTCGAAATTCTTACTTTTTGGGGTTAAAATGAAAAAAGGGGATAAAAATAGTACCAATCTAATGACCGCAGCTAGAGTCATGAAATTCGGAGTATACATTCCTCTGACTGCGTAGACACGGAAAATAGACGCATTTTTCGAAATTCGTACTTTTTGGGGTCAAAATAGAAAAAGGGGATAAAAATAGTACCAACCAAATGACCGCAGCTAGAGTCATGAAATTCGGAGTATACATTCCTTTGACTACGTAGACATGAAAAATAAACGAATTTTTCCAAATTCATACTTTCAAGGATACAATGGGTACGGAGGGATAAAAATGGTACCAACCAAATGGCTACACCTAGAATAATGAAATTCGATAATACACTCCTCTGATTGCGTAGACACTTAAAATAAACAGATTTTTTGAAATTCGTACTTTTTGGGGTTAAAATGGAAAAAGGGGATACAAATAGTACCAACGTCAAGGTTACTATGCAAAGTAGTTTTCCAAAGTTTTTTCCAAATTCGTACTTTTTCTTTTACGGCAAAAATTGGTTGAATCATGAAGTTAGGTTATTTTGCACTATGTACGTCTGATAATGGATTTTCAAAATTTGTATTTTTGGAATTAAAATAGAATGGAAATACAACCAACTGTAGCACCCACTATCAACCAATATTTATGTATAAAATTAACTTTCCAATATTTGTATTTGTTTTGGTTTGGCTATATTAAAAAAATTATATTTTCCTGTAATAAAGGGTGATTTTTTAAGAGCTTGATAACTTTTTTTTTAAAAAAAACGCATAAAATTTGCAAAATCTCATCGGTTCTTTATTTGAAACGTTAAATTGGTCCATGACATTTACTTTTTGAAGATAATTTCATTTAAATGTTGACCGCGGCTGCGTCTTAGGTGGTCCATTCGGAAAGTCCAATTTTGGGCAACTTTTTCGAGCATTTCGGCCGGAATAGCCCGATTTTCTTCGGAAATGTTGTCTTCCAAAGCTGGAATAGTTGCTGGCTTATTTCTGTAGACTTTAGACTTGACGTAGCCCCACAAAAAATAGTCTAAAGGCGTCAAATCGCATGATCTTGGTGGCCAACTTACCGGTCCATTTCTTGAGATGAATTGTTCTCCGAAGTTTTCCCTCAAAATGGCCATAGAATCGCGAGCTGTGTGGCTTGTAGCGCCATCTTGTTGAAACCACATGTCAACCAAGTTCAGTTCTTCCATTTTGGGCAAAAAAAAGTTGGATATCATCTCACGGTAGCGCTCACCATTCACAGTTACGTTACGATTCGCATCATCTTTGAAGAAGTACGGTCCAATGATGCCACCAGCCCATAAACCGCACCAAACTGTGACTTTTTCTGGATGCATTGGTAGCTCTTGCAATGCTTCTGGCTGATATTCACTCCAAAATCGACAATTCTGCCTATTTACGTACCCATTGAGCCAAAAATGAGCTTCGTCGCTGAACACAATTTCTTTCTTTCTGAACTTTCTTAACAGAGCACGCATTTTGATAATAAAATTCAATGATTTGCAAGCGTTGCTCGTTAGTAAGTCTATTCATGATGAAATGTCAAAGCATACTGAGCATCTTTCTCTTTGACACCATGTCTGAAATCCCACGTGATCTGTCAAATACTAATGCATGAAAATCCTAACCTCAAAAAAATCACTCTTTATTAATGGCGTAGTTTCTACTTGTCAAATGTCAAAGAATAAAAGCTTCAAAAGTGACGGCAACCGAAATATGTACCGGTTGATTCAAAATAACAACTCTTGTTGGAAAACCCTGTACATTTATCCATAGATTTTTTCATATAAACATTATTTTTTGCGTTAGAATGTTAGCTATTAAAAGTAATAAAACAAAATACTTTTTCCATCTTTTTTTATATTTTTTTGTGATTATTTTCGTGACAGCAAAAATAGATTTTTTTTCGAAAAAAAAAAATATTTTTTCTCCAAACTTTTGAAGACTATTCCTAAACCGCTGTTTCTGTGTGAAAGTGTAATTCGAAACATGAGCCATGATTATCTTTAATTTAACATATAAATTTTTAAATTAGAATCGGCTACAAAAAAAGTACTGATTATTTTTTTCAAATTTCTGGTTTTATTGGATAGGTTGAACTTTGTCATTTAATAATGGAATAAAATATCATTCATATGACTACTACGAGTGGCTCGGCATTATTTCATCCGATCAACCCAATTTTCTGGTACAACCCAAAATCCTCACCAAACAGTGACTCGTTGTGGCAATGCATTGGCTTCTCAATAGTCACGTGTGGGTTGTCTGAACTCTATTAGTGGCAATTTTGCTTATTGACATAGCCACCGATATGAAAATGAGCTTCATCTGAAACACGAAAATTTACCACGTAACTTTCATACTGTTTACGTTAAAGACTCACTACTTTGGAAGTAAGTTTTTAATAATAATTATGTTTTTTGATTCATAAGAAAATATTTTTTTATTTTTTCTTCTTGGGACCTTGACTAGTTTCATTATACCCTCCACCTCCAGGATGGGGGTATACTAACTTTGTCATTCCGTTTGTAACACCTTGAAATATCGACCTGAGACCCTATAAAGTATATATATTCTTGATCGTCATAAAATTCTAAGACGATCTAGCCATGTCCGTCCGTCCGTCTGTTGAAAGCACGCTAGCATCTAAACGAAAGGAGCTAGAACGTTCAAATTTTCTATAAATGCGTCTTATAGTCGTAGATCGGTTGGGATTGAAACGGGGCGAATTCGGCCCAAAGGGAAAATTTTTTCCCTCACAAGGATTAAAAATACACATAATAATCCCTAATATTTTAGCGTATTTAAGCATGTTTTTTTTTTTGAATATGTCTGTTTATATTTGCTTGATATTTGGTATGCACATTTCCCTTATAGCAAAAACGTGCACCATAAAGTGATTCTTATTTGTAGGGGGTGAAATGGGGCAAAAAAGGGATAAAAATGGTACTTATTAGCTAGAAACACGAAATTCGTTGTGTACACTCCTCTAATTGAGTAGATACATAATATACAAGTATTTTTTCCAAATTCGTACTTTTAAGGGGTAAAATGGGAATAGAGGGATAAAAATGGTACCAACCAAACGGCTGTACCTAGAATAATGAAATTCGGTGTATACATTCCTCTAATCGCATAGACAAGTAAAATACACGGATTTTTCAAATTTCGTACTTTTTGGGGTTAAAATGAAAAACGGGGATAAAAATAGTACCAATCTAATGACCGCAGATAGAGTCATGAAATTCGGAGTATACATTCATCTGAGTGTGTAGACACGGAAAATAAACCTATTTTTCGAAATTCGTACTTTTTGGGGTTAAAATGAAAAAGGGGATAAAAATAGTACCAATCAAATGACCGCAGCTAGAGTCATGAACTTCGGAGTATACATTCCTCTGACTGCGTAGAAATGCAAAATAGACGAATTTTTCGAAATTAGTACTTTGAAGGGATACAATGGTACAGAGGGATAAAAATAGTACCAACTAAACGACTACAACTAGAATGATAAAATTCTAATTGCGTAGAAACGTCAAGGGGGTAAAAATGGTACAAACCAAATGGAATCATGGAATTCGGTGTATACATTCCTCTGACTGCATAGACATGCAAAATAACAAGTTTTTTTCCAAATTCGTACCTTTTCTTTTACGGCAAAAATTGGTTGAATCATGAAATTAGGTTATTTTGCATTATGTACGTCTGATAATGGATTTTCAAAATTTGTACGTTTGGAATTCAAATAGAATGGATATACAACCAACTGTAGCACCCACTATCTACCAATATTTATGGCTTTGAAAATATTTTTGAAAATATAAATATAAGAATATTTATTTATTTGAATTGACGTATTGGTAGCCTTGCCTTATAAGCGTGGTTTGAAATAATTAAAATATTATATTTATTTATAAAATAAATTTTTCAATATTTGTATTTGTTTTGGTTTGGCTATATTAAAAAAAAATATATTTTCCTGTAATATTACTGCACTTCTACGAAAACCGACAACCTCTGTGGAATGCAATCCATGTTGGAGGGTGTATAAAGTTCGACCCGGCCGAATTTAACGCCGTTTTTACTTTTTTTACTCAAGAATGTTTACTTGACCTAAAGTTATTGAATTTTAGCCGATAGAAATTAATTTGGACTTTTGTGCAGCGTTTTGATTTCGTTATTATTATTTATTTTTCTTAACACATTGGTTGGGTTTCTTAATAAAATTTTAAAATTAATAAATATGACTTTACTTTTAATATCAAAATATATATGTAGAATGTACTTGTATAAGAACCAGATTGCCTTAATCCGTGGTTACGCCTATAAGAATCTAATTTCTTATTACTAATATTGTTCTATAAGAAAAAACTCATATAAGAAATAAATGTGTGGTATATTTGAGTTTCTTATATCCCTAATTTACGGTATAAATATTTAAGATACCTTCGACAAAAATTGGAATTTTAATAAAAAATTAAACAAAAATACCAAATTACCATTTTTAATATCGTTTTCGAGTTCAGAAAACCAAAATACATCAGACAATGTTATACATGAGCTTTTTGTTGCATAGTGTTATTTGTTGCTGGGATATATAATACTTTTATTTTTAATAAAATAAGCATATGATTATTAAGAATATACCAAGATAATTCAATTTCTAGAGGAAAAGTCGTCAAGAGTGGATAAAATTTACTAATAACTCCACAGTTAAAGGTTAAACGTACATGATATATTGAAAACAATCATATTGAAAATAGTCAACAAAATGAATTATAATGGGAAGTGAGAAACGCGGAAAAAAACTTGAGTAATAATATAAGAGACTCGGGAAAAAATCACGTGACTCACGAAGAAATTAGACTCATGCACGGACAATTTTTGCCACGTGAGTAAAAACCAATATTACTCAAAATCACGCTTCCAACACGTGAGTTGCGCCCATCTCTAATCTAAATCTACAACTCTCCGAACATGTGTGAAAGAACTTCAAAAATGCGTATCTTCAACATGTTTGACGAGACATGTTGAAGACGAAAAATAATTTTTATTCAATCGTAACTTTCAAGGTCTTCTTCTTCAAGCATCGAGCAGGTAGATAGAAGCCTATTGTCTATTGGATCTATTGTCTAATGTTTAACATTTAACTAAATGATCATTGGGTCTTATGTCGGTGTTGTAATGTATGTGTTGGCGGCAAAATGTTATTGACCCATGACTTATGATTAATAAGCTTTTCTTTTTTTTTCTGATGTTTATTTTTTGGTTTTTGGTTTGGTTTTTTGGTTTCGTAGCAAACCCATTTCCAGTTCAATTCGTTAAAATTCAACTGACGTCTATAACGAGAAAAATATGGTGTTTAATTCTTAACGGACGGATAATATAACGGGTATGACGTTCAATATAAATAAATAGATGTACACATTTAACGTTTTTCATTGACTGCATTTAAATTGATAAAATAATTGCTGTTTTTTTAATAATAACTTCATTATTTATGCAGATTTATTAAACATTCATCTGCATACGTTGCTGTTTTCAGCACACACACACTCACAGCATGGGCCACGGAAATAAATTGCTGCGGTCACCACCCCCCCCCCCCCCTAGAAATGAAGATTGGATTCTCTACACTGATAGAATTTTCTTTTTAGTAATTTTTTTCTTAATATGTAAGAAAAATTCATAGATAAAATGAAATGTTTCATACAATTATTTCATAAATATTTCATTGTTAAATTAGTGAAACTTAGTTTCATAAGATCAAAGAAAGATTTCATAGTATTAAAGAAACAATTCTTAAATATTTCAAAACCAATAAAATATTTGTGTTGTGAAATGTCTTCAGAAATATAATGAAGGATTACGTAGTTTTTGTGAAATGTTTCATAACTTACAACTAAATTTTTTGTGTGTCCACTTTATTCGTTTGAATGCTAGCAATTCTCATTTGTCCCCTGTTAACTCTGACATAGGTAAAGGGTGGTTAAATTTTAAGGGCCGATGTTGAATGTGAACCACACTATAACGTCAAGTTTTTTTCTGCATTTCATTTGACATTTCTCTATTTCAGACTAACTCAATTTGAACCATGCACACTGGTCCCAAATCCATTTTTTATGGCATAAAGTCGAAAAATAAACATACAGCCTTGTAATTTTGCACATTTGCTAGACATATCATACGCAAAAAATAAAAATAAAATTGGGCCGATCGGACCACGCCCACTACCACCTCCCATATAAACTCAATATATAACCAACATAATTATCACCCTGTATTGGTACAGGGTGACCAAAAACTAAATTTTATGAAAGCTTAAAAGAATGAAGAGTTGTTTATTTTGACGAAATGTGTTTTTCTAAACATTATAACAAAAGCAAAATATAGCATACAAATAGTATAATTTAAACTGCATTTGAAATAATTATTTCAAGAAATAAAGTAAAATGTATGCATATGTACAAAAAGGTGAATGATGTTGTATACCATTTTAAAGGTACTTTCAATATCTTTTAAATAAAATATTGATGGGTCTCGTACACAAAACTAATTTAGAGATATAATCATATATATGTCTATGGCTAATCAAAAACTGTGCTAAAATAAAATGACAATTTTTCGAGTTTGCCGAAAAATGCTGACCAGATATTAATTCCACCATAAACTACAACCTCAGACGAACACTTTCACATTTACACTTTAAGTCAAGTTGAGTCATACCTATAACTTTTGGTCCACAATATTTATAGATTATGTTCTCTACAAACCACAAAATTACAATACCTATGAATACTTGCAAGACCACAATAATCATAAAATGTTAAATATATTTTTTCAACTACTAACTCTTACCGTTAATTTTCTCCACCTGGTCACTTTATTATTTTCTTTTTAAGTCTTGATTTTGATTAATTTGTAAAACTGCTTTATATCAAAATTAAAACCACTTTTTTTGAACCGCAAAGTTTAAGTACCATTCAGGCTTGTGGTGTTGCCACCTAATTTTCTCCAGTATATTTTCTTGATTGCTTGGAGTGTTTCCATATATAAAATATATACACATTTACCACTTCCCAATTTTATTTTTTTTTTGAATTTCTGCAAAAAAAAATGGATTTGGGACCATAGTGCATGCCAATATTATCATAATAAAAAGAAATGACTATAATTTCCTAAATAATTTGTGTTTTATACAAAATCAATATAGGGCCTCAAAATTTAACCACCCTTTATTTACCCTAATTTTGGTCAAAGACATACTCATTGAAAACTTCAGTAAAAATTATTAATATCTATGAACTTTTTCATAAAATTAATGAAGTTTCTTTATAAAATCTATGAATTTTTCCTAAATCATATTACGAAAATAATGACAAAAGTTCATTGAATGACGAACTGCAGTTCATAGTTTCTAAGAATTGTTTCATAAATTCTATGAATCTTTTCATTGATTTGTGCTTCATGAAACATGTTTCATACATTTTATGAAGTGTTTCGTTGGTGACTTTAATGAAAATTTTCACTGAGGTTAATACAAGATCATATATAAAGGGTGCCCCAAGAAGAACGCAATTTTTAAATCTGGCAACATTCGAAGTGTCATTGTTTGACATTTGAACAATTGTTATTGTTTGTTAGTAGAAGGTACGAGGTTAGTAAAAATGGAGCGCTACACGAATGAACAACGCATTCTCATTGTGAAATTGTTTTACGAAAATGGTGAAAGTTTTGCGGCTACAGTTCGCAAATTGCGATCAATTTGGGGTCACAATAATGCTCCAAAAGAGTCAACTGTAAAGAGATTAATGGATAAATTTGCCGAAACTGGGTCTGTTAGTGATGTAAAGACAACAACGCGCCATCGACCAGGTCGATGGTGTGGTTTTTGGGCTGGAGGAATCATTGGCCCTTTTTTTATGAAAATGAGGCAGGTCAAGCGCAAACAGTCAATGGTGTTCGGTATCGTGAAATGATAACCAGTTTTTTCTTGCCTAGAATTGAAGAAATGAATGTGGAGGGCATGTGGTTGCAACAAGACGGCGCCACATGTCATACAGCCAGAGAAACAATTCAATTGCTGCATCAGTCATTTCCCGGTCGTGTTATTTCGAGTTTTGGAGATCATAGATCGTGCGATTTAACACCATTAGATTTTTTTCTTTGGGGTTTTTTGAAGTCGATGGTTTACGCGAATAAGCCGACGACGACTCAAGCCTTAAAAGACGAAATTGGACGCTGCATTAATGAAATACCGCAGCATTCATGCAAAACGGTCATTGAAAATTTCATTAAAAGATCGCGTGCATGCCAGCAAAGCCGCGGCGGCCATCTGAACGATATATTGTTCCATACATAACCTCATTCTGTCTACTTTACGATATAATAAAGTTTCACGATTTTTTCTTAAATATCTGTGTTTTATTTAAAATTAAAAAATTGCGCTCTTCTTGGGACACCCTTTAGTATGAAGATAATTCTTTCAGTGTAATGATGATCTGCAAAATATTTCGACTCGTGTGTGAGCTAAACGCACCTCTAAAAATCATATTTTCCCGTGCAATTATTTGTATTACACACTTGTGTTAAATGCTTCACGCTTCAATGCGCAATTTGGCATCACTTCCGTTGCTGAGTTGGCGGATAGCTTCAAACAACACGTGTTCATTCAATTCTAACGACGCGTAACTAAAAATGTTCCACTGTTCGTGGCTGTGCACATTCACATCTACTCATTGAAATTCACATCACACAGGATGGGAAGCACTCCCTCTCAGTTCGATAAGAATAAGTAATGGTAGCGATAAATAGTCTTTAAGAAGCATTGCACCAACACACCCGCAAATAGCTATTTCAAGGTTAAACTTTTAGTTTTGCGGAAAATAAACAAAAGAAATTTAAAAAATATGAAAGAATACGTCATCGCACGAATCAGTATAGAAAATTACACTGAGAACTATATACAGAGCACTGACTCACTTTAAATGAAATTATAGGCGATTAATAGAATTCGTTTGATTGGAAATTCCATGTTTTTAAGTAAATTATTAATCGACTACACCATTTCCAAGTGTAATTCAAAAGACACCATTTGAAATTCAAAAATTCCATTTGAAATTCAAAAAATATCATTTGAAATTCAAAACTCTTCATTTGTAATTCAAAACTCGTCATTTGTAATTCAAAACTCGTCATTTGAAATTCAAAAGAAACCATTTGAAATTCAAAAGTTTTCATTTGAAATTCAAAAATTATTCCATTTGAAATTCAAAAAAGTAAACAAACTTATTTAAGAACAAGTAAAAACGGCGTTAAGTTCGGCCGGGCCGAACTTTATATACCCTCCACCATGGATTGCAAAAAGTACGAATTTGGAAAAGTCTGTTTATTTTAAGTGTCTACGCAATCAGAGGAATGTATACACCGAATTTCATTATTCCAGGTGTAGCCGTTTGGTTGGTACTATTTTTATCCCTCCGTACCCATTGTATCCCTTGAAAGTACGAATTTGAAAAAAAACCTTTTATTTTTCATGTCTACGTAGTCAAAGGAATGTATTCTTCGAATTTCATGACTCTAGCTGCGGTCATTTGGTTGGTACTATTTTTATCCCCTTTTTCTATTTTGACCCCAAAAAGTACGAATTTCGAAAAATCAGTTTATTTTCCGTGTCTACGCAGTCAGAGGAATGAATACTCCGAATTTCATGACGCTAGCTGCGGTCATTTCATTGGTACTATTTTTATCCCCTTTTTTCATTTTAACCCCAAAAAGTACGAATTTTGAAAAATCCGGACATGGCTAGATCGTCTTAGAATTTTATGGCGATCAAGAATATATATACTTTATAGGGTCTCAGGCCGATATTTCAAGGTGTTACAAACGGAATGACAAAGTTAGTATACCCCCATCCTGGAGGTGGAGGGTATACAAATATACATTAGGTGGGGTCTATGACAACATTACCAATGACCAAATTTCAGAGTATTCCGATCGTCCGTATAGAAGTTATAAAATCTTTAAATTTAAATAGGTTAGAGTGATTTGCGTGAGAGATATGTAAATCTGTTTTCTTAACAGCAGAATATTAAAGTTTACAGAAATAAATAAATGCTACCCAACCTAATGTATATTTTGCTTAAATAATTTTGTTTACCCTTTTTGAATTGCAAATGGAATAATTTTTGAATTACAAATGGAATAATTTTTGAATTTCAAATGAAAACTTTTGAATTGCAAATGATGTCTTTTGAATTTCAATTGATGTCTTTTGAATTACAACTGACAACTTTTGAATTTCAAATCTTGTCGTTTGAATTACAAATGACGAGTTTTGAATTTCAAGTGATATTTTTTGAATTGCAAATGGAATTTTTGAATTTCAACTGGTGTCTTTTGAATTTCAAGTGATATCTTTTGAATTACAATTGAAAAAGGTGTAGAGTAAAAGTACTGTTTTAATTTGACGTGATACCGTTATGCTGTAGCCTTTTCACACTGCATGCGAAATCAATCGACTTTTGGAAATATATGAATAGTCGATTTTTCGACTTTTCGAATTTGGCAAATATATGAAAATTCGAATTTTCGACTTTTGAAAAATCGATTTTTCGACTTTTGAAAATTCGAATTTCGACTGTTGCAAATAAATAAAAAGACGACATTGAAAATGAATGAAAAGACGAATAGACCAAATCAAAACCAAATCGAGAGACATTTATATTGGATATATAAATCTTAACCGATCTTTCCCACTTTTCGCATAGATGTTTCTAGTTGTTGTGCCAAATTTGAAGAAACGCGGATAAAGGATGTGTTTTCTAGAGCGAAAAATGTAAAATCGGTATTCAATAACTTAAATTCATTGATGCACAAAGTCGAAAAAAGTCGACTTTTCGACTTTTGGCAATGGTAAAGTCGATTTCGACTTTTGGAATTCTTCCTCCCAAAAGTAGATTAATCGAAAGTCGATTTATAGATCTCTAGTATGTTTGTCTTTGACTTAAATCATGGTTCATATTAGTACCAGCGTTCACATATGACAAATGAGAAGCGCTGATAAACAAAATATTCCACCGAACTAAGTCGACACTCTAAAAGTCGTCTTCAATTTGAGTTGTTGACAACTCGCGTTAACCACGACTTCTTTCTAAGAAATGATAAAAATGAAACGAAAACAAAAACAATAATCATTTTCATTGTACCGATCACTGTTTTAATCAGTTTTTTATATTCTCTGTGGAAGTTGTGATTGAAATATACGGAATAAAATCAATGAAAGTTTTAGATTTCTGCAATAAAATTTGTGAACGAAATTTTAGAGACAAAAATTTTTTCTGTGTATATTTCGCATGCAGTCTGAAAAGGTTATTGAATGCACACTTCATTGCATCACTTACGAGTGGGTGACTGTTGAGTTAGCCGATTACTTCAAGAATACATGTTGATTCAGTTCTATTTTCTATTACTACTCATTCAAATTCACATCACACTTGATGAAAAACACTCCCAGTTCGATTGAGAGGAATGGAAAATATGCCAAGGTTAAACTTTTTGCGTAAGATAAACATAAACAATAAACAATATGAAAGTCAACGGACGAATTACACTTTCACATAGAAACAGTGGTTTAGGAACAGTTTGCAACTATTTGGGAAACAATTATTTTTTTTTTTCGAAAAAAATCTATTTTTAATGGCACGAAAAATATCATAAAAAATAGAAAAAAATCGGAAACAATTATTTTATTTAATTTTTTAATAGCTAACATTCTAACGCAAAAACAATGTTTATATGTAAAAAAAATCTATGGATAAGTGTAGAAGTTATGATACTCTTTGTAGACACAAAAGAATTTGAAAATCATGATTTTAAAAAATTTTGATTAAATAGAGCGAAAGTACCATTTCAAATTATATTTACGAACGTATTGTTTTAGTTGGTAATAGCCGGCATCATTGGAAGAATTACACAGTGGTTTAGGAACTATCTCAAAAACAAATTTTTTTCGAAAAAAGTCTATATTTGCTGACACGAAAAAAAAATCATAAAAAATAGGAAAAAAAATTGTTTTATTTATTAATAGTTCACATTCGAACGCAAAAAATAAAACAATGTTTATATGTAAAAAAAACCTATGAATAAATGTAGAACTTACTCTTTGTAGACACAAAAGAATTAAAAAAAAACATGATTTTTAAAATTTTTGTTCAAATAGCGAGACAATACATTTATCCATAGATTTTTTACATATAAAGTTTTTTTTATATTGTTATTATATATAGCTCTTAAAAAATAAAACAAACTACTTTTTTTCGAAATGAGAATACAAATTGTTGACAATCGACCATATGATCGACATCAGCTGATGCTGGCATGAGGAAGACCGACCATATGATCGACATCACCTGATGCACAAAATATGTTTATATGTGACATCCACATCCAGATGGCGTTTTTGTTTGTACGATTGTCAAAGTTGTGCGTGACAAGTTCCATTTCAAATAATGTAAAAGAGCGTGTTGTTTTAGTTTGTAATAGCTGGCATCATTGGACGAATTACACTTTCACATGGAAACAGTGGTTTGGGAACATTATCCTAAACAAATATTTTTCCGAAAAAAAGATTGAAAAAAATTGGAAAAAAATATTTTGGTTTTATTTTTTAATTGCTAACATTCCAAGGCAAGAAAACAATGTTTATATGTAAAAAATCTACGGATAAATGTAGAAGTTATGATAATCTTTAAAAAATCATGATTTTTTAATTTTTAATAGCGCAAAAAGTTTGATTTAGGATAAGCCTCCAAAAATTTGTGAAAAATTATTTTTTTTTTCGAAAAAATCTATTTTTGTTGGCACGAAAAAAATCAAAAAAAAAAAATAGAAAAAATTGGAAAAAAATATTTTTTTTTTCGAAAAATATCTTTTTTTGCCGACACGAAAAAAAATCATAAAAATTAGAAAAAAATGGGAAAAAGTATTTTGTTTTTATTTTTTAATAGCGCGAAAAGTCCCATTAGTCCATTGACTTAGGAAAAGCCTCCAAAAATTTGTGAAAAATTATTTTTTTGAAAAAATCTATTTTTGTTGGCACGAAAAAAATCAAAAAAGAAATAGAAAAAATCTGAAAATTGGAAAAAAAATATTTTTTTTTTCGGGAAATATCTATTTTTGCCGACACGAAAAAAAATCATAAAAATTAGAAAAAAATGGGAAAAAGTATTTTGTTTTTATTTTTTAATAGCTAACATTTTAACGCATAAAACAATGCTTATATGTAAAAAATCTGTGAATAAATGTAGAAGTTATAAACTCTTAGTAGACGCAATTTTTTTTAAATCATGATTTTTTTTAATTTTTGTTTGTTATAGTTTGCAATAGCTGGAATTTTAAAGAAGAAAGCAAGCCACTTTTGAAGAATAGCTATGAATAAATGTATTTTAATTTAGAATCGGCTATAAAAATGTACTGATTATTTTTTCAAATTTCTGGTTTTATTGGAAAGTTTGAACATTGTCATTTAATAATGGAACACAAAATCATTTATATGACTACCATGAGTGGCTCGGCAATACATCATCCGATCAACCCAATTATTTAGTACAGCCCAAACTGTAAACAGTGACTCGTTGTGAATGTATTGGCTTCTCAATAGTGGGGGAGTGGGTTCTCTGAACCCCATATGCGGCAATTTTGCTTATTGACATAGCCACCGAGATGAAAATGAGCTTCATCTGATAACATCTTACAGTTTGCGTTAAAGACTCACTACTATGGAAGTAAGTTTTTAATATTTCCCAATTTTGTTCGAGCGTATAATGTCAAACATAAAACTGAAATTAAATATAACTAGTAAATCAAAAAAAAATTTTTTTTTCAAATCCATGCTTTATGCAAGCAGAATTCTATTGGGCCTAGAAATTCTTTTTTAGTTATCTTTTGTAGAAGGAAAAATTACTGCGTTATCAGGAGCAGAAATAATAGATTTTTAATTTGTGGTTTGTATGGGAGGTACCACGCCCCTTTGTCCATTCCCGCTCATATTTGCAGCAGCACTTAAAAAATGCACACCAAACCGACGTACCAAATTTTGTTTAAATACCGTTATCAGGAGCAGAAATAATAGATTTTTAATTTGTGGTTTGTATGGGAGGTACCACGCCCCTTTGTACAATCCCGCCCATATTTGCAGCAGCACTTACAACATGCACACCAAACCGACGTACCAAATTTTGTTTAAATACCGTTATCAGGAGCAGAAATAATAGATTTTTAATTTGTGGTTTGTATGGGAGGTACCACGCCCCTTTGTCCAATTGGTCAAATTTTTCCATTTCCTTGTATTGTCATCGAAAATGATTAAGTGTGCAAAATTTGAGCAAAATTGGTTGAGAAAAAAGCTTTCAAAAATTGATTTCAAATTTTGTGGCACACAAACATATATAGAAAGTAACCTTATATAAAGCATGGAAAAAATAATGTTATTCTACCTTTCAAAGTCAAAGTAATCGTTAGTTCCCAATACAACTTCTAAAGGGCCCATCCTATAGGAGTAAGGGAATTTAAAAAAACATTGCGTCATTTTTTTTAAGAATTTTTTGCTTAAATTGATTTTGTCATGCGTGAAGTCTACATGTACTTCTATAGGGTCCGCAAAATAACTCTTTTTTTGAAAATGTTATAAAAAAACTACTGAATATTTTCTCAAATTTCTTTTTTATTTGAAAGTACAATCCTTCCGGTTAATAATGGAAAATAATTTCATTCAAATGGCTGCTGAGGGCACCCCACAAATAATAGTCCAACGGTTGAATAGTTGAAAAAAACGTTAGATGCCGGATCCTTATTAAAAACTAAAATAAAATATTCTGTCATATAATTTGTAAAGGGATATTTCGCATTATTTAAACAAAAATTATGATTTAAATGATTTAAAAATAATATGATGCGTCTACAAAGAGTACCATAACTTCTACATTTATCCATAGATTTTTTACATATAACTATTGGTTTTTGCATTAAAATGTTAGCTTTTAAAAAATAAAGCAAAATACTTTTTTCGAATTTTTTCTATTTTTTTATGATTTTTTTTCGTAACAGAAAATATAGATTTTTTCGAAAAAAAAATATTTTTTAAGTATTTTTAAATGAAAAATTTAAAGTATTTTTAACAGATATTCTTCTCTTTCGTTTGACACTTATACCGGTATCATTGGATGCGAACAAGTATTTACAATAATTTTTGAAAAAATGTATTGAGTACAAATTCGACGAAACACATTTGTTTGTTTTTTTAATTTATTCATAAATTTTTTTTAATTTCGTTCTCGAGTTTAGAAATGTAGAACTATAGCAGAAAATATTATATTAGGATGAGCCACGAAAATAAATTGCTGCGGTCACCCCCCATACATGAAAATTGGATTACACTGTACAACAATTTAAAAGTTTTATGATATTTATAGTAAAATGTTATGGCCAACATTTTTGTGGAACATTTCATCCCCGCCATTCCCCCTTTTCGGGATGTTTTTTAAAATTTGTTAAAATAAAGCCAAAAATGCCGTTATGAGGGGTAGTTAGAGGGTTAATTTGTTCTACAAAAATTTCACCATATCATTGTCAACAAAGTTGCTGAACATACCCTATGCCTCAGATGTAAAGACAACATAATTTTATACACCGATATGCTTCAAGAAGAAGCCAAAATGAAATTCCATTGTGATCTAAAAAAGCCGATACACGTATGTTTTTTTTTTGGTCTCCTCTTTCAGAATCCATTGTCAGAACCCCGTAATTTTTTTTCGTGTTGTACTGTGTTATTTAATGATGAACTGCATTATATTTCGTCGTTGGGTCTAGCCGTAAGTTACTCTAAGACATAAATCAAAATGTATATTTAGAGTTCCTTCAAGAGTCTATTAATTCAGAAAAAAATTTTGGACAAAAATACAACATAAAAAATGACACGGGAAAAACATGATTTTTAGAGGGGTTTTCAGGAGCCTTTTGCTCACAGACGAAATACCTTGCATATCAACATTAAACAATCTTCTTTTCTGAGAGGTGACCGCTGCAATTTATTTTCGTGACCCATCCTAATGTACATACATATGTGTATCGATGTAAGTACCTACCGATATCCCGACAAGAGATTTAGTAATGTCGTTTTTCCACACCCGGATGGGCCCATAATGGCTGACAATTCACCGGCACGAAATTCACCACTAACACCGTTCAAAATATCTTTTGAACCTTTTGATAAACAAAACAAAACAAAACAAAATATAAAATATATAGATGTGCAAATTAATTAAATGCGAGAGCAACATTCTATATATTACATATATTTATATATGTATATAAGTACACGTTTCATCGCGTTATTTTTAGTTTTCAAACACAAATGAACAAAGAACACGCAGACATATGGATGTACATACATACATACATATGTATGTATTAAAAATCAATTCCAATTTAAACCTTTTCAATATAGACATACATATGTATGTACATACAATATACCATATGTATATGTATTATTTTATTTAATTACTTTGCCCTCCACTGTGATCCATTACACGATATGTAACATCACGAAATTGTAGATTCACCAACGCATCGTTCGATAATCTCTGGAAGACATCATAATCGATGTCGTCTTTGAGACCTGTTTTGTTTGGTGCCATTTTAATGGAACTTCCGACCGACCGACCAACCGACCGACTGAGCGAACCGACCGTATTCTTCGAAGTTAGAAATCGATTTACATTTGCCACTTCCACCGTAGTTCTGGTGTGTGCTTAGCCATTGACTTGAGTTGGCTCTTATCGAAACTAACTGAACAAATGCGCTCTACCGTCGAACGCCGTCCATACAATGTATTGAATGAAAATCGCAAAAGTATCTATTATTCAACGAGATTCGTAGACAAATAATGATGCACATATATACATATGTATCTAGGTACATTAGGGTGAGATTTTTTTTTTGGGAGGCCAGGATGGTAACAACGTAGTAGTCACCATATCAGAAATTTGAAAAAATCGAGGCAAGCGTATGCTATTCGAGGCCCCATTTTTGGAAAGAGGATCTTAAAATAAGAAAAAAATAGTCCATATGTTAAAGATAGTTATCGAGTTAACGGAGTTTAAAATTTGGAAAAATCGAAAATGAAATGAGCTCAAAAATAAAAATAAAACAAGTAAAAACGGCGTTAAGTTCGGCCGGGCCGAACTTAATTTACCCTCCACCATGGATTGCATTCCGCAAATACATCGGTTTTAGTAGAAGTGCAGTAATATTACAGGAAAATATATTTTTTTGAAATAGCCAAACCAAAACAAATACAAATATTGAAAAAATAATTTTATAAATAAATATAATATTTTAATTATTTTATTTCAAACCATTATTTATTTCAAATCAAAAAATAAATATTCTTATATTTATATTTGCAAAAAGCTTAAATACCATATATATTGGTAGATAGTGGGTGCTACAATTGGTTGTATTTCCATTCTATTTTAATTCCAAAAGTACAAATTTTGAAAATCCATTATCAGACGTACATAGTGCAAAATAACCTAACTTCACGATTCAACCAATTTTTGCCGTAAAAGAAAAAGTACGAATTTGGAAAAAAACTTTTTATTTTGCGTGTCTATGCAGACAGAGGAATGTATACACCGAATTCCATGATTCCAGCTGCGCCCATTTGGTTGGTACCATTTTTACCCCCTTGGTGTTTCTACGCAATTAGAATTTCATCATTCTAGCTGTATTCGTTTAGTTGGTACTATTTTTATCCCTCTGTACCAATGTATCCTTTGAAAGTACGAATTTGGAAAAAAACCTTTTATTTTTTTATGTCTACGTAGTCAAAGGAATGTATACTCCGAATTTCATGACTCTAGCTGCGCTCATTTGGTTGGTACTTTTTGTATCCCCTTTTTCCATTTTAGCCCCAAAAAGTACGAATTTCGAAACATCAGTCTATTTTCCGTGTCTACGCAGTCAGAGGAATGTATACTCCGAATTTCATGACTCTAGCTGCGGTTATTTGATTGGTACTATTTTTATCCCCTTTTTCTATTTTGACCCCAAAAAGTACGAATTTCGAAAAATCAGTTTATTTTCCCTGTCTACACAGTCAGAGGAATGTATACTCCGAATTTCATGACTCTAGCTGCGGTCATTTGATTGGTACTATTTTTATCCCCTTTTTTCATTTTAACCCCAAAAAGTACGAATTTTGATAAATCCGTGTATTTTACTTGTCTATGCAATCTGAGGAATGTATACACCGAATTTCATTATTCTAGGTACAGCCGTTTGGTTGGTACCATTTATCCCTCTATTCCCATTTTACCCCTTACAAGTACGAATTTGGAAAAAATGCTTTTATATTATGTATCTACTCAATTAGACGAATGTACACACTGCATTTGGTGTTTCTAGCTGTTGTCGTTTAATATGTACCATTTTTATCCCTTTTTGCCCCATTTCACCCCCTACAAATAAGAATCACTTTATGGTGCTCGTTTTTTGTTATAAGGGGAATGCGCATATGCGGAATGACAAAGTTAGTATATCCCCATCCTGGAGGTGGAGGGTATACAAACTAATATAAAAATTTTCGATAACTAATATATCAAAATTTTAGAGTAAACAACTGTTTTTATTATTATTTCAATATAAATTTAAAAAATCTGGTAAAAATTCTCGATAAATATCGAGTTATCGAAATCAAAAATTTCATAAAAGGCAGACTTTTTATAGAAAAATAGACAGAAAAAATGAAGTAAAAAATGTTCGATAACTGGGGTATTAAAAAAACATTTTAGTTTTCTTTGATGAGCATGTAATAATTATTTTTATGATTGAATTTCTCTGCAATTTAAAACTTTGCATTAATTTTTATAGTATTTCCACAATCGATAACTATGGACGTCATGGATTACCGAGGTAGTTATCGGTAGTTTCGAAATATTTTTCAGTTTGTCTTTCTTCAAATTCCAGGTTTTGAGTCCATTGGAACGAAAAAATCAAAAATAAGTTCGATAACTCGATAACTAAGCGAGATAATCGATAACATTCCGACCATTTTTTCTTTTTTTTTGAGGTGCTCTACCTTGCGGCCTCGGATATCATATTCTCCATAATATCGATTTGTTTTCGTTCCGTTGGGCTCAATATCGAAAATTTTTAGAAAAAAAAAATAAAAAATGAAACGTTATCGATAATTGTCTTCTATAATTCCATTGGACTAAAAATCGAAAATGAGAAGTGAAAAACGATAATTTTTTAGTTTTCAATAACTGAGGAAATTCAATAAAAAATATATGAATGTTTTTAAAGCAAAATTAATAATTACATGTAAACCTACAAATGACTACAATAAATGTAGTTCAAAGAAAACTAAAAAGGAAAAATATTTTAGAAAATGCGATATTAAAACAAGTTGAAAAAAAAATCGATTTTTTTTCGTTTCATTGGACTCAAAATCGAAAATTAGAAGAAAAAGATTTAAAAAAAATCGAAAACTTTTTTAGTTATTGTTTAGTTATCAATTGGCTTAAAAATCAAAAATTAGAAGGGAAAAAATCGATAAATTTATTAGTTATCGATGACCGTCTTAGTAATCTAAAACTCACATAGTTATCGATTGGGGAATTAAATTTACATTTACATTGAATACAATAACAAAATAATTATTATATGTGCCAGTTAGAATGATAGTGGTCTAATTCACACTTTATACGTTCTGAGATATGCAATGGTTTATGTTCGAGTCTATTGAAAAATATTTTTCCACCGAAGCACAATTTTCTTTCTTACAATAACGTACTACTATATCGAACTTTTATAAAAAATCGACAACGTTGGAACCTCTAAGGGAACCACTACTTTCAGAGGATGTACTGACTTAGACCACTTTCATTCTTCTCAAAATTGAAAAAATTGAACACCCAAAATTTTTAAATTTTTTCGCAAAAGTAATATTTCCAAAAATGAAAGAAAAGCCAAAATATTTAATTTCTAAAAAATAAATATAAATATTTACAGGTTGTCCATCTAGAAACTTTATATTAAAATTATTTTTTACTTTTAAATTATTTTCATTTATAAATGAAAAATGTTTGTTTGCATTACCACACATCAATATCAGTGGATATAGTGTGACTTAAACCACTTTGTAACTAACACTAAAGACGATTTTGGTGTTCATAAAATGAGAAATGTCATTTTAAGGGTACAAAAGTTCTTAAATTAGAGATCTGATAAAACTAAAGAGAAAAATTGAGATATTTCAATTTTTTGGATTTTTGACTTAGACCACTATCATTCTGACTCGCACATATGCAGTTCCAAGAAAACTAAAAAGGAAAAAATATTTTAAGAAATCGCGAGAAAAAAACGATTTTTTCGTTCGATAGGATTCAAAATCAAAAATTAGAAAAAATGAAATAACTCGATAACACTTTTAATTATTGATAACTGTTTTCCATTATTCCGAAAATAAAAAAGTCGATACATTTATTCGGTATGGATAAGTGTCTTAGTAATCGATAACTTTTGCGTTTTTTTGCTTTTGTTCTAATCATTTCAAAGTTCTTCACATAAGGTGGGACACCTATTTTTGGGAACTTAATACAATATCTCGATAACTACGCCAGTTATCGAAACATTTTACTTTACTTTTTCTGTCTATTTTTATGTTTTCAATAACAAGGACAAGGACGTGTATAACAAGGACAAATTTCAATTAGCACTTAAGACAAATTGCTCAGTAAATAAGTTATTCAGTAGAACTAAGTCTAAGATAAAGAATGAGGACAAGTCTAATGTTGTTTATAAGATATCATGTAATGGACCAAACTTAAAACTAGACTTTCCTCACATAAATCTGACCAAAAAGCTACTGACAGGCCAATAGAGCAAAAAACTGCTCTTGCGGCCCACTGTACTCTGACAGGGCACACACCGAATTTTAAAGACGTAAAAATACTTGCAGAAGAGAGAAACTATAAGCGAAGATTTACTCTCGAAGTATTACATATTATTGACGTTCCCACGGATAAGAGAATAAATTACAAAACGGACACAGAAAACTGTGCGAAAGCTTATCGTCATATTGTACAAGAATACAGACGAAAACAAAACATGACTTTTAGTTGACAATAACTTGTGCAGACGAACAGGACGACGCTAATTATTTTTAATGTAATTATTTGTAAAATTGTTTCGTGATTTTTATAGTTTACATTTGTTATAATTTAAATATGTTTTTGTTTACTGTTTTTACCCCTGATGATGGTTGACGAAGGCAACCGAAATATTGGGAAAAATAAAATAAAATAAAACAAAACAACACCAGTTTTTCTATGGCCTCAAGCTGAACAAATACAAAAGAGAATTAATAAAACAAAAGGTCAACAATACACAACATCAATTAGTTTTCAATAATAGTCAGTTTTTTTCGAAATTTTTGAAAAGTTATCTAAAATTGTTATCCGATAATTTGGCCTTTTCCCCCTCAAATGAGCTAAAAAATAATAAAAAGTTAAAAAAATATTTTTTTTTATTTTTTATTATTATTATTAGATGCTTCGACAACAAAGATATTTATTTTCCAGTTTTTTTAATGCATCTTTTTTGGGAAGTTTATACAATATCTCGATAACTACACCAGTTATCGAAAAATTGTACTTTACTTTTCTGCCTATTTTAGTCAGTTTTACGGAAATTTATCGAAAATATTAACCCGATTATTTCGCTTTTCCCCTTCAATAAGCTAAAAATAATAAATGTTTCGACCACTAAGATATTTATTTTTTCTGAATTGTTTATATATTTTTCAAAAAAATAATAATATGAACTCTGATTTAAGTCAAAGACATACATTCGTTGCGAAAGTGCTGATGAGATGGGGTAGCGCCCATCGAAACTGCGCAGTCAACTTTTAGCTGCAACAATAAAGGTCTCACTTTGCCTTTTTTGCTAATTTTGGGTTCTGCTGAAGACTTCGGCACAACCTTTGGTCTTAAACCAAAATAAATGACAAGACATACAACATAACAGACCAACTATACATACAAACAAAAAAATATATATTTTTTTGTTTTAATTTTTTTTGATTTAAAAAAATATTTCTTTTCTTCTAATCATTTCAAATTTCTTCACATATCTCGATAACTACAACAGTTATCGAAAAATTTTAGTTTTCTGGTTCTGCCTACTTTTAAGTTTTCTGTAAAAGTTAGTTTTTCCGACATTTTTTGGAAATTTATTGAAAAAATTAAAGCGAGCTAAAATTTAAATGAGCTAAAATTAGTAAAAATGAAAAGAAAAACTATTTTAAATTTCGATAATATATTATATTTTCTGTTTTTTTTTCTATTTGAAAATATTTAGAAAACAATAGCAAAAATTATTTAAAAAACATGTGTTTTTTGCTTTTGTTCTAACCATTTCAAATTTCTTCACATAGGGTGGGGACATCTTTTCCAGGAACATTATACAATATTTCGATAGCGTTCTGTCTATTTCTGAATTTTCTATACGTTAGTTTTTTCCGAACTTTTTGGAAAGATATTAACAAATTTTACCTGATTATATTTTCCCCTTCAAATAATAACATTTTAAAAAATACGATTTTTGTAATATTCAATGTCGATGATTCGACAACTAGATATTTATTTTTTCGATTACCAATTATTTTGGATTTTTCTGGCCCATTCGATGAGTGTTTTTAATAATATCAATTTTGACATTATTGAAAAAAACTCACCCTAATGTACATATAGTAACTAAATTAATTGAAAACAAACAAAATGTGCAACACAGACCAGCCATCCACATGTGATATACAATATTTAATGCATACAAAGTGTTTTATCAGCTGAACGAACCCCTTTGGCGGAAAATTTTCAGCTGATTCGAAATAACTAATGTCTTGTTCGAACCAACACAAATTGACAAATCTAGCAAATCATTATTTTATAAACAATAAGAGTGTTTTTCGACTTGCTAGTTTCAAAATTCATATTACGAAAATTGTGATATTTTTATGCACATTATTATATTTGTTTACTATTTCAAATTATAATGTATACTTATGCGCACTGTTCAAAATCGACTACTATATATAAATACAATGCTGTAATTGTGAAAGTGAACATACGATACCGACAAAGTGACTGTATTATTTTGATAAGAAAAGTACAAATTTAAAGATATCCCCATTCTCCCCATTCGCCTCAGGATGTACACACCGAATTTCATGATTTTAGCTGTTGTATGAAAGTTAGAAATAACACTTCAATTCATAAAGTAATTATAAGGCAGAAATCACACATACCCTAAATATTGGGGAATACAGAGTATATTTTCAGCTACAGTCGTTTGGTTGGTTGTATTTCCATCCTAAGTAAATAAGTATAAAGTAAAAGTATAAATTTTGAAAATACATTATCTCTCACGTACGCAGTATAAGACAACTTCATGATCCAGCAACAAAATAAAGTACGAATTTGGAAAAAATATATTTTACGTGGCTATGCAGTCAGATGAATTTGTACACCGAATTCCATGATTCCAGCTGCGACCATTAGGTTGGTACCATTTTTATCCCTTTTTTGCCATTTTACCCCATTAAAAGTATGACTTTCGAAAATCACATTATTTTACCTGTCTACGCAATTAGAGGGATGTACACACCGAATTACATTATTCTAGCTGTAGCCGTTTAGTTGGTACCATTTTTATCCATCTGTTCCCTTTGTACCCCTGAAAAAAAAACGAATTTGGAAACACCATTTTATTTTTCGTGTCTTCGCAGACGAATTTCATGTTTCCAGCTGCGGTCATTTGTTTGGTAAATTTTGTATTCCCTTTTTACATTTTAACCCCAAATAGTACGAATTTCTAAAAATCCCTTTATCAGAGGAATGTATACACCGAATTGTATTATTCTAGGTGCAACCGTTTGGTTGGTACTATTTTTATGCCTCTATTTCATTTTACCCCTTAAAAGTACGAATTTGGAAAAATGCTTTTATATCATGTCTCTACTCAATTAGAGGAATGTACACACATTTGGTGTTTCTAGTTGTTGTCGTTTGATAGGTAACATTTTTGCCCCATTCGCCCAGTTTTTAAGGCCTTTTAGATTCCTGAAGGGACACTGCACAACGTCTTCTTAGACCTTTTATATGTATCCTAGGACACATGGAAGTGCAGTCATTATTTGCAAACCATTTTAGCTTTATTTTTTTATGACCCATACACACACGTTAGCCCCTTATTTGCTGCATTACATTGTTTTAAATTTTAAAAAACACTAAAAATATTATGACAAAGTGTCTCTTATCAGTATGAGCATTAGTTTGTACGGTTTGTAAAGCTAATTTCATAAAACGTTTTTCAATAATGTCAATGAACGTTTTCAAGGTCTCAAACATTATCAATTTCACAAACATTATCTGTTGATGTAGGATCGTAATTATAGACAATATAGGGCTCTGAGACTACGACGAAAAAAGGGGGCCCACGTACGACACCCTAAAGTTTGAACTTATGCTTATGTACTCAATTTTCAATTGAAATTGAGGAAATTCAGAAAATAGAAATTTAAATTGTGAAAATAAAAATTGGAAATTCAGAAATGTAATTGAAATTGTTAAAATAAAAATTAGAAATTCAATGTTGCTTATAGGCAACATTGGACATGAAAGGGCCAATTATTTAAATTTTCATTTGCTCAACTTCAATTTTCATTTCTGAATTTCAATTTGCATTTGCTCAATTTTGATCTTCATTTCTCAATTTCAAATTGTACAAATACCAAAAAATCCATTAATGTTGCGCGTCTACGTGGTCAGATGAATGTACACATCGAATTCCACGATCCTAGCTACAATAATTTAGTTGGTACCATTTTTATCCCTTTTTTCCCCGCTCTCCCCTTTAAAGTACCAATTTCGAAAAGTGCATTTAAGTTGCGCGTCTACGTGGTCAGATGAATGTACACGCCGAATTGAACGATCCTAGCTACAATACTTTAGTTGGTACCATTTTTATCCCTTTTTGACCCGCCCACCCTTTATAAGTCCAAATTTCGAAAAATCCATTTAGATTACGCTGTCAGAGGAATTTACACACCAAATTTCAGGACTATAACTGCAATACTTAAATTGGTACCATTTTTATCCCTTTTTTGTCCCTCGCAAACCTTAAAAGTACAAATTTTGAAAAATCCAATTTTAATGCGCTTATGCATGGTCAGAGGAATTTACATATCGAATTTCACGATAATACTTTAGTTGGTACCATTTTTATCCCTTTTTCTCCCGGCCACCCCTTATAAGTACAAGTTTCGAAAAATCCATTTAGATTGCTCTTCTACGTTGTCAGAGGAATTGACACACCAAATTTCAGGACTACAACTGCAATACTTAAATTGGTACCATTTTTATCCCCTTTTTGTCCCTCGCAACCTTTAACAGTGCAAATTTTGAAAAATTCAATTTTTAAGCGCTACTACATGATCAGAGGAATTTTCATATCAAATTTCACGATTCTAGCTACAATACTTTAGTTGGTACCATTTGTATCCCTTTTTGTCCCGCTCACCCCTTATAAGTACAAGTTTCGAAAAATCCAAAAACACCAAATTTCAGGACTATAAGTTCAATACTTAAATTGGTACCATTTTTATCCCTTTTTGTCCCTCGCAACCTTTAAAAGTACAAATTTTGAAAAATTCAATTTTAACGCGCTTCTACATGATCAGAGGAATTTACATATCAAATTTCACGATTCTAGCTACAATACTTTAGTTGGTACCATTTGTATCCCTTTTTGTCCCGCTCGTCCCTTAAAAGTAAACATTTCGTAAAATCAATTTATATTGCAAGTCTACGTTTTCAGAGAAATGTAAATGCCGATTTTCATGATTCTAGCTGCAATTATTAAATTGGTACCATTTTTATCCCTTTTTGTCTTTTTCCTCCCTTAAAAGTACAAATTTCGGAAAATCCCTATTTGTAGCTCGTCTTCATGGTCATTGCAAAGGACACACCGAATTGCATGTTTCTAGCTACTGACGTTTAATCAGGACGAAGGTTCGATGTTTATCCCTTTTTGTCCCATTTTACCCCCTAAAAGCACGAATTTCGTAAAACCCTTTCATAGTCAACGTGTCCACGTCGCATTTGGGAACTACCCTGACAATTTCATGACTGTATGGTCTGGGGGCTGGTCAATGACGCAACTCTTTTATATAAATAGATATTGCTCTTTCAATTGCAAATTCATTTAAATGTTTAGAATTCTTGCTAAAATATAAATATAAATTGTTTAAATGAAAAAAACGAACAGTTTTACAAAGTGTTTTTCTTTATTGCAGCAATTGTTTCATTTGATACAATGTTAGGGCCTTGGGTGATCTTAAAACGGCCCAGACATGTTTACATTCTATGATTTGTGTCAATAACGACATTATTACACTACTTATTGCGATTGATTTTGCCAGTTGATACGACACTGATAGTAAATGTCTAATAAATGTCCAGTGTAAACACAGACATATAGGCTTCATGTGAATTCATTTTGTTGTACATTTTTCAATCCAGAAATTTATTTAATTTTCATACTGAAGGGCAAATTGAGATTATCTCAACTTCAAGTGTCAAGTCGTATGCGAAATCGAGCTAAAATGTCAAATACAAAATACAAATTTGACACCAGCCTGCAAAAACATTTACCGGTCTATTAAAGCCTTGTCACACTGCATGTGAAATCTAGCTGACATGAGATAAGGTTTTTTTTGCAAACGATTTGGGTTTTATTAAATTCATTTCAGCCTTACACAATATAAAATATCTTAAATCTAACAGTGGAAATTTACATCCTAGCATACTATAGTATCTTTCAAGGACAATGTCATTTATACTAATTCTTTCATTCTTTCATTCATTCTTTCATTTTTTTACATTAACATGTTTTTCCTTAAAAAATAGAATTATATAAAAATGGAAGATCTTTTACATTTTGTTTCTTATACTAACACTTACACTAAATGCTTACAAACGCCCTTATGTCATTTCAGCTCGATTTCGCATGCAGTGTGACAAGGCTATTAGACATTTACCGATGTCGTCGCACGGTGCTTTGGGCCACAGACAACTGCACTTAAAGAAAAAAGTCTGTTATTAACAGCAGCGTTTGTCTGCTGCCTATCAACAGGCAATTATCTGCTATTACAGCAGTTTTCCTGTCATAACAGCAGTTTTTCTGCCATAACAGCAGTTTTTCTGCCATAACAGCAGTTTTTCTGCAATCTTACATCAGCAGTCATACTGATTCCATTGGTTGGTACCATTTTTCACGTTTCTACGCAATTAGAATTTTATCATTCTAGTTGTAGTCGTTTAGTTGGTACTATTTTTATCCCTCTGTACCATTGTATCCCTTGAAAGTACTAATTTCGAAAAATTCGTCTATTTTCCGTGTCTTCGCAGTCAGAGGAATGTATACTCCGAATTTCATGACTAGCTGCGGTCATTTGATTGGTACTATTTTTATCCCCTTTTTTCATTTTAACCCCAAAAAGTACGAATTTCGAAAAATCAGTTTATTTTCCGTGTCTACACAGTCAGACGAATGTATACTCCGAATTTCATGACTCTAACTGTGGTCATTTGATTGGTACTACTTTTATCCCCTTTTTCATTTTAACCCCAAAAAGTACGAATTTTGAAAAATCCGTTTATTTTACTTGTCTATGCAATTAGAGGAATGTATACACCGAATTTCATTATTCTAGGTACAGCCGTTTGTTTGGTACCATTTTTATCCCTCTATTCCCATTTTACCCCTTAAAAGTACGAATTTGGAAAAAATACTTTTATATTATGTATCTACTCAATTAGAGGAATGTACACACCGAATTGCGTGTTTCTTAATATGTACCTTTTTTATCCCTTTTTGTCCCATTTCACCCCCTACAAATAAGAATCACTTTATGGTGCACGTTTTTGTTATAACGGAAATGCGCATACCAAATATCGAGCAAATATAAACATACATATAAAAAAACATACTCACTGCCCTAAAATATTAGGGATTATTATGGCTATTTTTAGTCCTTGTGAGGGAAAAAATTTTCCCTTTGGGCCGATTTCGCCCGTTTCAATCCCAACCGATCTACGACTATAAGACGCATTTACGCGTCTTATAGTCGCGTTCTACCTCATTTCGTTTAGATGCTAGCGTGCTTTCAACAGACGGACAGACGGACATGGCTAGATCGTATTAGAATTTTATGACGATCAAGAATATATATACTTTATAGGGTCTCAGGTCGATATTTCAAGCTGTTACAAACGGAATGACAAAGTTAGTATACCCCCATCCTGGAGGTGGAGGGTATAAAAATAAAAGTTTATAATTTAAAAGCCTTTCATTGGATTGACGGGGAAACGAATTTAGCCCGAATTTTGTTTTATATTAGCTTGGGGCCATATGTGTATCATCAAAAATACAGTCACAATATCTTTCAGTGGTAATAAATTCCCTTATAATGACATTTATTCTAAAAAGTGTTGTTAATTAAATTGTTAACTGGCTATATTGTTCTGTACATATGCTTAACGTTTCAAGAAAACCTTTTTCTTTCTTTATTGCCAAAAAGCAGCAAACAGCTGTTTGCTATTTCAGCAGATACAAATCTGCTATCTCTTTTTCAGCAGAAAATCTGCTCGTACAGCAGACTTTTTGCTTTCTTTTACTGACAAATTCCTTTGAGTGTATAGAATATTAAATTATTCCATTCTGAATAATTTAATTCAAATAAAAGACAATGATGATGATGATGATGTAATTGATTGTTACTAGACCACTGAGAAGCAGAAAATGCCCTGCTAGACCTACCTACTTATTAGCTAAGCGTGTGTCCGACCTATCGCACGAAGGAAAAACACTTAATTGAGCTTGATGTTTAAATGCATTACATTCACAAGAAACTTGTTCATGTTCAAGGCCATTTTATACAATGTAATTTTCTGGATACTTTTCGAACAAAAACCAAATAGGTAGCAACACTACACTTAGAAAATTGATTTTCTAATGTATTCATGGAGAGTTATCTGTATCGTGCTATAAGCCTATCAGTCTACAGTAGATGGTAATGTGATAGGTTGCTGGTAGATTGTAGCACTCTTCAAAACATATTGTGGAGAGGTATAGGGTAACACTCTAGTACTCTGTGCAACAGGTCAACTGTGAAAAAGTATTTAAAATATTTTTTGTATTGTATCCCTTGGAACTTTGTAGTCCCGTGAAGAAGCAACAGGATGAGGAAATGAAAAACTAAAAACGCCAATTAACTTCACTTAGCTTATAGTCTCATACGTATATTATCCGGTTCAAGTGTAACGACTTTAAAAAAATGCCGTGCGGTACACAGTGGGATTTTTGTGCCATAATTCATTTTTTCGACACATAAAATTTATAAATGTAATGATGCAGTTTTGTAGAAAATTGATTCTGTATGAAGAATCCATAAATTGTATACACAAAATTTGAAATAATGTCTTTGAAATAATGAAGTCACAAGTCACAATATTGAAAACTGTTTACGCACTTCTATAGGGTTTGTTCGTAAGATAATTTTATTGCTCTGATTTAAGTAGTGATTTTTTTTTTCAAATATATCCTTTTCTGTGTATTTTGAAAAAAAAAAAATATATAAAGTTCGCTCATATGGTTTAAAAGATATGATAGAATAAAATTTGTTCTATAATGTGGAGTCTTACCTTTAATAATAAAATTAAAGGTAAGACTCCATACTATCAATTAAAATTAAAAAAAGTTTAAATAATTAATAATCTTTTATAAAATCATAAAATTTGTCTCCAAATTCATGAAATTTTTAATGTTAAAAAATTAGAAAATTACAAAAAGATATAGAAAAAAGATAAAAGATTATTGAAATTATAGGTTTAAGTTCCCCAGAAAGTGTGATAGAGTATCCTTTATAAGTAGCATTAGATGTCAACCCCGTAAACAGGTTCTAGAACTTGATGATATAGTTACAGAAATTATAGATGATGAATAAAAGTCTATATTTAAATGCATGTACTGAAATTTATTTATAAAACAAGTAAGAAGGCGTTAAGTTCGGCCGGGCCGAATCTTATATACCCTCCACCACGGAGTGCATTCCACAGTATTACCAGCAGATTAAAGGATGTCGACTTTGCATAGAAGTACAGTACCATATTACGAAAATTGTGATATTTTTATGCACATTTACTATAATTGTTTACTATTTCAAACTATAATGTATACTTATGCGCACTGTTTAGAATCGACTGCTATATATAAATAAAATGCTGAAATTGTGAAAGTGAACATGACTAAATATTAGGCGATTGTCAGTCGCCATTAGAAAGAAGCATTTTCAGATACAGACAAAGTGATAAGAAAAGTATAAATTTTAAAGATATCCCCATTCGCCCCATTCTCCGCCCAAATGTACAAATTTCGAAAAAACCCTTTTTCGAGTCTTCATAGTCAGAATGTATACACCGAATTTCATGATTTCAACTTCAGCGTTTTGGTAGGTCCCATTTTTATCCCTCTTTTTAATTATATCCCTTAAGAGTACGAATTTCGAAAAATCCCTCTATTTTACGTGTCTATGCAATTAGAGGGATGTACACTAGGGCGTACCTCAAAAAAAAAGTTCGCCGTACACCTTCGAATATGAAGTATTATTGAAAGGTAGTTTCAAAAAAAAAATTTTTATTTTTTTATGCCGAACGTAGGGGTCGCGCTTTTACATTTTTCTATATAACTTGTATTTATAAACGGATTTTAAAGTGTGATACATCGATGTTTTTGTCTCGACGAGGCCGATTTTTTTGTCTTTGAAGTCATTGAGCTCAAGCACCCCCTTCTGGTACTTACCCATCATTTCTCAGTTGCTACTACCCTAATGTACCACTCTAATAATCGAAAATTAAAGCTCGCATAAAATCATGAATCATGTTTGAGCTCAATGACTTCAAAGACAAAAAAATCGGACAAAAACATCGATGTATCACACTTTAAAATCCGTTTATAAATGCAGAAGTTATATAGAAAAATGTAAAAGCGCGACCCCTACGTTCGGCATAAAAAAATAAAAAAAATTTTTTTGAAACTACCTTTCAATAATACTTCATATTCGAAGGTGTACGGCGAACTTTTTTTTTTTACTTGTAACCTGGTACGCTCTAATGTACACACCGAATTTCATGATTCTAGCTGTTGTCCTATCACTGGTACAATATTTTATCCCTTTTTGTCCCATTTCGCCCGCTAAAACTTTTATTTTTTTTTGTGGTGCTTCCAAGCTACAAGAGGAATGTCCGCAACAAATTTTAACTGTATGAAAATAAGAAATATATAATGGATATAATACTTTACATAATACTACATAAAGTAAATATAAGGAAGCAATCATAAATACTCTAAATATTGGGGGATAGAGAGTGTATTTTCAGCTACAGTCGTTCGGTTGGTTGTATTTCCATCCTATTTTAATTTCAAAAGTATAAATTTTGAAAATACCTTATCTCTCACGTGCGCAGTATAAGACAACTTCAAGATTCCACCATTTTTTTGTAGTAAAAGTAACAAAATAAAGTACGATTTTGGAAAAAAAATATTTTGCGTGGCTATGCAGTCAGGGGAATGTATATGCCGACTTCCATGATTCTATCAGCGGCCATTTTGTTGGTACCATTTTTATCCCCTTTTTCCAATTTTGCCCCCTCAAGAGTACGACTATCTAAAATCTCTTTATTTTACGTATCTACATAATTAGAGGGATGTACACACCGAATTTCATCATTCTAGCTGTATTCGTTTAGTTGGTACTATTTTTATCCCCTGTAGCCATTGTATCCCTTGAAAGTACGAATTTTGGAAAAAACGTTTTATTTTTCGTGTCTACGCAGTCAGAGGAATGTCTACTCCGAATTTCATGATTCTAGCTGCTGTCATTTAGTAGGTACTATTTTTATCCCCTTTTTCCATTTGAACCCCAAAAAGTACGAATTTTGGAAAGTTCATTTATTTTACGTGTCTACGCAATCAGAGGAATGTTATATCAAATTTAATTATTCTAGGTGCAGCCGTTAGGTTGGTACTATTTTTATCCCTCTATCCCCATTTAACCCCTTAAAAGTACGAATTTAGAAAAAATACTTTTATATTATGTATCTACTCTATTAGAGGAATGTACACGCCAAATTTCGTGTTTCTATCTTTTGTCGTTTGATAGGTACCATTTTTATCCCTTTTTGTCCCATTTCGCCCCGTACAAATAAAAATCACTCTATGGTGCCCTTTTATGCTATAAAGGGAATGCGAATTGCAAATATCAAGCTAATATGTTCAAAAAACATGCTGAAATACTCTAAATATTAGGGGTATTTTCAGTCCTTGTGAGGGAAAAATTTTTCCCTCTGGGCCGATTTCGTCCACTTTCAATCCCAACCGATCTACAACCATAAGACATATTTAGGAAAAATTTTAACCTCCTAGCTCATTTCTTTCGGCCGCTATCGTACTTTCAACTGACAGACAGACGGACATGGCTATATCATCTTAGAATTTTACCACGACCCAGAATATATATACTATATGGGGTCTCCGATGAATATTTCAAGGTGTTACAAACGGAATGACAAAGTGAATATACCCCCATCCTGGATGTGGAGGGTAAAAAAAGATAAAAGATTATTGAAATTATAGGTTTAAGTTCCCCAGAAAGTGTGATAGAGTATCGTCAGATCCTTTTATAAGCAGCATTAGATGTCAACCCCGTAAACAGGTTCTAGAACTTGATGATATAGTTACAGAAATGATAGATGATGAATAGAAGTCTATATTTAAATGCATGTACTGAAATTTATTTATAAAATTATTAGTTTTGCTAAAGAAACAAAAAGTTTTGGGAAAAAATATTATATGGGCGAGTGGTGGGCGTTAATTGAGGTAATAAAAGGTTCTGTGCCAAATTTCAAAAAGTTTGGGCCAAAAATAAATTTGGGTTCTATGCCAAACTTTGTATGAACAAATCCCTCTGTGCGGTGTAATAATAATAATATTTTTGAAAACTCTTCATACTTTGTATATCACATAATAACTTGAGTACGCTATTGTAAGTGCGGTTTCACACATTTTTTCTCTGTGTATATGCAGTAACAACCTGTTAGAGTGTAACACCATCAGACGAGTGGAAGTGTGATGGGAAATGATAATTTAATATAATTATATACTGATTTAATCGCAAATGTTACCTGTGTTACTGCGAACCTAATATCCGACCTAATCTATCATGTCTGCACAGGTCAGGACAGGTTATTTTTTTATGATTGTAACGTAACGTCTAGAAATCTATTGTTTGTAATGTGAACAAACATGGGCCGTCTTCTAACCATACCCCATTTTCTGAATCAGAGTGAGTGAAAAGGAAAATTGTATAGGGTGGGCTATTTAACATTTTAATTTAGAATTTTAACTTTTAACAAAACTGGAAAATATTAAAAACTTACTTCCAAAGTAGTGAGTCTTTAACGCAAACTGTAAGAAATTTACGTGGAATTTTTTTGAGAAGAGATCGGCCTTCAGTTCAACCTTCATGACGCTCATTTTTCTGCTCGGTGGCTATGCCAATAAGCAAAATTGCCGCATATGGCGTTCAAAGAACCCAAGCGTGACTATTGAGAAGCCAATGCATCCACAACCGGTCACTGTTTGGTGTGGATTTTTGGCTGTACTGCAAAAATTGTGTAGATCGGATGAGGTACTGCCGAGCCAGTCGTATGAATGATATTGTGTTCCATTATTAAATGACAAAGTTCAACCTTTCCAATAAAACCAGAAATTTGAAAAAATAATCACTACTTTTTTATAGTCGATTCTAATTTAAAAATTTTAATTGGCCCCTCCTATAGCATTTCTCAGTGTTCGAGTTTCGTTCGCTCACTTTTATTTAGTTGATGAGGGTGTACAACACTATTTCGAAAAACTAAAGCACACTTTTAGGCATAAAGTATGCATAATTTAAAATTAAAAAAGTGCGAGTGTGTTTTCTAGCATTGTCAGATTGACGGCGAAATCGAGCTTTACTCGATCGGCCTTAGTTGTCCGTCTAATGGTTCAGTGTCTAATCTATCATTAAATGATGAGAATTTCAGCACAAAATGGAAACAAAAAACTTAAATTAAACAAATATATTTGTATTCGATTTCTAGTTGAATAGCTAATCAGAAATTGTATTGGATTTGTATTGCAGTTCTGATTTGCGCGAGAGTTTTATGCCAAATCGACCAAAGTACAGTTTAAAATAGTTTATTTTCACAAATCCAATTTAAACAAAATCTACTATATTCTGATCAATTTAAAATGGTTACTCTATGCAACAAAAATAAATAAATTAAAAAAAAAAAACAAAAATTTTTTTGCTATTTTTACGGAAATACATTTTTTTAATTTTTCATTTTTTGATCAATTTCAAATGGTTACACAATGCAACAAAAATTAATAAAATTATAAGTTTTCTTATTTTTATGGGTTTTTATTCGCCAGCAAAAAATTAAAAAATAAAACATTTTTTTATTATTTTCTAGCCATGTCCGTCCGTTTAACATCTAACTAATCTAAGCATCTAACCGAAAGCTAGGACGTCCAAATTTTACTGATTAATTGAAGTAGTTACACAATGCAACAAAAATAAATATAATCATCAATTTTCTTATTTTTATGGGTTTTTTAGTCGCCAGCAAAAACTTAAAAAATAAAATATTTTATTTTTATTTTCTAGCCATGTCCGTCCGTCTGTGAAAGCACGCTAGCATTTAAACGAAAGGATCTAAGACGTCCAAATTTTACATTAATGCGTCTTATAGTCGTAGATCGTTTGGGATTGAAACTGGGCGAAATCGGCCCAAAGGGAAACATTTTTCCCTCACAAGGACTAAAAATACCAATATTTTCGTGTATTTAAGCAAATTTTTTCAATATATCTGCTTGTATGTACTTGATATTGGGTCTGCACATTCTCATTCGTAGGGGGTGAAATGGGACAAAAAGGGATAAAAATGGTACCTATCAAGCGACAACAGCTAGAAACACGAAATTTGGTATGTACGTTCCTCTAATTGACTAGATACATAATACGAAACTACTGTTTCAAATTCGTACTTTTAAGGGGTAAAATGGGTAATAATCTATTTATGGTGCTCGTTATAGGGGGAATGTACAATGAGGGGGGAAAGTATGCCCAGAAAAAGGAACGGATGTTGATGTTGTACATAAAAAACAATTTAAATTCCAATATTCAAATGAAAAATTCATTTCAAAATATAGAAATTCAAAGAATCCATGAACTAATTTGTAAAATATTTTTCAAAGCAAAAAAACAAGTAAAAAGACGTTAAATTTGGCCAAACCGAACTATAAATAATTTACACCATGGTGTGAATTCCACACCATGAGCGGCAGATTAGAAGCTGTCTATTTCACGTGTTTCTATGCTAATTGGGATATTTATTAAATAAATTGTGATGTTTTATTATTAGAATTTTGAATTAAATTAATTTTAAAGACCAAGGCGAGGCTAAGCAAATGTTTTTAACGTAATATTCCTTGAATATATCCTAAACGAACGAATTTCGAAAATCCTTCCTCTTTCGATTTTTGGTACCGGTTTTATCCCCTTTATACCATTTGTTCCTAAATGTAAAATTTTTGATAAATCTTTTTATTTTGCGCATTTAAGAAGTCAGATAAATTTGTAAATCGAATTTCATTATTTTAGCTACATCAGTTTGCTTGGTACCATTTGTATCCCCTTTTTCACATAAATTTTTAAAAAATTGCATTCTGAGAGAATGTGTGGATTTTTTAATTTTATAATTTTATCTGGTACCATTTTTATCTCCTTTTGTCCATTTTGACCCTAAAAGTACGAATATCGAAATCTCACTTTATTTTTCGATGCTACGCAGCCAGAGTGAACACACAGATTTTAGATGTAGCCGTTTGATTCGTACCATAGTTATCCCCTTTCGTTCCATTTCCCTAAAAATACAAATTTTCAAAAAACCATTTATGTTGCACTCTAATTTTATAATTCTAGCTTCAGCCAAATTTTATCGGTACAAATTTTATCCCTTTTTGCCCATTTCAACCCTAATAGTATAAATTTTAACTAAAAATTTTAGTTAAAAATTGTTTTATTTTTCGCTGCTACGCAGCCACAGCAAAGTAGACACAGATTTTCATCTCTTTAGCTGCTGCCGTTTGATTGGTACCATTTTTATCCCCCTTTGCTCCATTTCCCCTCTAAAAGTATAAATTTCGAAAATTTTCTTTATATTGCACGTCCACACAGCCTGAGGAATGTTCACACCGAATTTTATGATTCTAGCTGTAGTCATTAGGTCGGCACCAATTTTATCCCTTTTTGCCCATTTTGACCCTAAAAGTACGAATATCGAAATATCTGTATTTTTCAATGCTACGCGGCTAGAGTGAAGTACACATCGATTTTCATTATTTTAACTGCAACCATTTGATTGGTACCATTTTTATCCCTTTCTCTCTGTTTATCCCTTTGCTCATTTTTATCCCTTTTGCTCATTTTGACCCTTAAAGAACGGATATCGAAATCTGGCTTTATATTTCGATGCTACGCAGTCAGAGCGAAGTACACATAGATTTTCATTATTTGGTACCATTTTTATACCTTTCTCTCTGTTTCCCCCTTAAATGTAGAATTTTGGAAAATTTTATTTATTTTACACCTCTATAAAGTTAGCGGAATGTACACACCGAATTTTATAATTCTAGCTTCAGCCAAATTTTCAAATGTTATCTGTACCAATTTTATCCCTTTTTATCCATTTTGACCCCAAAAGTACGAGTTGTGAATAATCGCTGTATTTTACATGTAAAGGGTGATTTTTTAAGAGCTTGATAACTTTTTTAAAAAAAAAAAACGCATAAAATTTGCAAAATCTCATCGGTTCTTTATTTGAAACGTTAGATTGGTCCATGACATTTACTTTTTGAAGATAATTTCATTTAAATGTTGACCGCGGCTGCGTCTTAGGTGGTCCATCCGCTTAGTCCAATTTTGGCATTTCCACGTTTTTGAGTAACAGAGACCCAATTGGTGCGAACGGCGACGAATCGAAAATTGGTGGTCATCATTAACACTGGCCGATACAGCTGCGATATTTTCTTCAGTTCGCACTCTACGTAAGCGTGTTGGTGGTTTAATGTCCAACAATGTAAATTTGGTGCGAAATTTAGTCACAATAGCCCGAATAGCCGCTTCAGTGGGTCGATTAAACTGACCATAAAAGCATACTGAGCATCTTTCTCTTTGACACCATGTCTGAAATCCCACGTGATCTGTCAAATACTAATGCATGAAAATCCTAACCTCAAAAAAATCACTCTTTTTTTAAGATAGGTGTGTACATTAGAGCGTACCAGGTTACAAGTAAAAAAAAAAAAGTTCGCCGTACACCTTCGAATATGAAGTATTATTGAAAGGTAGTTTCAAAAAAATTTTTTTTATTTTTTTATGCCGAACGTAGGGGTCGCGCTTTTACATTTTTCTATATAACTTCTGCATTTATAAACGGATTTTAAAGTGTGATACATCGATGTTTTTGTCCGATTTTTTTGTCTTTGAAGTCATTGAGCTCAAACATGATTCATGATTTTATGCGAGCTTTAATTTTCGATTATTAGAGTGGTACATTAGGGTAGTAGCAACTGAGAAATGATGGGTAAGTACCAGAAGGGGGTGCTTGAGCTCAATGACTTCAAAGACAAAAAAATCGGCCTCGTCGAGACAAAAACATCGATGTATCACACTTTAAAATCCGTTTATAAATACAAGTTATATAGAAAAATGTAAAAGCGCGACCCCTACGTTCGGCTTTAAAAAATAAAAATTTTTTTTTTGAAACTACCTTTCAATAATACTTCATATTCGAAGGTGTACGGCGAACTTTTTTTTTGAGGTACGCCCTAATGTACATACCCAATATCAAGTAAGTATAAGCAGACATATTGAAAACAAGTAAGGAAAGGCTAAAGTCGGACGAAGCTGACTATATGATACACTCCACTTTCTACCCACGCCCACTCCGCCCACAATAACACTTTTGCCCACAAAATGAAAATCCAAATTTAGGCATCATATTTATCATTCTCGTGGTCAGTAATATATACGTTACAATTTGCAGCCTTCTAGCTCAAAAAAACACTTTTGCCACGCCCACTCCGCCCACAAAATGAAAATCCAAATTTAGGCATCATATTATCATTCTCGTGGTCAGTAATATATACGTACAATTTGCAGCCTTCTAGCTCAAAAAACACTTTTGCCACGCCCACTCCGTATCCATATTTATCATTCTCGTGGTCAGTAATATATATGTACCAATTTTCAGCCTTCTAGCTATCAAAAACACTATTGCCACGCCCCCTCCGCCCACAGAGCAAATTTTTAAAAATTCTATAGCCTATAGTTACTTCCAGACCTGCAGACCTCGTTTACACGTGATTGTGGAACAAACAAACAGACAGACAGACTTACACTAAGGTTTTATAATATTAATGTATATATATATGTCTAAATCAGAACACTTTCACCATAGGTGTTTCTAGTTAAATTATAAGTTGTTGCACCAATTTTAAAGAAAATCGAGTGGAATATGTGGTTTCTAGAGCTCAAAAAGTCAAATCGGGAGGGATGGAAATTTTGTATGGGGGCTATATCTAAATCTGAACCGATCTAACCGATTTCCACCATAGTTGTTTCTACTTCAATTATAGGGTACTGTGCCAAATTTTAAGCAAATTAAATAGCGTTCGTCCTTGGTCCACAAGACTTACTTGTGTCAATTTTTGTAAGGATCGGACTATAATTGTGACCTGTAATTTGATTACAACAATAGATGGACAGACGGACAGACAGACGGACATTGCTAAATCGACTCAGAAAGCGATTCTAAGCCGATCTGTATAATAAACGATGGGTCTAACTCGTTTCCTTTTGGGTGTTACAAACAAATGCACAAAGACATAATACTGTCGTGGAGTGTATAAACATGCTTAAATACTCTAAAATATTAGGGGTTATTATGAGTATTTCCAGTCCTTGTAAGGGAAAAAATTTCCCCTTTGGACCGATTTTAATCCCAACCGATCCACGACTATAAGACAAATGTATGGAAATTTTGGACGTTTAGCTAGCGTGCTTTCAACAGACGGACGGACGGACATGGCTAAATCGTCTTAGAATTTTAGGACGATCAATAATATATATACTTTATAGGGTCTCAGGTCGATATTTCAAGGTGTTACAAACGGAATGACAAAGGGTATACTAAACCCTCATCCTGGAGGTGGAGGGTATATAAATACTATCACTTCCCGAAGTTTTCTGCTTCATTCTTTTTTGTGTCACAATGTCATCATCATAATCATCCCTTTTCAATTCAATTTTATTTTTAAATTATTTACCACTTGTTAGCTAAAGAAAACCATTTCTACGTTTTACGTTTCATTGTAAAAAATATTTATTAATACGATAAGTAATACAAATTAATATAAAAACAATAAATAATTTAAACAACTAATATAAATGTGGTACTAAAAATAATTAAATATAATTTAACAAATAATCCAGATTCGAATCCAAGATCCAAGGCGTTCTCACCCAAACTCAAAAGAAGGTATTCAAAAGTAGTACTTCGTTGAAAATAACGACTAAATATAACAATTAAATTAATCTTGCCCATGGCCATTTTGGCCTTCCCCCTTCCCCGCTTCCATCTAAAACCTTTTAAAATATAACACTTCCATAAGCTTACGTTTGAGATAACGATACTGGCGATTTCTAATCGAAACCGCCGAGGAGCAGAAACGACATTTGAAGTTTGCAAATGCCAATGCCATGAAAAGCACATAGAAACCGATTAGGCAGAGCACCGCTCGTATATAGTCCACATCCGCACTGCCCAAAAGTCGCAGAAGAAGTTTGGGTTTTAAAAACATGCAAAACGTTTCGCTCGCCGGACACATCATATCGGAACGGTTGAATTGGAACACTGCCGCCAAGAGACCTTCCATGGCATGTCTCATGAAGCTGATTTTCATTGAAATTTCTTGAAACAGTGATGGGTGAGGGTTTCCCATGCCGAGATTGCTGAAAAGTGCCCATAATGTTGTTATGTTGGTTCCCAGAAAGAGGGCGTTCTGAAAGGAAAGAGGGGGAAATATCAACAATTACACCGTGGAACGGAATTAATAGAAAATGGTTGTGAAAATCTTTTGCTGTTAACACTATGGAAAACAATTGTGTCTAAGCCGAAAAAAAATAATTTTTTGGTGGAAGATCTCCACAACAAATCAACACAAAAAAATTGTTTATAGATATTAAAAAAACACACATACTTACATATGTAACTCAATGAAATGCTTGTAAGATGGCATGTGTACTTTATTACTTGGTGCGATTTTTTAAACGCAAATTCGGCAAGTGAGTTGTGCTTCTCGTTCGGTTGTGAGAATCATCTCCTTATAGAGGCCGGGTTTGATGTTGAAAAGTCGCTGCGAAACCACTCGAAAAGACTTTTGACATGGTCGAAATCATGATCGTGGTAGTCTGCAGCCAAGTAATAAATGTCACCATGCCATTTGTAAATAAATTTGCATTCTATTAAATATAGAAGCAAAATGGTCTTGAGCCGGGACAATATCCCAGTTCAAATTCAAATTTAAATTAATATTTTTTTTTGTATTTTATGGATATTTTTTTTATTTTTTATGGATTTTTTTTAATTTTACTAAAATTCCAATTTTTGTCGTAGATACCTTTAATATTTGTACTCTCATTTTATATATATTTTGTCCATTTTAGATATATTATATATATAAGTACTGTTGCAGCTAGAGTCTTGAATTTTTGTGAAAGTTCACTAATTGTTAGTCTGTACAGTTTTGCCAAAAATGGGCGGTATTGGAAAAGTGGGCGTGGCACCTCCCATACAAAGTTAAAACCTATTATTGAATATTGCCAGTACTATAAAACCTAGAGTGCTGAAAATTTGTGTTAGTAGATCCAGTGTAAATAGTTGTGCAAATATGGGCGGAAAGTGGGCATGGCCCTTCCCATATGAAATTAAACCCGGTTTTAGAGTATATTCGACACCGAGATGCGCGGAAAGTATCCGTGACCCTTCCCATACGAAATTAAAACCTGTTTTAGAGTATATTCGACACCGAGACTCCTATATTGTTATACAAATGGGCGGGATTGGAAAGATGGGGAATTTTTGATTTGAATTTTGTAAAATTAAACGTTTTCTTTGGATTTTCTTAGCATAATAGCAAAGAAAGATTACAAAAAAAGAAATATTTCCAAAAGCCGACTTAAGTCATGAAAACGAAAATTATATTAATTTTTTAGTTTTTTGTTGTTTGATTAGTGAACAATTTGATTGACTTTCTATGTGTTTTGAATGTAGTACATTCGAATTCCAGCTATTCGATTAAGTAAGTTCTTCTTACGTAGGAAGTTTTTTGTTTTGGTAATGGAAAGGAGGAGAATCACACTCAACCTAAAATCAATTTGATTTTTGACATTTCTTCCTTTATTCGCCGTACTTCAATATTTTCCATGGAACATATCCATTTCTTTTGTATCTCAGGGAAATACCTTGATTATAAGTGGTACATATAATACCGATCACAAGAATAAACAATATGATTTTTATTTCCGTTTGTTTTTCTGCCTGGCGAAGCGGGCGGGGGTTCAGCTAGTAATACTAACCAGTGGACAGTGCACTATGGTCCCAAATCAATTTTTTTTTTCAGAAATTCAAAAAAAATAAAATTGGAAGGTGGTAAATGTGTATATATTTTCTTTGTGGCAACACTCCAAGCAATCAAGAAAATATACTGGAGAAAATTAGGTGGCAACACCACAAGCCTGAATGGTACTTAAACTTTGCGGTTCAAAAAAGTGGAATTAATTTTGATATAAAACAGTTTTACAAATTAATTAAAACCAAGACTTAAAAAGAAAATAATAAAGTGACTATACTATGAAAATTTACGGCAAGAGTTAGTATTTGAAAAATTATATTTAACATTTTATGATTATTGTGGTCTTGTAAGTATTCATAGGTATTGTAAATTTTGTGATTTGCAGTGAACATAATCTATAAATGTCGTGGACCAAAAGTTATATGTATGACTCAACTTGACTGAAAGTGTAAATGTGAAAGTGTTCGTCTGAGGTTGTAGTTTATGGTGGAATTAATATCTCGTCAGCATTTTTCGGCAAACTCCAAAAATTGTCATTTTATTTTAGCACAGTTTTTGATTAACCATAGACATATATATGATTATATCTCTGAATTAGTTTGGTGTACGAGACCCATCAATATTTTATTTAAAACGTATTGAAAGTACCTTTAAAATGGTATACAACATCATTCACCTTTTTGTACATATGTATACATTTTACTTTATTTCTTGAAATAGTTATTTAAATTGCACTTTAAAGTATACTATTTGTATGTTATATTTTGCTTTTGTAATAATGTTTAGAAAAACACATATCGTCAAAATAAACAACTCTTCATTCTTTTAAGCTTTCATAAAATTTTGTTTTTGGTCGCCCTGTCCAAATCATACGAAGTAGGGGAATAGGGAAGAATGAATCCGTGCAACGCCGGGTACAAAATACTAGTGATTTATAAAAAATCTTTTTGCATCTACAAGAAGATTTTTTTTCGTGTCAGTAAAAATAGATTTTTTTTTCAAAAAAAAAAAAGAATTAATTTTTCCCCAAATTTTTGAAGACTGTTTCTATATAAAATCTAAATATGTAATTCACAATATTTGTAGCCATCACCAGTACCTTTAATTTAACATATAACTGGGTTTTATTTGCAAAATGAGAGTACAAATATGTAAGATACAAACGTCGAAAATTGAAATTTTTGTAAAAAAAATTAAAAAAAATCCATATTTTTTTTTAAATCTCGTTTTGGAGTTTAAAAAGCCAAAATACATCAGAAAATCTTTTGCATCTACAAGGAGTATCATAACTTCTACATTTATCCATAGTTTTTTTACATATAAACATTTTTGTTTTTTGCGTTAGAATGTTAGCTATTAAAAAATAAAATAATATACTTTTTTCCGATTTTTTTCGTGTCAGTAAAAATAGATTTTTTTTTCAAAAAAAAAATAATTTTCCCCAAATTTTTGAAGACTGTTTCATTGTTTCTATATAAAATCTAAATATGTAATTCACAATATTTGTAGCCATTACGAGTACCTTTAATTTAACATATAACCGGGTTTTATCGGACTCTTATTTGCAAAATGAGAGTACAAATATGTAAGGTACCAACGTCGAAAATTGAAATTTTAGTAAGAAAAATCCATATTTTTTTTAAATCTCGTTTTCGAGTTTAGAAACCAAAATAGAAAATCTTATTCATCATTTGACAAAATTTTTGTTGCATAGTATTATTTTACCCCCGGCACGTCAAGAGAAATATGATGTTTTTAAAGTACACTCAGAAAAAAGTATGCCACGGATTAAGTAAATATGTACTAAAACTGGGGAAAATTGAACTTCGTATAGCGCTAAGGCAAAAATTTCTCACATCAAGTACAAATTTTTCCTTGAAAATAAGACATGCTTTGAACTTGATTCCAGTTCAACTTTTCTTTAAGGCTAGTAAAATTTACTCAAACTGAGAACAATTTTTCTTCAAATCAAGTAAATCTTTACTTAATCTGAGGAAAATTTTTAAGAAATTTTACTCAAATCAAGTAAATTTATACTCAAACTGAGGAAAATATTCCGATTTTTTTCCTCAATCCAAGTAAATTGTTACTCAAACTAAGTAAATTTGTAGTCATGCCACGAAAATTTATACTCAATCTGAGGAAAGTTTTTACTAGATCCAAAAAATGTTTTTAAGTAAATTTACTACACTATTTTGAGTATATGTACTATTTTCTGGCTTTGAAATAAGGATAGTGTACTCATATCTATTTAATTGTCCTTCTCGTAAGGAAATTTTACCTAATCTGGAGTAAAATTGTTAAACTAAATTGGAGTATGGATTTTACTCAGATTTAAGAATGCTATTTATCTGAGTGTAGTTAGACTCAAAGATACTCAATTTAGGATGACGTCATTTGTCGCTCTTTTCCATATGTGTTTTATTTTACATTATAAATCCAACCTCATGATTGTTTCTATTATTCCTGTGTAATTTCTTAATGTTTTGATACCTCTCTCGGACGCATCGTTATTCTGACCTCACAATAGATTAGCTCCGGTAAATATTTAGAATTGTCCACAAAGGTTTTTTACAATTTTAGATTTCCGATACTCTTCAATTAAAATTATTCTTAGAGTACAACAACAACTACTTACCACTAAACTGAATCTCGAACCCACGAATAGACCATATATTGAAGCTACCATTGATGTGAGGAATGTTATGCCCAGGAATAGAAGAAATCTATATAGTTCCATGGGTTGATCGGTAAGGAAATATATTATGGTCGAGCATATCAGGCACATTGCAGCTATCACTGGTATTTGGGACGTCACCAACGCCATGAAATATGAACTTAGGCTATACCATCTATTGAAATACTCTCTTCTCAGGTATTGCATTTCGAGTGGAACTGGGGGAGAGGTGAAAGGGGTGATTTAAATTAATTTTCTTTGTTTAGTGGTTAATTAAAAATAGACCTAAGGGCCGTTCGATTGGGCTTACTAGCTTACAATTAAGAGACTTAATAAGGTGGCAACATTATTAGCCATTGGTTGTACTGGCAACAGAACATTCGTTAATCGAGTAAATTCCCAAAAAGCCCAATCGAACAAGCCTACAATTGGACAAAGTTATTTGATGTTCCAATTGCACTAAATACTCACTGTGACATAACATGGGCAATGTGCACATGTAGGCGAATTGTATGACAATAAATATCAGACAATAATAATTGGATGTGGCAAATTTGGCATTGTTGCCAATACCCAAATAAGTAAAGCCTGTTACGATGGCCACAAGCAGCTGCAGGGTTATCCTCAACTTTATATTGGCCTGAAATGGCAATAAAAACAGTGACAATAATTTTAAATACAAATATTTCCTTTAATCAGCATCCCTCCCCAATTACCTTATCCCGCCATATCTGTTGCGTGATACGCCGAAATATCCATTTATACTCTTGCCACCATGAACATGTACTTTTAGCTGATTTCCAATCCATTTCGAAATTGTACACCACTGTGCCATTTTTGAGATTTTCTGTTGGGCAGCATTGCGATTCGGGCCTCCATTCGATGATCTTTCCATTATTTATTTCACGGACCATGTCATCGTGAAAATTGCCATAGGAATGGGTAGCTACTTCAATGACTGTAAAGACAACACGAAATGTATATATTAGGTTGGTTTTGTTCGGCGCAATACTGTATTTACGTGTTTTTTATTGAGTATATGTTCAGTGTTCGGTTGAGCATTCATGGTCAGCCATTTCAGAAATCAAGCTGAAATCGATCGAGGTCGACTTACAAATGTCAAATGTGCATGGCATCTAACATTTGTATAAAATTCAGTGTAAAAAGGCTATAAAATGAGGCTGCACAAAATAGTTGGCAACACTATCCTCACTCAACAGCTGAGCCAGTGAAAACCAACTCACTTGGAAGTAGTCTTGTCAGACTACATGCGAAATCTAGCTAGCATAACATAAGGTCGATTTACAAATGTCAGAGCCCATATAAATTTGACATTTAAAAATCAACCTTTTTTAATTTCAAGCTAAAATCGATTGATTTCGCATGCAGTCTGAAAAGGCAATCGACATTGATCGATTTCAGCTTGAAATGACATAAGGTCGATTTACAAATGTCAAGTTTGCATGGGTTCGGACATTTGTAAATCGACCTTGAGCTGAAATCGATCTATTTCGCAGGCAGTCTGAAAAGGCTATTCGCAAGTGTGTTGGTTTTCACTGGCCCAGCTGTTGAGGGAGGATAGTGTTGCCAACTTTCGTGCGCAGCCTCATTATATATCCTTACACTGACGATGGTTTCAAATGTCAAGTTTGTATGGGTTCGGACATTTGTAAATCGACCTTGAGCTGAAATCGATCTATTTCGCATGCAGTCTGAAAAGGCTATTCGCAAGTGTGTTGGTTTTCACTGGTCCAACTGTTGAGTGAAGATAGTGTTGCCAATTCTTTTGCGCAGCCTCATTTTATAGCCTTTTTACACTGACGATGATTTCAAGTGTCGATTTACAAATGTCAAGTTTGTATGGGATCGGACATTTGTAAATCGACCTTGAGCTGAAATCGATCTATTTCGCATGCAGTCTGAAAAGGCTATTCGCAAGTGAGTTGGTTTTCACTGGCCCAGCTGTTGAGTGAGCATAGTGTTGCCAACTTTTTTGCGCAGCCTCATTTGATAGCCTTTTTACACTGACGACGATTTCAAATGTCAAGTTTGTATGGGATCGGACATTTGTAAATTGACCTTGAGCTGAAATCGATCTAATTCGCATGCAGTTTGAAAAGACTATTCGCAAGTGAGTTGGTTTTCACTGGCTAAGCTGTTGAGTGAGGATAGTGTTGCCAATTCTTTTGCGCAGCCTCATTTAATAGCCTTTTTACACTGACGATGATTTCAAATGTCAAGTTTGTATAGGTTCGGACATTTGTAAATCGACCTTGAGCTGAAATCTGAAAAGGCTATTCGCAAGTGAGTTGGTTTTCACTGGCTCAGCTGTTGAGTGAGGATAGTGTTGCCAACTTTTTTGCGCAGCCTCATTTTATAGCCTTTTTACACTGACGGCGATTTAAAATTTCAATGGCAACAGACTTTTGAAAACGAATTAAGCTCGTTTTTGGTGTCAGTATGAAATGACTATATGCCTAACACGGAAACCCATCAAACACTGAACTGTATATATATATATATATATATATATATATATATATATATATATATAGAGAGAGAGAGAGAGAAACTTACTAAAATCGGCTGGATTATAATTAATCGGACACTCTAAGTTGAACTGTTGCAGGTATGGCACAATACAAGTGGCTGGGCCCTGATAAATGCACTGACCTTGGGCAAGCATATAAACCTTGTCGAACATTTGAAATAATCTGGCCGACGGACAGTGTATGGAACAGATAACGGTGCGTCCAGAATTCGCCAAACGTTTCAATATCGTAATACATTCTTTAGCGGAAAATTCGTCCAAACCTCTGAAACAATTGAAAAATGCAAAATTTATAATTCTAAATGGATCTATAAGATTTCTTAATGAATAATGTAGTCAAAAGTACGAATTATATTTATATATAATTCCCAAAGTCATTTAATAATAATACCATCTTACGTTGTTGGCTCATCCAGAAATAGCACCGCCGGATTGTCCATCAACTCCAAAGCTATACACACTCGCTTACGTTCACCTCCCGAAAGTTTGCCTATTTTCGTGTTCGTTTGTTTTCGAAGCAGGAAAATATCTAAAATGTCATCAATCACAGTTTGGCGTTGTTCTCGGGTGTAGCGGGTGTCCAATTTGAAATTCGAGGCAAACATCATTGTCTCGCCCACCGTAAAATAGGGGCTGATGTGATCGTCTTGTAGTATATAACGTGACCTCTTGCGAAACGAATTCATATTCTGTGGCCTGTCGTTGACATCGACATGGCCGGAAGATTTTTGGATGCTGAAGAGGTAAAAGAAGAAGTACATGATACGTAATACATTTCTATCTTAATAATTATAATTTTATGGCGAGAGATGAAATAAAAAATGTATTTTTTTTTTAATTCAAGCTGAAAAAACGACAGTTGTTTCAGATCTCTCCTCCAGATTACTTCTTTGTTTCACTTCTTTCAAGTTAATTATTGGAGTGCTTGATTGGGCTTACTAGCTTACCATTAGGTGACTTGAAAGGGTGTCAGTATCGATTACTTGGAAACTCTTTGCTTTCGAATGAACGATTTATTGAATAACTTAAAAGTCAGGATAATTGGATAATCGAATTGGTTTTCCTTAAGTGGTCTTATCACATTGCAAGCGAAATCTAGAAGAAATTAATTGGATAATTGAATTGGTTTTCCTTAAGTGGCCTTGTCACATTGCATGCGAAATCTAGAAGAAATTAATTAAATAATCGAATTGGTTTTCCTTAAGTGGCCTTGTCACATTGCATGCGAAATCTAGAAGAAATTAATTGGATAATCGAATTGGTTTTCCTTAAGTGGCCTTATCACATTACATGCGAAATCTAGAAGAAATTGCATAAGGTCGTTTATCAAATTTGTATGGGATCACTTAAATTTGATTGAATATATCTGAAACGTCAGAACGTATGTGCTACTTCCACATTCGTAAATAATTGTGAAAACATGATCAAATATGAAGTCATCCATTATCAGGCAAGGGTATAGGAGTTATAAAGTATTTAATTTTACCTAAGGTAGAGACAATTGTGTGGGAGGTACTAGAAAGGGGCATGGCTAAAGGATAAATATTTGCTAGGAATAATGCGATTATCAAAACATTTTCAAATATAAAATTGCTACTGATTTTGACTACCCGTATGGAAGTTAAATCGTTGTTATTGTAACCAAGGCTTATGCCGCTTTGTGTGGGAGGTACTAGAATGGCTATGGCAATATTGTCAGAGGAATTTACACGCCAAATTTCACGACTATAGCTGCAATAATTTAGTTCGTACAATGTTTATGCCTTTTTGTCCCGTTCGCCCCTAATAAGTACCAATTTCAAAAAAAAATCAATTTAGATTGCGTTCTCAGAGAATTTACACACCAAATTTCAAGACTATAGCTGCAAACTTTAGTTTGTACTATTTTTATCCCTTTTTGTACCCCTCGCCCCTTATAAGTACAAATTTCGAAAAATCCAATTTTACTGCACTTCTACATGGTCAGAGGAATTTACATACCAAATTTCACGATTCTAGGTTTAATATTTTAGTTGGTACCATTTTTATCCCTTTTTGTCCCGCTCGCCCCTAAAAAGTATAAATTTCGAAAAATTCAAATTTACTTTGCTTTTATATGGTCAGAGAAATTTACATACCAATTTTCACGGTTCTAAGTGTAATATTTTAATTGGTACCATTTTTATCCCTTTTTGTCCCTCGCAACCCTTAAAAGTACAATTTTCGAAAAATCCAATTTTACTTCGCTTTTATATGGTCAGAGCAATTTACATACCAATTTTCACGATTCTAGCTACAATACTTTAGTTGGTACTATTTTTATCCCTTTTTGTCCCCCTCACCCCTTATAAGTACAAATTTCGAAAATCAATTTATGTTGCAAGTTAACGTTGTCAGAGGAATTTAAATACCGATTTTCACGATTCTAGCTGCAATTCTTAAATTGGTACCATTTTTATCCCTTTTTGTCCCGCTCGGCCCTTAAAAGTACAAATTTCGAAAAATCCCTGTTTGTAGCTCGTCTGCATGGTCATTGCAAGGAACTCACCGAATTTCATGTTTATAGCTACTGCCGTTTAGTCAGGACGAAGGTTCGATGTTTATCCCTTTTTGGGCCATTTTACCCCCTTAAAGTACGAATTTCGTAGTCGACGTCTACGTCATATTTAAGGACTACCCTGAAAATTTCATGACCCAGGCTTCAGCCGTTTGGTCTGGGGGCAGGTCAATGATAAGTCAGTCAGTAACGCAACTCTTTTATATATATAGAAACAGTTTTCATTTTAGGTAGGATGGGTGATATATGCGGGAGGTACCAGAAGGGGCTTGGCAAAACCCGCCATATCTTGCACGCATAAAGTGCTTATAAAAACTTTGTCATATACCAAAATATAGCTAATTCCGATTATCAGTGTGGAAGTTTCATTGGTTTTTATTTGACATAGGAATATGGACCATTTGTGTGGAGGAATACCAGAAGGGGCGTGGCAATTTCGCCCATCTTCGAATTTAAACTAAGTTGAATTACCAGACAGACGGACGGACGGACAAACTGCTTAAAAAGTCATGAAACAGATTTGGTCCAAACATACTTGGGGTCTTAAGTCACTCCTTCAACACTTCAGACACTTTTTGTCTGTCCCAAATAATATATATACCCTCCTACTCTGTAGAGTGAGGGTATAACAACATAATTGAAAATAAGACCAGAGAATGAAATAAACTATATATGCATTCCATATTAGCCAAAAATAATTTTATTGTTGAACGGTATTATAAACTGCATGCAAACCAATCAAACACCTATGGCGAACGAAAAAGATTATTTTCGATAAAGAATGAAAACAAAAACAAATGATATCGAACCTGAGTAAATAGAACAAGAACAAAATCGATGATAAGATAATAACACTATGCAACAAAAATATTTTGCCTGGGATGTAGCCATACCACTTCCTGTGTGAGTTTGTCACTGAAAAGACATCTTTAAAGTTTCAAAAAATAATTAGTGGAAAATCAAAATAAAAGAAATACAATTGTAAGAAGTAAAAAAGGGATTATGTACGGCCGGGTCGAACTTTATATACCCTCCACCATGGATTGCATTCCATAGAGGTTGTCGGTTTTCGTAGAAGTGCAGTAATATTCCAGGAAAATATAAATTTTTTAATATAGCCAAACCAAAACAAATACAAATATTGAAAAAATGATTTTCTAAATAAATATAATATTTTGATTATTTCAAATAAAACAATAAATTTTCTTATATTTATATTTTCAAAAAGCTTAAATACCATAAATATTGGTAGATAGTGGCTGCTATAGTTGGTTGTATTTCCATTCTATTTTAATTCCAAAGGTACAAATTTTGAAAATCCATTATCAGGCGTACATAGTGCAAAATAACCTAACTTCATGATTCAACCAAATTTTGCCGTAAAAGAAAAAGTACGAATTTGGAAAAAAACTTTTTATTTTGCGTGTCTATGCAGTCAGAGGAGTGTATACACCGAATTCCATGATTCCAGCTGCGCCCATTTGGTTGGTACCATTTTTACCCCCTCGACGTTTCTACGCAATTAGAATTTCATCATTCTAGCTGTAGTCGTTTAGTTGGTACTATTTTTATCCCTCCGTATCCCTTGAAAGTACGAATTTCGAAAAATCCGTTTATTTTCCGTGTCTACGCAGTCAGAGGAATGTATACTTCGAATTTTATGACTTTAGCTGCGGTCATTTGGTTGGTACTATTTGTACCCCCTTTTTCATTCTAACCCGTAAGTACGAATTTCGAAAAATCTGTTTATTTTAAGTGTCTACGCAATCAGAGGAATGTATACACCGAATTTCTGTATTCCAGGAGTAGCCGTTTGGTTGGTACCATTTTTATCCCTCCGTACCAATTGTATCCCTTGAATGTACGAATTTGGAAAAAAACTTTCGTTTTTCATGTCTACGTAGTCAAAGGAATGTATACTCCGAATTTCATGATTCTAGCTGCGGTCATTTGGTTGGTACTATTTGTGTCCCCTTTTTCTATTTTGACCCCAAAAAGTACGAATTTTGAAAAATCAGTTTATTTTCCGTGTCTACGTAGTCAAAGAAATGTATACTCCGAATTTCATGACTCTAGCTGCGGTCATTTGATTGGTACTATTTTTATCCCCTTTTTTCATTTTAACCCCAAAAAGTAAGAATTTTGAAAAATCTGTGTATTTTACTTGACTATGCAATCAGAGGAATGTATGCACCGAATTTCATTATTCTAGGTACAACCGTTTGGTTGGTACCATTTTTATCCCTCTATCCCCATTTTACCCCTTAAAAGTACGAATTTGGAAAAAATACTTTTATATTATGTCTATACTCAATTAGAGGAATGTACACACCGAATCTCGTGTTTCTAGCTGTTGTCGTTTAATATGTACCACTTTTATCCGCTTTTTTTGCCCCATTTCACCCCCTACAAATAAGAATCACTTCATGATGCACGTTTTTGCTATAAGGGGAATGCGCATACCAAATATCAAGCAAATATAAACAGACATATTCAAAAAACATGCTTAAATACTCTAAAATATTAGGGATTATTATGGGTGCTTTTAGTCCTTGTGAGGGAAAAAATTTTCCCCCGTTTCAATCCCAACCGATCTACGTCTATAAGACGCATTTATGGAAAATTTGAACGTTCTCTCTCCTTTCGTTTAGATGCTAGCGTGCTTTCAACAGACGAACAGACGGACGGACGGGCATGGCTAGATCGTCTTAGAATTTTAGGATGATCAATAATATATATACTTTATAGGGTCTCAGGTCGATATTTCAAGGTGTTACAAACGGAATGACAAAGTTAGTATACCCCCATCCTGGAGGTGGAGGGTATAAAAACATTAAAAAATATAACCTGGTTATACCATTCCACTGAAATATTTTTAAATTAATTGAAATTGTCTTTAAAACAAGGAACTGTACATTAAAAGCGGTCAAGTATTTCAGGAGTTACAGGCGATTTAATGAACATACCTTGGTGTAAAAGTGAAACAAATTTCAAACAAATTAGTTTTTTCCAAAAATACGTAAAAAAAACATTTCAAAACAATTACAGCTATTGCGGTCAAAAATCGTATAACCGGGATTTATAGGAATAATATTCCAAAATATCCGATTGTCCTCTCACACTGCGTGCGAAATCTAGCGGGAATGACACAAGATCTATTTACAAATGACAGTTCCCATACACATTTGATATTTGAATATCGACCTGATGTCATTTCAGCTAGATTTAGTATGCAGTGTGACAAGGCTATCATTAACTAGATTACGGTTCAGCCAGATTGTTTTCTTGCTTTATTTTGAGAATAACAATGCTGCCAACTTATCAATTATAATTGTGAGCTGGTAAGCCCAATCGGACAGGCCCTTCGACGAAATTGATTGTAAACTAGTGTACATATTATAGGAAATATCCAGTAACGAAACCTAGGCGCCAACAATGTTTATGCATTATCAAAAATATAATTATAGATAATCCGTGTAGATGTTATGAAGGCTCTTATTGTACCTAGGTTAAGGTTATTTGTGGTAGAGGTACGAAAAGTGATTCAAGTAAAATCATCGGCAATTCCGCGCAATTAGTTTTACCTAGGTTAAGGTCATTTATGTTGGAGGGAGCTTTGCGTATAGACCAATAGTTCACGTGTAGATACCGAGTATTCAAGTGACAATTCTATAAGGATAGAATTAGAATAGAATCAACAACATTCGTGTGGGAGCTACCAGAAAGGGTGTGATAATCTCTCTCATATATGAATATATTATTATATTATTTATGACGCGGTGACTATTCTTATGGCGGCGATAACACAAACAAAAATAAAAAGTTAAAATTTCAATCAAAAAGAAAAAAGTATTTAGTAACATTAGGATGGTTTTTCTTTAAGAATGCTGCGATAACAAAAACCTATATAAAAAACTCAAAATAAAAAATATGAAAACAAATTTGGAAAAAATAATTTTTTTGTTAAAAATATTAGACTTGAACACAAAATACTTTTGATATCCTCACTCTACAGAGTGGGAGGGTATATATCATTTGGGACAGAAAAAAAGTGTAACGCATTGAACGAGTGACTTAAGACCCCAAGTATGTTTGTACCAAATCCGTTTCACGACTTTTTAAGTTGTTTGAGACATGTCCGTCCGTCCGTCTGGCCGGCTAGTGTACACAATATCTCTCGAAAGGACCTAAGGAATCAAATCAAACTTTGCATGTGGTAATATTTTCCCAACCTTACTTTAAGTTCGAAAATGGACGCAATTATCAAACCCCTTCTGGTACCTCCCACACAAATAACCCATATTTCTAAGTTAAATTAAACCCAATGTAACTTCCACACGGATGTTCAGAATCAGCTATATTTTGGTATATGATAAAGTTTTTATACTCACTTTAAGTGTGCAAAATATGGCGGGTTTTGTCACGCTCATTTCAGTACCTCCCACACAAATCACCTAGGTAAACTAGGTAAAATTAAATCTGTTATATCTTCTAAACGGATGATCGGAATACTGTGAGATTTCATATTTGATAATGCTTTTATAGAGGTTACATTCGTTTGAAATATGAGCGATATTGACACATCCCTTCTGGTACCTCCCACACAAGTCACCCTAAACTAGGTAAAATTAAATCTGTTATATCTTCTATGCGGATGATCGGAATACTGTGAGATTTCACATTTGTTAATGCTTTTAAAGAGGTTACATTCGTGTGAAATATGAGCGTTATTGCCACAACCCTTTTGGTACCTCCCACACAAATCACCCTAAACTAGGTAAAATTAAATATGTTATATCTTCTATACGGATGCTCGGAATACTGTGAGATTTTATATTTGATAATGCTTTTATATGGGTTATATTCTTGTGAAATAAGAGCGATATTGCCACACACCTTCTGGTACCTCCCACACAAATCACCCTAAACTAGGTAAAATTAAATCAGTTATATCTTCTATGCGGATGATCGGAATACTGTGAGATTTCACATTTGCTAATGCTTTTATAGAGGTTTCATTCGTGTGAAATATGAGCGATATTACCACACTCCTTGTGGTACCTCCCACACAAATCACCCTAAACTAGGTAAAATTAAATCTGTTATCCTTCTATGCGGATGATCGGAATACTGTGAGATTTCACATTTGATAATACTTTTATAGAGGTTACATTCGTGTGAAATATGAGCGTTATTGCCACACCCCTTCTGGTACCTCCCACACAAATCACCCTAAACTAGGTAAAATTAAATCTGTTATATCTTCTATTCGGATGATCGGAATACTGTGAGATTTCACATTTGGTAATGCTTTTATAGAGGTTACATTCGTGTGAAATATGAGCGTTATTGCCACACCCCTTCCAGTACCTCCCACTCAAGTCACCCTAAACTAGGTAAACTTAAATCTGTTATATCTTCTATGCGGATGATCGGAATACTGTGAGATTTCATATTTGATAATGCTTTTATAGAGGTTATATTCGTGTGAAATATGAGCGTTATTGCCACACCCCTTCCAGTACCTCCCACACAAGTCCCCCTAAACTAGGTAAACTTAAATCTGTTATATCTTCTATGTGGATGATCGGAATACTGTGAGATTTCACATTTGGCAATGCTTTTATAGAGAATACATTCGTGTGAAATATGAGCGATATTGCCACACCCTTTCTGGTACCTCCCACACAAATCACCCTAAACTAGTTAAAATTAAATCTGTTATATCTTCTATGCGGATGATCGGAATACTGTGAGATTTCACATTTGCTAATGCTTTTATAGAGATTACATTCGTGTGAAATATGAGCGATATTGCCACACCCCTTCTTGTACCTCCCACACAAAGTGGCATATACTTATATATACATGGAATTCAACTATTTTAAAAACCACACAAATTATCCTGCCCTTTGTATATGTTCTCTCAGAGTGAGGGTATATATAAGACGGTTTATCCGACTGAAGCTTACTTGTTTTAAATTAGTTTTGATATATATTTATATTATAATAGTTGGCGACAATGTGAAAAAAGATTTTTTTATTTTGAGTAAAAAAAATAACTTTTTATTAACATTTTTGTTAACGCAGCTTGTTATCCAGGCTTAAAGAAAAATAGCCCTATTGTCGCCAACAACAACATGAATATGAGCATGAAAACAAAATTATTTTATGGTACCTTTTTTGGACTGGATAATTAACAATCCAGTGTTAATGAAATTTATTGTTATCGATTTATATTGTAGTTGGCGACAAAGTAAAAAATAATTTTTTATTTGAAAAAATTAGCTCTTTATTCATCATTTTGTTAACGCTGCTTGTTAGTCAGGTTCAAAGCGAATTGTTTCAAACTTAAAGGTAATCATTGCCAAATATATTTGATTATGTGAGTGTGAGTGCACGTGTGTATGTTAAAGTACATAAGTACCTACCGATATCCGGACAACAGATTTAGTAACGTTGTCTTTCCACATCCGGATGGGCCCATAATCGCTGTCAGCTCACCAGCTCGAAATTCACCACTAACACCATTCAATATATGTTTTGAAGCTTTTCATAAAAATAAAAACAAAAAAGGCGGTTAAATTCGGCCATTCAATATATGTTTTGAAGCTTTTCATAAAAATAAAAACAAAAAAGGCGGTTAAATTCGGCCAGTCCCTAAACAATATACCCTCCACCAAGGAATAAGTTCCACAAAATCTTAGATTTGCTAACACAAACATAAAAATTGGCTTGACAAGAACGTCCACAAACATAATTTCTAAAGACACTATCATTTGTGTTTTGAACAGACCGACGGTTATGACTACATCATTTGAAAATTTCACTAATTTAAGGTGGAGGGTTAAACAAAAGACAGAATATTTCATTGATTTTGTTTTTCAATATTTTTCGACATTTACTTTGTCCTCTGTACGTCACATCGCGAAATTTCAAATTCACCCGTGAATGGCTCGGTATTCTTTGAAAAATATCGTAATCGAGGGCTTCTTGCGGCTCCATGTTGTTAGACCGACCGACCGGTGCAAGCGGAAACAATTCAACGAATGAAATTCGCGAATGCACTGAAATTCGTAGACAAACAAAAATGATAGAATAATACATAATAATAATAATAATAAAGAAATAGAGATAACACCATATGGTCTGTGCAATTCCATTTTAGTTATTGCTTAAATGCTAATTTGTTAATGTCTTGTTTACACTAGCTTAGGTTGCCGAAATTCCACATTCAAATCTGCATAATAAAAAAATACGCATTGATGGGATGGCTAAGGTGAGGTCGGGTGACAACGACTGTAGATCGCTATACATAGTACATGGACATAGTAAAATATTAGTCATCTAATGGGCTGAGACATAGTCAAATATTAATCATCTATTTTTATACCCTCACCCTACAGTTTAGGGGACATATAATTTGGGACAGACAAAATTGTAAAGCATCGAATTTGAAAATTTCAAATTTGATAATGTTTTTATAATCGCTTTAAACTTTTGCCTAGGCTAAGAGTTAATTACTTTTTATGACCACTGCCACATTTTGCGACCATTACAAATATATGTATAGAGGAATGCTTTTCAGTTAAATCTATCAAAGTAAGACTTCAAAAAATATGCATATGCATGATAAGCACAAAAATTCCAAAAATAGTTTGAAAGACTCAAATATGCTCAATTACACTATGCAACAAAAAAATTGCGTTCAAGTCGAAAAAATAGTTTTTGTTTGCATTGAGGCATATATATCAGATATAAAATCAACACAATCAATTGTTATGATTTTTATACCCTCCACCTCCAGGATGGGGGTATACTAACTTTGTCATTCCGTTTGTAACACCTTGAAATATCGACATGAGACCCTATAAAGTATATATATTCTTGATCGTCATAAAATTCTAAGACGATCTAGCCATGTCCGTCCTTCCGTCCGTCTTTCCGTCTGTTGAAAGCACGCTGGCATCTAAGCGAAAGGAGCTAGAACGTTCAAATTTTCCATAAATGCGTCTTATAGTCGTAGATTGGTTGGGATTGAAATGGGGCGAAATCGGCCCAAAGGGAAAAATTTTTCCCACACAAGGACTAAAAATACCCATAATAATACCTAATATTTTAGCGTATTTAAGCATATTTTTGAATATGTCTGTTTATATTTGCTTTATATTTGGTATGCGCATTCCCCCTACAGCAAAAAAGTGCACCATAAAGTGATTCTTATTTATAGGGGGTGAAATGGGACAAAAAAGGGATAAAAATGGTACATATTAAACGGCAACAGCTAGAAACACGAAATTCGGTGTGTACATTCCTCTAATTGAGTAGATACATAATATAAAAGTATTGTTTCCAAATTCGTACTTTTAAGGGGTAAAATGGGAATAGAGGGATAAAAATGGTACCAACCAAACGGCTGTACATAGAATAATGAAATTCGGTGTATACATTCCTCTGATTGCATAGACAAGTAAAACACACGGATTTTTCAAAATTCGTACTTTTTGGGGTTAAAATGAAAAAAGGGGATAAAAATAGTTCCAATCAAATCACCGCAGCTAGAGTCATGAAATTCGGAGTATACATTCCTCTGACTGTGTAGACACGGAAAATAAACTGATTTTTCGAAATTCGTACTTTTTGGGGTCAAAATAGAAAAAAGGGCATAAAAATAGTACCAACAAAATGGCCGCAGCTAGAGTCATGAAATTCGGAGTATACATTCCTTTGACTACGTAGACATGAAAAATAAAATGTGTTTTTCCAAATTCGTACTTTCAAGGGATACAATGGGTACGGAGGGATAAAAATGGTACCAACCAAACGGCTGTACCTAGAATAATGAAATACGGTGTACACATTCCTCTGATTTCATAGACAAGTAAAACACACGGATTTTTCAAAATTCGTACTTTTTGGGGTTAAAATGAAAAAGGGGATAAAAATAGTACCAATCAAATCACCGCAGCTAGAGTCATGAAATTCGGAGTATACATTCCTCTGACTGTGTACACACGGAAAATAAACAGATTTTTCGAAATTCTTACTTTTTGGGGTTAAAATGAAAAAGGGGATAAAAATAGTACCAATCAAATCACCGCAGCTAGAGTCATGAAATTCGGAGTAGACATTCCTCTGACTGCGTAGACACGGAAAATAAACGAATTTTTTCGAAATTCATACTTTCAAGGGATACAATGGTACAAAGGGATAGAAATAGTGCCAACTAAACGACTACAGCTAGAATGATGAAATTCGAATTGCGTAGAAACGTCAAGGGGCTAAAAATGGTATCAACCAAATGGGCGCAGCTGAAATCATGGAATTCGCTGTATACATTCCTCTGACTGCATAGACACGCAAAATAAAAAATTTTTTTCCAAATTCTTTTACGGCAAAAATCTGTTGAATCATGAAGTTAGGTTATTTTGCACTATGTACGTCTGATAATGGATTTTCAAAATTTGTACTTTTGAAATTAAAATGGAATGGAAATACAATCAACTGTAGCACCCACTATCTACCAATATTTAAGATTTTTGAAAATATAAATATAAGAATATTTATTTTTTGATTTGAAATAAATAATGGTTTGAAATAATTAAAATATTACATTTATTTATAAAATTATTTTTTCAATATTTGTATTTATTTTGGTTTGGCTATATTAAACAAATTATATTTTACTGTAATATTACTGAACTTCTACGAAAACCGACAACCTCTGTGGAATGCAATCCATGGTGGAGGGTATATAAAGTTCGGCCCGGCCGAACTTAACGCCGTTTTTACTTGTTTTTTTTTTTAATTTTATTAAAATTTAAATTTTCGTCGTAGCTACCTTCTACAAGAAGGACCATAATGTTTACATTTATCCATAGATTTTCTTTAACTAGGCCTTGTTTTCTTCGTTAACATGCCAGCTAAAATAAAATATTCTGTTGTCTACAATCAAAAGAACAGCAGAAAAGATTGCTGTAACAGCAGACTATTTCTGCTGAAAAAGAGAAAGCAGTCTTGCTGCTCTAATAGCAGGAGGATGTTTGCGGTTTTTAGCAGACTTTTTTCCTGCTGTTACAGCAGACAATTGTAGCTGTTTCTGCTATTGAATGGAATCATTTTTAGCGAATTACGCAGCCTAACCCCATATTTACAAATAAACACATATCCAAATTTTATTTTCTATTAATTTTTATTATTATATAAATTATAATTATTTGACATTAATTAAAATGTACATACCTACTTACTCTGCTAAATACAAAAACTAACGTCATGTTACACGGATATAACTAACTTCAGTTTGTTGTTGAACGGCATTGATTAAAAATTGATTGAATAAACACTGGTTTAGGTGGCTGCTCTTACGGGAGTGCCTTTAGGCACCATTTTGAATTGAATATATATTTTTTTGAAATAAAAATCATATTGTTTATTCTTGTGATCGGTATTATATGTACCACTTATAATAACTTCCCTGATATACAAAAGAAATGGATATGTTCCATGGAAAATATTGAAGTACGGCGAATAAAGGAAGAAATGTCAAAAATCAAATTGATTTTAGGTTGAGTGTGATTCTCCTCCTTTCCATTACCAAAACAAAAAACTTCCTACGTAAGAAGAACTTACTTAATCGAATAGCTGGAATTCGAATGTACTACATTCAAAACACATAGGAAGTCAATCAAATTGTTCACTCATCAAACCACACAAAAACTAAAAAATTAATATAATTTCCGTTTTCTTGACTTAAGTCGGCTTTTGGCGATATTTCTTTTTTGTAATCTTTCTTTACTATTGTGCTAAGAAAATCCAAAGAAAACGTGTAATTTTACAAAATTCAAATCAAAAATGCCCCATCTTTCAAATCCCGCCCATTTGTATAACAATATAGGAATCTCGGTGTCGAATAAGGTTTTAATAAGGTTTTAATTTCGTATGGGAAGGGTCACGGATACTTTCCGCCCATCTCGGTATCGAATATACTCTAAAACCGGGTTTAATTTCATATGGGAAGGGCCACGCCCACTTTCCGCCCATATTTGCACAACTATTTACACTGGATCTATTCCGATAATTTTTCAGCTCTCTAGGTTTTATAGAACTGACAATATTCAACAATAGGTTTTAACTTCGTATGTGAGGTTCCACGCCCACTATCCCAATACCGCCCATTTTTGGTACAACTACGAAGGTTTATGCAAGATGCACTTACAAAAAATTCAGTATTGTAGTTGTTATAAGACTGAATATATTCAATAATAGGTTTTAAGTTTGTATGTGAGGTAGCACGCCCACTTTTCCAATACCGCAAATTTTTGATACACCTACCCATACTGATGCTAGATTTACTCACACAAAATTTCAGTATTGCATCTGTCATAGAACTGAATATATTCAGGTGCCACACCCACTTTTCCAATATTGCCCATTTTTGGCACAACTACGCACATTGATGCTAGATGCACTTACTATATGTGTCATACAACTGACAATATTCAATAATAGGTTTTAACTTTGTGCGCCCATTTGTCCAATCCCGCCCATTTTTGGCACAACTGTGCACATTGATGCAAAATTTCAGCACTCTAGGTGTCATAGTACTGACAATATTCAATAATAGGTGTTAGCTTCATATGGGAGGTGCCACGCCCACTTTTCCAATACCGCCCATTTTTTGCAAAACTTTGCAGACTAACAATTAATGAACTTTCACAAAAATTCAAGACTCTAGTACTCCGAATACGCTAATTTATAAAAAACGAATAAATCCCCAATTTGTGTGGGAGGTCCCACGCCCACTGAAAATATCAAACATTTGTATAGCCTATTTTCACCACCGGTTCAGCATGAACATTCTGTGAAAATTTCAAGAAGATCGGTCCAGTAGTTTAGTCTGCTATAAAGAACAAACAAACAAACAACAAACTTACAAACACAGATTCATTTTTATATATATAGAAGAAGATGAATTTCAACATGGTTTTTCGCCAGTTTTGGATAATTTTCAAGGAGACTGCTTACTCTACTTTTCTGCTAGAGATTTCCCTCCATTCCATTGCAGTCTAAAAACTGCAGATGCAATGTCTGCTGTTAATTGCAGTCTTTTTATTCTAAGTGAAATTATTATTATTTAAATAAAAATTAAAAAATAAGATTAAAAACATCTTTTGCGTCTACAAAGAGTATCATAACTTCTACATTTATCCATAGATTTTTTACACGTAAACATTGTTTTTGCGTTAGGATGTCGGCTATTAAAATTTTTTCAATATTTTATGATTTTTTTTCGTGCCACCAAAAAAAGAATTTTTTTTTTCGAAAAAAATATTTTTTCCCAATTTTTTAAGTACCTTTAATTTAACATATGTGTTATCGCCCTATTATTTCCAAAATGAGAGTACAAATATTTAACATGCCTTCGCCGAAATTGGAATTTTATTAAAAATTAAAAATAAAAAAGTACCATAAACAAATTTTTTTAATATCGTTTCCGAATTTAGAAAGCCAAAATACATCAGTGTTACAAACGCAATGACAAACTTGGCTGAAATGATTTTTTGTATGTCCGTAATAGTACGTTGTTGAATAATAAATTAAAAATTTATTTGATAAAGAGAGCACGATAGAAGTGTTAGCGAATTGATATTTAATATTCCCGCTCGATACACTCAGAGAAGAAATACGGGGAAATTATACTAACAAAGTATAAGTATATTTCTTCATGCAAAAATGGAAGCACCTTAAATTTTTGACAGAACAAAAGAGCAATATGGGTCTGAAAATGCTGCTGTATTTATACGTATGAAATACTGAATAACTGAATAAGCCTTAGGGCTAATATAATTTAAATCGTGCAACAACATTTTTGCCGAAGGCTCATGTATAAGATTTACTGATGTATTTTGGCTTTATAAACTCCAAAAATATTTGTACTCTCATTTTTGGAAATATTTATAAGTTCGATAACACTCGCTTATATGATTTGAACTGGGATATTGTCCTGGCTCTATGTCACTTAAAGATCGAATAGTTCTGAAAATCTTTAGATCAGCATACATAAGATGCCTCGAATTCATAAAACAACAATCAATAGCACTTACAAAAATATAGAAGAACAACAGTCCCAATACACTTCCTTGTGAGATAGCAGAAGTTGGAATACTGTACTTATAGTAGATTCTCGATTTATCGAACAATTGATTGTCAGTCGTGTTCGTTACATCGAGAAATGCGTTATATCCAGAACTGAATATTATCATTATTTATAAAGAATAATTTATACAATTTATACGAGCTTTTTAATTTTTATAAGATTTTGTTACAACATTTTGACAATGACGTTTTTTAAATGTGGTTCAGATATATAGTGATCATTGTTTAACAGCTATATTATATCGTACTTTGCAGATGCTACAATTTTCACAGTATTTATGCTTCATTCGAAACCACTTTTAGTTTTTAGTGGTTAATTTGAAAAGAAAACACGAAAAATGACACTAAACGCCCCAAGACAAGAATAAAATTGCCAAAGACAAGAATAAATTTTTTTTAAGATGTTTTCAGGAACGTTTAATGCACAGACGGCTTGATCAATCGATGATATATAAAGAATTCAATTTTCATTTCTGGAGGTTGACTGCAGCAACCTAATGTCTACTACACATTAACAATAAAACCCATAAAATATATTTTTTTTTCGAAAAAGATTAAAATTTGAAACTACCACAACGACAATCCACTTCTTAAAACTACAAATATTATCCAAAGTGTCTCCCTTAATTTACAGTAATGTTTACAGGATTAGCAGAAAACGTACAGTTTTTAAAACCTCCACCTAAGGATGGGGGTGTGTATATTCATTTTGACATTCCGTTTGAAACACCTTGAAATATTCATCGGAGACTCTATAAAGTATAGATATTCTGGGTCGTGGTAAAATTCTAAGATGATCTGTTGAAATCACGCTAGCCGCCGAACGAAATAAGCTAGGAGGTTAAAATTTTCCTTAAATGTGTCTTGGGCGAAATCGGCCAAGTGAGCCGATGGGACGAGAAGCGATCAAAATGGTGCCAATGATACAACAACAGCCAGAGTCATGATATTTAGTGTGTATATCCCTCTAATTGCGTAGACACGTCATGATGAATGATTTTTCGAAATTCGTACTTTTAAGGGATACAATTGAAAAAGAGGGATACAAATGGTACCAACCAAACCGCTGAAGTTGAAATCATGAAATTCTGTATATTCATTCATCTGACTGTATTTCGAAATTTTTACTTTTGGGCGGAAAATGGGGATAAAAATTGTACCAAACGGCTACAGCTAGACTGTATAAATTGCTCTGTCTACATAGATGCGAAAAATGAAGAGATCTTTCGATATTCTTACCTTCAGGATCTAAAGGGTGATTTTTTAAGAGCTTGATAACTTTTTTTAAAAAAAAAACGCATAAAATTTGCAAAATCTCATCGGTTCTTTATTTGAAACGTTAGATTGATCCATGACATTTACTTTTTGAAGATAATTTCATTTAAATGTTGACCGCGGTTGCGTCTTAGGTGGTCCATTCGGAAAGTCCAATTTTGGGCAACTTTTTCGAGCATTTCGGCCGGAATAGCCCGAATTTCTTCGGAAATGTTGTCTTCCAAAGCTGGAATAGTTGCTGGCTTATTTCTGTAGACTTTAGACTTGACGTAGCCCCACAAAAAATAGTCTAAAGGCGTCAAATCGCATGATCTTGGTGGCCAACTTACCGGTCCATTTCTTGAGATGAATTGTTCTCCGAAGTTTTCCCTCAAAATGGCCATAGAATCGCGAGCTGTGTGGCATGTAGCGCCATCTTGTTGAAACCACATGTCAACCAAGTTCAGTTCTTCCATTTTTGGCAACAAAAAGTTTGTTAGCATCGAACGATAGCGATCGCCATTCACCGTAACGTTGCGTCCAACAGCATCTTTGAAAAAATACGGTCCAATGATTCCACCAGCGTACAAACCACACCAAACAGTGCATTTTTCGGGATGCATGGGCAGTTCTTGAACGGCTTCTGGTTGCTCTTCACTCCAAATGCGGCAATTTTGTTTATTTACGTAGCCATTCAACCAGAAATGAGCCTCATCGCTGAACAAAATTTGTCGATAAAAAAGCGCGAAACACATTTCGAACCGAACACTGATTTTGGTAATAAAATTCAATGATTTGCAAGCGTTGCTCGTTAGTAAGTCTATTCATGATGAAATGTCAAAGCATACTGAGCATCTTTCTCTTTGACACCATGTCTGAAATCCCACGTGATCTGTCAAATACTAATGCATGAAAATCCTAACCTCAAAAAAAATTAACCTCAAAAAAAATCACTCTTTAAATGGGATTAAATTTGGCACCAATCAAGCGGCTGTAGACACGGAAAGTAAAATCGTGAAAATAGTTGTGTACATTCTACATATTGGATCTTCAATATTAGTACTTTTTCTATCAAAATTGTACGGACATTTGGGCTGCAGCTGGAATCAAGAAATTACAAATTGGAAAATCGATCCTGAGGGAAATTGTTTCTACCTGATAACGACTGACAATGTACCTGATAATTAGAGCATACTTTTGAAAATTGCTGCCTCATGTGCACTTTATGTTTACTCTTGATGTTTTATATGAATAGTGATTTATTTAAAACAAATATTATGATGTGCATAAAAAATTTGTTTTTAATATGGTATTATATTAAATTCGGCCCAGCCGAACTTAACATCTTTTTACTTGTTGTTGAATAATTATATCCTTAAAAAATTGCAAATCCTTTTAACCATCAAAGGTCCCAGCTGATTTTTAAATTATAATATACACTAATTTCATATTTATACTTATTTTTACACCACACGAATGGACGTTTGAGGTTGCTAAACGCGAACTGGTCCCAAAAAATGAAAAACTGAGCACAGAATTTTATAGACATTTTCATGACCCAAATTACTGTCGCATAATGTAATAAATAAAAATAAGTCAGTGCTTACCAATTCCAAATAAATAGTACAAAGTGGCGGCGTGACTAAAATCGCGAATAAAATATATCTTAATTTTGCTAGAAATATATAAAATAAAACAAATTATTAGTATTGTTACTATATTATTCAACACATGTGTATGAATGTATGTATAATTTCAAACCACCTGTTAATATTCAATATGCCACATGTTGATATTTACTTTACTTGTTCAATATTGTAAGTTACTCGATTATTTCTTTCTAAGTTTGTGTATAAAAGGCAGATCAGTTTGCTCTTGAAAATCAATTCCGATCGAACAATAGAAGTGAACATTTGCAGTGGTGATAAGCGACAGTGTCTTCTAAATAAAGAATGAAAAGTATTATTTAAAACCTTTGAGCTGTTTTCTTTCATGAAACCCTACAATCTTGAGAGGGAAATTGTTTCAAAAGTAATTTTAATTCCACTGTACTTAGATCTGTCCTGTTTATTTTTTATTGCAATTTTTATGAGATACAGCCCAACATACAATAATATTTGACTAGAAATATATTTTTGAAAATATCTGGCAGCAAATGGATGAGCTTGTGGACTTTGCATGTTCATATGTATTTGTAAACTAAAAATTTTATAACATTTTACAATTTCTAAATTGGAAAAATGACACAGTGGAATATTCGTTCCACACTCAGAAGCAATGAACACCCAGCAAATAAATTAATTTCTACAAAAGATGTATTTACACTTTGACTATGGCAATTTCGTGTTTACTTGTATGAGTTCTGTCAATTCAATATAAAACAGAATTGCGAAGTTGAAATCGAAATTTTCCCATACGTTTTTTTCTGTGTGTAGGTAGGTGCAATTTGTACTGTTAGTATGGCTCAGCACTATGTAGAAAAACATAAAAGAAACACAAAAACTGAGGCTACCACTACAAACTAACTTTTTCAATTCAATGATCTACCACTAAATGTGAACCAAATATTATAAAGGAACACTTAGAGAAAAAAGTATATTTTTAACAGCAGCGATTGTCTGCTGAATATCAGCAGGCAATTTTCTGCTATTACAGCAGTTTTTCAGCCATAACAGCAGTTTTTCTATTAAATGTAATCCTAAATTTTATGAAGGTACACTTAAAGAAAAAAGTCTGTTATTAACAGCAGCTGTCAATTGTCTGCTGCCTATCAGCAGGCAATTTTCTGCTATTACAGCAGTTTTTCTGCAATCTTGCATCAGCATTCACACTGCTAAAGTGATAGATAAAAATAAGCGTTTATAATTCAAAAGCCTTTCATATTGACGGCGAAAACGAATTTAGCTCGAATTTCGTTTTATATTAGCTTGGGGCAACATGGGTATCATTAAAAAGACAATCACAATATCTTTCAGTGGTAATAAATTCCCTTATAATAACATTTATTCTAAAAAGTTTTGTTAATAAAATCGTTAACTGGCTATATTGTTCTGTACATATGCTTAACGTTTCAAGAAAACCGTTTTTTCTTTATTGCTAAAAACAGCAAACAGCTGTTTGCTACTTCAGCAGATACAAATCTGTTATCTCGTTTTCAGCAGAAAATCTGCTCTTACAGCACACTTTTTGCTTTCTTTTACTGACAAATTCCTTTGAGTGTAGCTAACACTGGAATACGTTTATAATCTATGTTTATGTGGAATACACAGGGAACTGGTTTTCATATTTGAAGACCACTCTAATGTACATTAAAGGTAGTAAATGTTGTACAACAGAACTGATTTCTGGTTTTTGATGACGATAGAACAAATAAAACGAGTATATTTGCTTAGAATATGAAGCAGAAAAAATGCATGAACGATTTACGTTAAAACAAATGTGGAATACAGAATCTTGTTGAAGTTTGACAAAAAATTGCTATTGTCTCTTCTTCAGCTTAAATCAACATCATTATTTGTTTTTGTCTTTTTATAGCCATCACCATAGGATGAGGGACACCCCCCCTGTATTATATTATTTATTTGCTTGCTTTGAAGCATTATTTATGGATACACATGGTAGAGTGAGTCGCGGAAAAAATTAAATGAAGAATGACTATTCCGAAAATATTTCAGCTTAGGATATTTGAAGATCGTTTCGAAACTACATTTCTTTTTGAGTCGTTTTATGGGATCCCCCTTTAGATTTGGTCAACATTTTTACATTGCGATTTTCCTGTTTTAGTTCTATTGCAAGTGCAAAGTGGCAGTTAATGTTTGCCTGGCAGTCTGAAATGTACGATTTCTGTGCTATAAATCAAAAACATGAGTCTCGTCTATGACTCAAACAGATTTCCGTATAGCCTTTGCAGACTTCATGCGAAATCAATCGATTTCAGCTTGAAGTAACATAAGGTCGATTTTCAAATGTGAAATTTGTATGGGATCTGACATTTGTAAATCGACCTGAGCTAGATTTCACATGCAGTATGAAAATACTATTAAAGTGAACATTAAACTGGAAAAATATTGTAGACTTTGGAAGAACTTTGGGCATAGCTTCAACTTTAATAATAACAATACACTCGTTATGTTATATTATTAAAAAATAATTGTTTTACTTTTGCTTTTTTAATAAATAGAAATGTTACATAATCTATATGGGGCATCCACGACAAATCGGACAGATCAGAAAAAAAATATTTTAGATTTCCTCCATATTTTTAGTACCCACTAAAAAACACCACCCCCTGGCATACTTTGAGTTTTTTCTGATTACTCGTTAAAAAGATATAGCTTTTTTAAAAATCGTTAAATAGTAAAGGGTGATTTTTTAAGAGCTTGATAACTTTTTTTTTTAAAAAAACGCATAAAATTTGCAAAATCTCATCGGTTCTTTATTTGAAACGTTAGATTGGTCCATGACATTTACTTTTTGAAGATAATTTCATTTAAATGTTGACCGCGGCTGCGTCTTAGGTGGTCCATCCGCTTAGTCCAATTTTGGCATTTCCACGTTTTTGAGTAACAGAGACCCAATTGGTGCGAACGGCGACGAATCGAAAATTGGTGGTCATCATTAACACTGGCCGATACAGCTGCGATATTTTCTTCAGTTCGCACTCTACGTAAGCGTGTTGGTGGTTTAATGTCCAACAATGTAAATTTGGTGCGAAATTTAGTCACAATAGCCCGAATAGCCGCTTCAGTGGGTCGATTAAACTGACCATAAAATGGAAGCGCGCAATGAACTTTCTTAACAGAGCACGCATTTTGATAATAAAATTCAATAATTTGCAAGCGTTGTTCGTTTGTAAGACGATTCATGATGAAATGTCAAAGCATACTGAGCATCTTTCTCTTTGACACCATGTCTGAAATCCCACGTGATCTGTCAAATACTAATGCATGAAAATCCTAACCTCAAAAAAATCACTCTTTAGTTCTTTTTTCAGTCTTTTGCTCATAACATCGTCTATAATGGTCCCAATTGGATATTCTTTTTTTAGTATTTTTGTTTTTTGAAGTACTTTTCAGAAAAAATATTGAAAAAAAATATTCACAATGTTTTTGTATACATATTTTGATTTTTTAAATGAAAACTTTATTTTTTAATTGTTTGTACTCTTCGATTTTCTTGAACATTTTTTTTATTTAAACATTTATTTATTCTGTAAATTTCGAGACTTGATTGAAAGTGGGTCTAAAAAAGTTACTATGTTTTTTAATTTTTTCAATTTTTTGAAAATTTGGAAACACGAAAAAAAATAAAAAACAGTAATTTTTATAATTGAAAATTTGGTAAACCAAAAATAAAATTAAACTTTATTTTTGTACTTTTTAGTACTCTTCGATTTTCTAGAAAAAATTTTTATTTCACCATATATTTACTCTGTACATTTTGAGGCTTGGTGGAAAGTGGGCCTATAAAAATTATTATGTTTTTCGAATTTTTTAAATTTTTTTAGTTTTTTTTTTTCGTTTGCATTTTTTTGGTCTGTAATCAATATTTGATTTGAACTGGAATATTGTCCTGGCTCAAGACCATTTTTTTTTTTCAATTTTTTGAAAATTTGGAAACACGAAACAAAACAAGTAAGAAGGCGTTAAGTTCGGCCGGGCCGAATCTTATATACCCTCCACCACGGAGTGCATTCCAAAGTATTACCAGCAGATTAAAGGATGTCGACTTTACATAGAAGCACAGTACCATATTACGAAAATTTTGATATTTTTATGCAAATTACTATATTTGTTTACTATTTCAAACTATAATGTATAATTATGCGCACTGTTTAAAATCGACTACTATATATAAATAAAATGCTGAAATTGTGAAAGTGAACATGCCTAAATATTAGGCGAATGTCAGTCGCCATTAGAAAGAAGCATTTCCAGATACAGACAAAGTGATAAGAAAAGTATAAATTTTAAAGATATCCCCATTCGCCCCATTCTCCGTCCAAAAGTACAAATTTCGAAAAAAAAACTGTTTCGAGTCTTCATAGTCAGAATGTATACACCGAATTTCAAGATTTCAACTTCAGCGGTTTGGTAGGTCCCATTTGTATCCCTCTTTTTTAGTTATATCCCTTAAAAGTACGAATTTCGAAAAATCCCTCTATTTGACGTGTCTATGCAGGGATCCCTTTATGTCCCATTTCACCAGCTAAAACTTTTATTTTCTTTGTGTTGCTTCCAAGCTACAAGAGGAATGGCCGCAACAAATTTTAACTGTATGAAAATCAGAAATTTTATTAATAAGCCAAGGCTACCAATATTTGTATACTATATATATACAGCTAGTCGTTTGGTTTGTTGTATTTCCATCCTATTTTAATTTCAAAAGTATAAATTTTGAAAATACCTTATCTCTCACGTACGCAGTATAAGTAAGACAACTTCATGATTCTACAATTTTTTGTCGTAAAAGCAACAAAATAGAGTACGAATTTAAAAAAAATACGTGGCTATGCACTCAGAGGAATGTATACACCGAATTCCATGATTCTATCAGCGGCCATTTTGAGGTACCTTTTTATCCCCTTTTTCCAATTTTGCCCCCTCAAGAGTACAACTATCTAAAATCTCTTATTTTACGTATCTACACAATTAGGGGGATGTACACATCGAATTTCGTCATTCTAGCTGTATTCGTTTAGTAGGTACTATTTTTATCCCCTGTAGCCATTGTATCCCTTGATAGTACGAATTTGGAAAAAACGTTTTATTTTTCGTGTCTACGCAGTCAGAGGAATGTATGCTCCGAATTTCATGATTCTAGCTGCGGTCATTTGGTAGGTACTATTTTTATCCCCTTTTTCCATTTGAACCCCAAAAAGTACGAATTTTTTAAAGTTCTTTTATTTTACGTGTCTACGCAATCAGAGGAATGTATACATCGAATTTCATTATTCTAGGTGCAGCCGTTAAGTTGGTACTATTTTTATCCCTCTATCCCCATTTAACCCCTTAAAAGTACGATACTCTTATACTATATATGTACTCTATTAGAGAAATATACATGCCAAATTTCGGTTTCTATATGTTGTCGTTTAATAGGTACCATTTTTATCCCTTTTTGTCCCATTTCGTCCCCTACAAATAAAAAACACTCTATGGTGCCCTTTTATGCTATAAAGGGAATGCGAATTGCAAATATCAAGTAAATACAAGCTATTATGTTCAAAAAACATGCTGAAATACTCTAAATATTAGGGGTATTTTCAGTCCTTGTGAGGGATAAATTTTTCCCTCTGGGCCGATTTCGCCCACTTTCAATCCCAACCGATCTACAACCATAAGACACATTTAGGAAAAATTTGAACCTCCTAGCTCATTTCGTTCGGCCGCTATCGTGCTTTCAACAGACAGACAGACAGACGGACATGGCTATATCGTCTTAGAATTTTACCACGACCCAGAATATATATACTTTATGAGGTCTCCGATGAATATTTCAATGTGTTACAAACGGAATGACAAAGTGAATATACCCCCATCCTGGAGGTGGAGGGTATAAAAATAGTAATTTTTATAGGCCCAAATAAAATTTTTTTCTAGAAAATCGAAGAGTACTAACAATTAAAAAAAATAAAGTTTAAATTTATCTTTGTCGTGGAATGCCCCATATATATAAAAGAGTTGCGTTACTGACTGACTGACTGACTTATCATTGACCAGTCCCCAGACCAAAAGACTGAAGCCAGGCTCATGAAATTTTCGGGATAGTTCCCAATAAATAGTACTTTTAGGCAGTAAAATGGCCCAAAAAGGAAATTTGGTATATAAATTCCTCTGACCATTAAATTGGAATTAAAATTGGATTTTTCGAAATTTGTACTTATAAGGGGTGAGCGGGACAAAAGGGGATATAATTGGTACCAACTTATGTATTACAGCTAGAATTGTGGATTTCGGTATGTAAATTCCTCTGACCATGTAGAAACACAATCAAAATAGAATTTTCTAAATTTTTTCTCATAAGGGGTGGGCGGGACAAAAAGGGATAAAAATTGTACCAAATAAATTATTATAGCTAGAATTGTGAAATTTGGTATGTAAATTCCTCTCACCATATAGAAACGCAATATAAATCCATTTTTATACACTCAAGGGGTGAACAAAAAGGGATAAAAATGGTACCAACTAAAGTATTGCAACTAGAATCGTGAAATTTGATATGAAAATTCCTCTCACCATATATAAGCGCAATATAAATGAATTTTTGTACTTTTAAGGGGTGAACGGAACAAAAAGGGATATAAATGGTACCAATTTAAGCATTGCAGCTATAGTTGTGAAATATTGTGTGTAAATTCCTCTGACAACATAGTAGTGCAAATCCAAATTGATTTTTCGAAATTTGTACTTTTAAGGGGTGAGCGGGACAAAAAGGGATAGAAATGGTACCAACTAAAGTATTGCAGTCATCGTCGTGAAATATAAATTCCTTTGACAACGTAGATTTGCAATATAAATGGATTTTTAGAATTGTGAAATTTGATATGTAAATTCCTCTGGCCATGTAGAAGCGCAATCAAATTAGATTTGTCGAAATTTGTACTTTAAAGGTGCGCGCGGGACAAAAATGGCGAACAACCCTTTATTTACGTAAACACGGAACATAAATGAATATTACAAAGTTTGTACTTATAGGGAGGATGCGGGATAAACGTGGTACCAAATAAAGTACATGTTTTTAGGAGATGCTAAAACACATGTTACCTATAGTGATTATTTGGGAAATGTGTATTTTTTGGGAAATAGGTGTAAAAAGTTATAAAGGAAATAAAATGCTCTGCGGTTGTATTTTTTTGTTCAAAACTGGATAGAAAATTATAAAAAATATACATACGAAGGGAGTTCAGCTGAAATAGTGCACATCGAGAAGCCCATTCCTTTGACTGTATATAAGTGCTATTTAATAGAAGGTTTTCAAATTACTATTTATCTATATCCGCCAAAAGAAAATCAAATAAATACTATCCAAAAACAGAGACGGATAATAATAATAATAAATAACTGGTTTTGTCGCGTGCGATGCAGCGGGTACTGCTAATAAAAAATAATAAGTTTAATGTATTTATATATTCCATAAATTTTGAATTTTCCCAAAAGTATATTCTTCAGGACTTGTGTTGTGTTTTCTCAATTAACGACGTAAATCGGGGTGTAAGGTTTAGTCCATTCAAATATTTTTGTTTTTTTTTTCTCTGTTGAAAACAAATAACTTTGGAATGAGTCACAACAAATTGCTAATTACGCAGGCATTTGTGACTGTTTACTTGGCCTAATATTATAGCCAAGCCTTAGTGTATGCTATATTTCGGACTTTGCTATCAATTTTGTGTTTTGTTGCTTTCTAAAGTTTAATTTAAATGCGAGCGAGCGGTGGGCAATTAAGGTTAATATATGTATATATGTTAATGTTATGTACATACTGCTATTAGTGACAATAAAGAAAGATGATGTATTTTCTGTTAGACATTAGTGTATGTACATTAGAGCGACTCGTGGAAAAAAATGAAAAGTTATCTCACTCAAAATGAAGATTGATATGTTTTCTGATTATTTCTAAAATATTCCGGCTCTATCGATATTCGCTGACGAGCTAAAGCGTTTTCAAATTACCTCTAAATATTTGGTTTTTTTCTCAATATTGAATTCGTTATCCCAAATTTAAGCTACATTATATACATACATTATAAAAATTGCAAAAAAATCGCGTATATTGAAATCATTCATCATTTCGTATTATTTTTTTAATGTAGTTTTTACAAATTGATACGTAACTCCTCCATTTCTCCACCGAATTTGTTAAAAAAGTCTGCATTACCATCGGTTCTATATTTAATGGATACGTGCTGATTTCTTTACAAAAATAAATATAAAAACAAGTAAAAGATATATACCCTCCATCATGGATTGCATTCCACAGAGGTTGTCGGTTTTCGTAGAAGTGCAGTAATGTTACAGCAAAATATAAATTTTTTAATATAGCCAAACCAAATACAAATATTGAAAAAATAATTTTATAAATAAATATAATATTTTAATTATTATTTCGAATCAAAAATTATTTATTTCAAATCAAAAAATAAATATTCTTATATTTATATTTTCAAAATGCTTAAATACCATAAATATTGGTAGATAGTGGCTGCTATAGTTGGTTGTATTTCCATTCTATTTTAATTCCAAAAGTACAAATTTTGAAAATCCATTATCAGGCGTACATAGTGGAAAATAACCTAACTTCATGATTCAACCAATTTTTGCCGTAAAAGAAAAATTACGAATTTGAAAAAAAAAAACTTTATTTTGCGAGTCTAAGCAGTCAGAGGAATGTATACACTGAATTCCATGATTCCAGCTGCGCCAATTTGGTTGGTACCATTTTGACCCCTTGACGTTTCTACGCAATTAGCTGTAGTCGTTTAGTTGGTACTATTTTTATCCCTCTGTACCATTGTAACCCTTGAAAGTACGAATTTCGAAAAATCCGTTTATTTTCCGTGTCTACGCAGTCAGAGGAATGTATACTCCGAATTGCATGACTCTAGTTGCGTTCATTTGATTGGTACTATTTTTATCCCCTTTTTCCATTTTAACACCAAAAAGTACGAATTGCGAAAATTCGTCTATTTTCCGTGTATACGCAGTCAGAGGAATGTATACTCCGAATTTCATGACTCTAGCTGCGGTCATTTGATTGGTACTATTTTTATCCCCTTTTTCTATTTTGACCCCAAAAAGTACGAATTTCGAAAAATCAGTTTATTTTCCCTGTCTACACAGTCAGAGGAAGGTATACACCGAATTTCATGACTCTAGCTGCGGTCATTTGATTAGTACTATTTTTATCCCCTTTTTCACTTTAACCCCAAAAGTACGAATTTTGGAAAATCCGTGTATTTTACTTGTCAATCAATCAATCAGAGGAATGTAGACAACGAATTTCATTATTCTAAGTACAGCCGTTTGGTTGGTACCATTTTCATCCCTCTATTCCCATTTTACCCCTTAAAAGTACTAATTTGGAAAAAATACTTTTATATTATGTCTCTAGTCAGTTAGAGGAATGTACACACCGAATTTCGTGTTTCTAGCTGTTGTAGTTTAATATGTACCATTTTTATCCCTTTTTGCCCCATTTCACATTCACATTCGTAAAATAAGATTTTGATTCGATTCCTAAGCTGACAATGATGACGGTTTCTTTTCCTTTCGCATCATTTCAACAATTAAAAAGTCAGCTTTTGTTGCTCGTTCAAAGACCTTTTTGTTGTTTATTGATAAACTCTGAGACACGCAATAATGCTGCAGTAAATTAAGATTTAATCAATTCAACTTATTAACTAAGTTCATTGGCATATCATTATTTTAAACAAAAAAATAAATATAACAAGAATCAGAATCAGAAAACTCTTTTTCAAGGTTTGTAAACCTTTCGAAATCGTTTAGTAAAAACGGGCCATTGGTTTAATCGGACCAAATCTTACATACCATACCATACTCTACGCTCTGCTTGAAATAAAATAATGAAAAAAAAAAATAATCATCATCGATTTCTTAAACAAGATAACTCGATGTATGTCATTTGTAACAAACTGGGCATCATTTGTTAAAAAGTGCCGAAATATTGGAAAAGACTTGTTCTGTGTTGCAACGTGTACGGTCTTCAAATATTATATCAATGGACGCACTATACATAGTGTGAAAATGGGTGAAGAAGACGAAGAAGAATGAATAACATTTAAATAAGAAAAATATATATATTTTATATAAAAAATTGCTTGAGATTAGAAAAATATATATTTGAATATAAAAAAAGTAAAAAAAATAAAATTACCTTATGAGGGTCTTATGTTCCAATTAGGAACTACGGGAACATATATATATGACGAAATTACTATATTTTCTATCCACCTTAGTGTCTACAATTTCTTATTTTTTGAAAATAGCTAAATGCAGCTTTACCGAACAGCCAAATGATGTCAACAATGGACACCTTTTTGACGTATTGTGATTATCACGATTTTATTATTCTAATGGGCCATTAGCGAGTAAAATGTCATTTTCTATTTGGAATATTAATTAATCTATAATCCCAGAAATATTATCCCGGTAATAGACACAGTTACACTGTACAACAAAATGAAACTTTTCCCCAAATAATAATAAATAAATAAAGTTCGTCCAAACGATTTTGGAAGAGCAATAACCTTTTCAGACTGCATGGCGAAATCAATCGATTTTAGCTCAAGGTCGATTTTCAAATGTCAGATCCCATACAAATTTGACAAATTTTAAAATCGCTTAACAAGAATGTAGCTTTCTACACTCTTAGTTGTGCTACCAGATTTGTATACCCATCACTAGGTTACTATGTCTTTGAGCATTTGATTTGAACAACCAAAAGAAAGCGAGATAGACCGAATCACTTTCTGAATCGATTTAGCAATGTCCGTCCGTCTGTCTGTCCATCTATTCTTGTAATCTAAGTACAGTTCGATTCTTACAGAAATTGGCACAATTAAGTTTAGCGGACCAAGGACGGACGTTATTTAATTTGAAGCAAATCGGTTCAAATTTAGAAATAGCCACCGAACAAAATTCGCTCCAGATTTTAACACATTTTCTTCAAATTTAGCACAACATCTTATATTTAAATTAGAAACATCGCTGGTGAAAATGAGTCAATTCGGTTCAGATTTATATATAGCTCCCATACAAAGGTCTCTCCCGATTTGACTGTTTTTGCTCTAGACACCACACATTTTAACCGATTTTGTTCAAAAGTGGCACAACACCTTATATTAAAACTAAAATCATCTACGGTGAAATTCAGTTAGATCGGTTCAGATTTAAATATATATACATATTTCGATCCGATTTGACTTTTTCTGGTATAATAATTCATCCGATTGTGATCAAATTTGGCACAATTCATTATATTGCAACTCGAAACATCTATAGTGAAAGATCGGTTCAGATCTATATATAGCTCCCATACAATTTTCGCTTCCGATTTGACGTTTTCTGCTTTGGAAACCATACATTTTGTCAGATTTTCTTAAAATTTATCATAACACCGTTATTTTTGAACTGAAAACATCCCTGGTGAAAATCAGTCAAATCTCTTCAGATTTATATATAGCTCCCATACAACTGTTTATTACTCACCATATTACTTTAAAAACTACATAAATGAATCGATTTTGATCAAATTTGCCACAACACCTTATATTTTAACTAGAAACATCTATAGTGAAACTGGGCGAAATCGGTTCAGATTTATATATAGGTTTCATACAGATGTCGTGAAAGGTTATATGATACCCTTGTCGGCCCTGCCCGACTTTAGCCTTTCCTTACTTGTTCTTGTTGAACCATTTAAGTACAATTAATGAGTAACAATGTTGCCACCTTATCAAGTCTCTTGATAAGGTGGCAAATTTATGTGTTTTCAAAAAACACATAAAATTCAGAAAAATGCATGAAATCTTTATTTGAACTATCGATTCAACGGTCCATATAATTTAATGTTTGAAGATTATTTCATGCAAATGTTGACCTTGACTGCGCCTCAAATGGTCCATCCGCTTAGTCCAATTTTGGCATTTCCACGTTTTTGAGTAACAGATGCCCAATTGCTGCGAACGGCGACGAATCGATAATTGATGGTCATCATTAACACTGGCCGATACAGCTGCGATATTTTCCTCAGTTCGCACTCTACGTAAGCGTGTTGGTGGTTTAATGTCCAACAATGTAAATTTGGTGCGAAATTTAGTCACAATGGCCCTTCAGTGGGTCGATTAAACTGACCATAAAATGGAAACGCGCGATGAACTTTCTTAACAGAGCACGCATTTTGATAATAAAATTCAATAATTTGCAAGCGTTGTTCGTCTGTAAGACGATTCATGGTTAAATTATAGACCAAACTGAAGATGTTTGACAGTGAAACAAAACACGAAACGTGCGTCAGCTGTTTAAACCAGTGTTGCCAAAAATATAATAGCTAAAAAATCACCCTTTATATAGCTCCCATACAAATATTACTCACCAGTTGACTTTTTGTGTTAACCTTAATGTTCCACTTTGTTAGCCATTCCTGCAATTTTTTGAGGTGAGATTTGGTTTGCTGATGACTAGGCTGTCATACCAAAACTATTGAAAGTCTAACGAGAATAATTTCAATATACATTATCTCAATATCCTGAAAATGTATATTAGTTAATCAATAAATAATAGTTTATTAATATTATCGTATCTTCTCGAAATTCGAATCCCCTGATTAGCCCCCACTCCATTAGAATCACATGGTTGTGTTATTCGGCTAATTCTCGTAACGAGAAGTTTAATTTATGCATTTTCAGTTATTATGGCAATAAAACTGAATAAATAACTTGAAGTTGTGTCAGCTAACAGAAGCAAACATTAATTGTGTGTATTGGTGACCCTAAGAGAGAGAGAGAGAGAGAGAGAGTAAAACTAAGTGCAAAATGAATAGTCCAAACTATGGCTATTAGTGGACTAAAACAACATTTGTTAAAGGGTAAAGGGTGATTAAAATATAAGTATATTTTTGAAAAAAAAAATAATAAAAGGAACAAAGTACAATTTCGTTTGTTATATTATGACATTATTTCAACATAATAAAACCATTATATACCAAAACATTCCTATTATTTTTGAAAACTAAATTCATTTATGGCGGCTTCGTCCTCGCAAGTACGAATGAGTACATTTAGGGTGGGCCATGTAACATTTTTATTTTGAACTACCGATTACTTTAGAAGGTAGAATATTCATTCATTTTTATTTTCTGGATTATATTTGACAGGGGACGAACAAAATTGGAAAATAGATGAAACCATTGACATGAGCAATAGCATGATCGTGCACAATACAAATCGAAATAATTCCAATGGTTGGCCGGAGATAAAATATAGTAGAGCTGAGACTGTCGGTGTTATTATGATGATACGATATAATATCCATGTGAACTCTGGCCAACACGAAATCTGGTCACTTTTTTCGGATTTCAAATTCAAGTCCTCATCCCGATTGCAGGAATTTTAGTAAAAAATAAAAAATAACAAATCAATGAACAACTTTCTAGAACATATGAACTGCTTGGGAATAATTCTTAATCTTAAATCTAGCAGGACTGTTTCTCTTAACGATCATTCCATGTCAAACCGAACACCTATTTTACATCACCATTTCCGATTTCGTTGAAACTTTGTACGATAACTAAACTTTATAAAATATTTAATTCGTAGAAGACGAAAAAAACCGATTTTTTTAAATTATATGACCAATTGAAAATTGCGAAAATCAAGAAAAACGTGCCGAGGTATGAACATTGAAAATGGTGTAGTGATAAAACGCGCGGGCACAATTCAAAGAATGATGGCTTATTTTAAAGGTAATTATAAGTACTTTTCACCGGCATCCTTGGATATTGACTGCTACTGACAAAAATTTTGTGTATTTCTGATTTTTCCCCTTCTTTTGTATTTTTCACTATGAAAACACCAACCTAAAAATTCAGAAAAAATATAGGCATATTCCCTGATCGATTCTAAACAAACCCTGAACTTTTCAGCTCGGAAAAAAACGGGTTGTATTTAAAAAAAAACATAACACATAACTAAATGTAGTCGCCCGAAAAAAGTATTTTCTGAACGATTGTTCATAAAATAACATACACACACACATGGATGGGACGACTTAATTAACATAAAATTTTGTTGCATCTATATATATATTTATATTGAAATATTTATTAATTTTTTCCTGTTTTACCCACAAAGAAATAATTGTATCCCCCTGAATAAATGTATCACATAATTTTTGATCACACCAGTGTTTTATTTCTTCAAGACATCAATAAAACTTTTAATTTTCGCAGTTTTTCTAACACCAAACACTATTTTTGCGCGTATCTAGTGTACTCCCGTTAGCTAAGCACACACATACTACGTGTGTGTATGTTATTTTATGAACAATCGTTCGGAAAATACTTTTTTTGGGCGACTACATTTAGTATTTTTTTTAAATACAACCCGTTATTTCTCCAAGCTGAAATTTTCAGGGTTTGTTTAGAATCGATCAGGGAATATGCCTATATTTTTTCTGAATATTTAGGTTGGTGTTTTCATAGTGAAAAATACAAAAGAAGAAGAAAAATCAGATTTACACAAAATTTTTGTTAGCAGCTGTCAATTGCCAAGAACGCCGGCGAAAAGAAATTGTAATTACCTTTAAAATAAGCCATCATTCTTTGAATTGTGCCCCCGCGCGATTTCCCACTACACCATTTTCAATGTTCATACATCGCCACGTTTTTCTTGATTTTTCTAATTATCAAATGGTCCTAACTTTTGAAAAAAATTTCGTTTTTTTTAAATATGTGTAAAATATTTTTAACAGTAGAATATGTCTGCGAAAAATCGTTCAAATCGGAGTCGTGGTCGTATTTTTTTTTACGAAAATCGTTCGATTTGATATGGAATGAACGTTAATGGTCATTCCTACTATAGTGCGTATGAGTGATATTATCCTTAATCAACAGCACGTATACGCTACCTACACACACTACAGCCTAGGGATCTATAAAACGACTTTCGACTAATCGAATTTTGGGAGGAAAAGTCCAAAAGTCGATGTCGACTTAACCATTGCCAAAAGTCGAAAAGTCGACTTTCCAAAAGTCGTATTTTTTCGCCTTTGTGCATCAATGAATTTAAGTTATTGAATACCGATATTACTTTTTTCGCTCTAGAAAACACATCATTTTTTTATTTATTTAAAACATTATATACAATAATTCATAAATATGTAGGTGCCTCAGCGCCGCAAGGCATTGGAGAGGCAAGTTGGCATAATTCATTACAAAAGAAAAAAATATATATTTATTACAATTGTATAAAATCATACAAATAATATTGGACAAATAGTATATCAGAAGCGTATTATCTATGGCAAAATATCCTCAATATGTGAATGTAAAAAGGTTTTTAACATAATTTTAAAACCTGAAAGTATTGCACATGATTTTATATATAGGGGCAAGTTGTTAAATTCTCTACTACCAGAATGTTCAACGCGTTGTTTAGTTGTCTCTGTTCGGCAAAATGACACTCTCAGTTGCTGGTTGTTACGAGTATTAACTGAAACTTGATTTCGTACAAAACTTACTGTGTGATGACCTATATTATGCAGGCATTTGAAGACATATAAAAGAGTTTGGAGTTTGTAAACACCATATATTGGTAAAACGGAAGGAAAAGCATCAAAATATAGAGAATATGTTGATTGTGTTATTGGCAAATTTCCAACAGCTTTTAACGCTTTGTTTTGGAGTCGTTGCAAGGATCTCAATTCTGTACTCTTTTTGTGAGCATATATGATTGCCAAATAGTTAATATAGCTCTGAATTAATGCTTGGTAAATCAATAATTTGGCATTTCGATCAAATTTATACTTGAATTTGAATAATAATCCAATTGCAGGAGATATTTTGGACTTCACGTGGTGAATGTGTTGATCCCAGACAAGGTTTGATTGCAGGTGTAATCCTAGACACTTTACTGAGTTTACCTCTTGTATCTCATTTCCATCGACATTTATGGAAAATATTGAATTGAAACGACCATGCGGTCTAAAACGTATCAATTTGGTTTTTGTTGGATTAATAAAAAGCTTATTTATTCGCATGCATTCAATTATCAGAGCTGAGTCACGTTCCATGTAAGATTTTACTGCAGTTTCATATTTGTATGGATAAAAAAGGCATATATCGTCAGCATACATAAACAGCTTACCAGTCAACTCTAAGTTCTTCAAATCATTGATATACATAACAAAAAACAAGGGACCTAACACACTACCCTGAGGTACTCCATGCTCAACCGGAACCGACATGCTCTTCTTATCCTTGATCTGAACAAACTGCTTTCTGTTTTCCAGATAGGATTTAAAAAGTAATAAAACATTGCCACAAATGCCATAATACTGAAGTTTCTGTATCAGAATCTTGTGGTCAATCATATCAAAAGCCTTAGATAAATCAAAGAAAATTCCAGTAACGCCACTGTAACCCTCATCCAACAATTTGCATATATGATTTTGGACATTAACTGTTGCTTCTTCTGTGCCACACACAACCTTTCCGAAAGCCATATTGACAGTCGTTGAGTAAATCATTTCTTTCCAAATATGTAACTACGTGCCGGTGAAGAATTTTTTTTTAAAATGTTATTAATAGCAGGCAATAAAGAAATTGGACGAAACTTGTCAATCGTGGTCGAGTTTTTCTCTTTTGGTATGGGTACAACTTTATGAATCTTAAAAATATGAGGATATGATTTCGCAATTATCATATTATTATTTATCCAATTTTCTTCAAACTAGAAACATCTATGCGAAAAGTGGGTAAGATCGGTTCAGATTTATATATCCAATATAAATGTATCTCGATTTGGTTTTGATTTTGTCTATTCGTCTTTTCATTAATTTGCAATGTCGTCTTTTTTATTTATTATTTGCAACAGTCGAAAAGTCGAATTTTCAAAAGTCGAAAAGTCGACTTTTCATATATTTCGAAAAGTCGAAAAATCGACTTTTTGCTCCAACTATACATCCGACGTCCGATGTTCGACGACATTTGCGATTTTGACGTTGAAGATGACGTTTTTTTTATTTTAAAGGGTGGTCAAATTTTTTAGGAAATTATTGTCATTTCGTTTTATTATGATAATATTGGTATGTTTCAATTATGAATGGAACAAAATATCGGCCAAATGGCCGCCGCGACTTCGGAGGCACACCTCCATCCAATGGTCCAAATTTTCGATGACACTGAGGCATAATTGAGGTTCTATGCCGTTAATGTGCCGAATTATCTCATCCTTTAGCTCTTGAATTGTTGCTGGCTTATCGACGTACACCTTTTCTTTCAAATAACCCCAAAGAAAGAAGTCCAAAGGCGTCAAATCACATGATCTTGGCGGCCAATTGACATCGCTACCACGTGAGATAACGCGGCCATTGAATTTGTCGCGCAAAACAGCCATTGTTTCGTTAGCTGTGTGGCAAGTGGCACCGTGCTGTTGAAACCACATATCGTCCACTTCCATATCTTCCAATTCGGGCCATAAAAAGTTCGTTATCATCTCACGATAGCGAAGACCATTCACAGTAACTGCCTGACCGGCCTCATTTTGCAAAAAAAAAAAACGGCGCGATGATGACGCCAGCCCATAACGCGCACCAAACAGTCACTCTTTGTGGGTGAATTGTTTTTTCGACAATCACTCTTGGATTATCATTCGCCTAAATGTGGCAATTCAGCTTATTAATCCACTGAGATACCTCATCACTGAAGATGATGATGATCACGAAGAGCACGATATGCATTTTGATTTGAACGCCCATTTTCATAATAAGCCTGAATAATTTTAACGCGTTGTTCGATTGTGTATCTTTCCATCGCTCAAATTGAGTTAGTCTGAAAATGAGAAATGTCAAAAGAAAAGCAGACAAAAACCTTGACGTTTAGTTGTGGTTCACTTTCAACATCGACCCTTACAATTTAATCACCCTTTATATGTTCACAATTTTTGTTCTTTATGACAAGAGCTACAACTTTGCCTCAGAGAGTAAATCAAAATTACAAACGGTTTACAAGATATGAGCCTGAGAAAATTATCACTTTTTTTGCAAAAATTACACCGATGCCCCAAATCTTTGAGCATGACTTTGAACAAAACTGGGAGACATGGGTCTTTTTTTGGTCATTTATCACGTAGTGGTGTCCTTATATGATTATATTTTGTCATGTTACAGAACGATATAAAACAAAGGAACAAAATATAAATATACTTTCATCTGTAATAAAAAATGACACAAATATTAATTTAATAAGTTAAAAAAAACGAACACCATGAATTTCCAACTGAGCTACTACTGCAGTGTAGCCGTCAAGGTTAGTATATACCTTGCTCTCCCTCCTCTACTTGATACAGAATATCAGTAAATTGTAAATTGTAAATTTACAGCCGTTTGACTCGATACTCTGCGACATAGACCACTATCGTCGCCAAAATCCGTCGTCTGACGGATTAATTTTTAAGCTAAAAACAAACTAAATCGTCTTTCTGCTTTTAGGTGAACATTTCCCTGGCCACATTTCGCAATGGTCTACCAACACTTTATTGGAACATTAGGGTGGATAACCAAATGAAATTTGTTGAATTTCGACAATGACTAGAATGGAAATGTTATGAATGAATACTAAAAAAAATAGTTTAATGGTTTGATTTTTTCTTTGGATCAAAATACAGGGTGACTGATAAGTGTTGCGACATTAAGAATCTCAAATAAGTTTTTTTAATTTTTATAAATTACTTTATCTTTGTTCATTTGAAAATTAATACATATTTATTACATCTATTTAATGTTTTTTTTCTTTTTTTAACAATAATTTAAATGACCTCCACACTCGGTGACCCTTACGCAACCTTTATTATTCATTACTCCCTGGACTGTTGCAGCGGGAAATGCCTCAATTTTTGTTCGAATGCATTGCTTTAACCCAAAAAAGTCATTGAAGAAATGTTGTCAACAAAAGCATTCAGCTTCATTATAATAGCATTGATGAAGATATTTATTGGAGGCGTTTTCTTTTAATCGGCTAAATAAAAAAGCACTGATTATTTTTACAAATTTCTGCTTTTATTGGAAGGTTGAACTTTGTCATTTAATAATGGAACACAATTTCATTCATATGACTACCACGACTGGCTCGGCAGTACCTCATCCGATCAACCCAATTTTTCAGTACAGCCCAAAATCAATACCAAACAGTTACTGGTTGTGGATGCATTGGCTTCTCAATATTCAGGTTTGGGTTCTTTGAACTGAAGGCCGATCTCTTCTCGAAAGCCTTATTTTCCGATACACATTTTACCCATCCTCCATCCTAATGTACACACACATCCATCTTATCGGAATGAGAATAGCAAACATGGCCAGTTTGTGTGCACTGGAAACAAATTTTAGATAAGTGAATGCATAAGTTTCGACCCACAATCAGAAATGATTTTAATCGCACATAAATAATTTAATATAACTGTGGTATCAAGGTGCAGAGCCGAAACATTTTAGCGATCATTCGAACAAACTCATAAGGCATTTGCAATACTGTGGTTTCTAATCAATTTTCATCGGCGAAGGTTCAATGAGTTTTGAGGTACTAAAAAAACATATTGCAAATATTTAATTTTTAATAAAAAATTGTTTAAAAATATGTAAAACTCAAGAAACAACTTTCTAGGAAAACATCGTTTCCCTAGTACTCAAATATACGCCCACGCCTTGCGAAGCGATTTTGAAAAACTAGGTATTCATATGTAAACGAAAATTATTGTAAAAAAATTAAAAAAAATATATTATAATTTTTTTTAATTATCATATGGATTACTTCGAGCATCAGTTGGCAACAGAGACCGATGGACAAGGTGAACGATGTGCTCTCAATGAAAAATTCTATAAAGACAGTATTCATTCACTTATAGCTGACATATGCTGGACATAGAGCTAAAAGAAAGTGAATAAATAATTTGTATACCCTCCACCACAGGAGGAATAACTTTGTCATTCCGTTTGCAACACCTTGAAATATCGACCTGAGACCCCGTAAAGTATATACATATCGAACCCTTAGCGCGGAATGATCGCAAGCGCCAAAACACACATTTTACAGGAGAAGTTTTTATTGATTATTTTGAAATATTTGCATAAAATGAAATATGTTTTAATGCAAAATGTTTTAATTCCGCCGTACCCAACGAATTATTATTAAAAATTGATCATTTGTTTACATCATTGTTTTGGCGCTTGCGATACAAATATTGTACTTGCGGCTACAAATACTGGAAAAACTATGGCGCTTATGATATAATTTTTTTCCATTAAAAATCGAAATTTTAGTAAAAACACACTTCTTATTATAACAAATTTATTAAAACAACAAATAAAGGGAAAATGAACAGTAAAGTAATTCAAATCGTTAATAACAAATAATAGATACTACTTTTATAAAGGGAACAGTAAAGTAATTGAAATCGTTAATAAAAAACTATCTCAGACACATTTGAATTTCTAAGATTAATAGTTAAATTTCATGTAAAAGCTTTTAGGTAATTGCGATATTGAAATTTTCGTTGTACGAATAATTAAAGTAATATACATTTCATCCACATTTCATCTGCAAAATATCCATATTCAAATTGTGCGCAAAATCCCAGTTTTTCAAAATGTGCCGATCTCAACAATTAAATTTTATTTTAATGTTTGGCGATAGAAATGCTGTAGAAAATGAATTCCAGTCCTTAAAATCTAAATGAATTAGTAAAATACTTTCATAACACTTCACTATCTTGCGGGAATTTGTAATTATGGTCGGCCACTCAGAAGGGGCCAAATTATTCTTCCTTTACAAAATGATTCAATTGTAGTGTGTATAGAATCAACTGGCATCATTGTATGACCGGGAAGTAAAAATGTTATGTTAACATTCTTAAAGAAAACTTATACCCTCCACCACCTAACTTTGTCATTCCCTTTGTAACACCTTGAAATATCGACCTAAGACCCTATAAAGTATATATTCTTGATCGTCATAAAGGCGATCTGGCCATGTCCGTCCATCCGTCCGTCTGTTGAAAGCACCCTAGAATCTAAACGAAAGGAGCTAAGACGTCCAAATTTTCCATAAATGTGTCTTATAGTCGTAGATCGGTTGGGATTGAAACCCGGCGAAATCGGCCAAAAGGGAAAATTTTTCCCTCACAAGGAATTTTTTTAATTTTTTCTATATTTGTATTTGTTTTGGTTTGGCCATATTAAAAATATTATATTTTCCTGTAATATTACTGCACTTCTACGAAAATCGAAAGCCTCTGTGGAATGCAATCCATGGTGGAGGGTATATAAAGATCGGCCAGGCCGAACTTAACGCCGTTTTTACTTGTTTACTCTTTAACTCTATAGAATTGTGGGCAATGTGCCCATTTTCATCACTATTTTAAGCTAAATATTATGTTTCTTTATCAATTTTGCCACTATTTCAATTAAAAAAATGTTAACAATTACCCACAATAGTAGGGAAATGATATCAAAACCATATATATAGTATATGGCTTAATATACGAATATTCCAAGAAGTATATTAAATTATTGTATAGAAGGCACAAAAAGGCTTTGTGTTCTCCAAAAAGACAATAATTTAGAGCTACCCAATAAACATTTTTGCTTGAATTCAAGTGGAATTCAAGTTGAATTCCAATATTATTTTCCAATTTCAAGTGTTGAATTATGCTTGAATTCCACTTGAAAACAATAGCGATCTCCAGCAATTTTAACCTTTGAATTCCAGTCGGAAAATAAAGTGACTTTACAGTGTAAATCAAGCCCGGAATTCTAGTGTTATTCAAGTCGAACTAAACAACCTTGGGCGTTGGAATTCAAGCCTCGAGTTACAGTGTTATTCAAGTCAAACTATACAGCTCAGTGAGCTGGATTTCAAGCCTGGAATTACACTTTAATCCCTACATTCGAATTCAAGTCCTTTTTTTCGATAAAATTAGAAAAAATATCACGTTTACTTGGCATACATAATGTGAACATTATTATTACATATTTAATAACTATTATGTTTACATAACAGAAAAATTGAGATCAATTATGTGTATGATATTATATGTTTACATAACAGCAATATTGAGATCAATTAAATGTATGAATGGAAATATATGAAAAAAACAAGTGAATTAATAATACGAATGGAAATAAAAATACGGAAGAAAAGAAATGTGTAATCTTCAAGATGTACTTGAATTATTCCTGGATATTTTTTTATAGAACCGATTTTTGGCTTGCTGGAAAAATGCGATTGTACACTTTTCAAACTCTGCATCCGTGTGATCTGAAAATTTGTCGTTATAGGCAACTGTAAATGAAAACATTGGTAATTGGTAATGAGAAGACAAATGCATGGATTAGGTCCTTACGTTTTATGGCAAGTGTTGTTGACAATGCTTTTAAAGCTGTTTTAGATACGGATCCTTGCCAACAAAAAGATTGTGCTACATCATCGCCCATTAGTTTCCTCCAACAATTTGTAATGATGTAATGATTTTTGATCCAGCCTATCATAAGAGTTTTGACGACACCCAGACATACCACGTGCATATAATCGTTTGGAAAAGATTTCACCATATCAATATTCAAATTTTCGATTTCCAGCTTTTCCATCTGTTTATGGTGATTTGGGTCTGTTCTTTCTCGGAAGTCGGAATCTGTTCGCCTTGGATGGCTCTCGAAATGAAAAATCATCCTTCTGCTGCACGCGGTGCCTTTTTGGATGCATTTTGGACAGCTACTGTACCCCGTATGACCCTTGATCCCAAGAACAAATGATCGCGCTGGAGCATCACAAATAAACGATCTGCACCGCACTGTGAAGTGTTCCCCGTTGAAATGAATTCCATCGACGGCCAGACGCTTAAATTCATCCACAAATTGCTTCAAAAGCAAATCGGAACTGGGGGGCTTTTTCATCCCACAGAATGCTGTCACTGTGTATACTTCTTTATACCCATTTACGTTCATTAAAACAGGCCATACTTGCCTGTTTGAACTTTTAGATAAGGGCAGGCCGTCGATATTTATATTTATATCAAGATTTGAATCAGCAGGTTTGTTCTTGACCAAGAAGTCCGTAAGGGCGTCTTCTAATCCGTACCACATAAGCTCTCCAGATCCCATATTTATGACAACCGGGGATTTTGGCGTACATTTTAATGTACGAGCATCAATTGGCAGCCCACTTACATCGTGTTTTCTTAAAATCTTCAGTAACTGGCTTGTTGCCGCATTTGATACATTGAATTCCACAGCCCAACTTGCGAGTTCATTTCTTAGTTCATGGCCTTGTTGCACTTCTGTTCTGTTGATTGGCGCAGATTCATCTTCAAAATCATCAAACTGGTTCATAGATGTTTCTCCATATTCTTCAGGTGCCTCCTCAGTATCTTGCTCCCTACTCTGAGTAAGCAATGCAAATATTTTGCGAGCATCTGCTTTCGATTTTTTGTTCATACTTACTCGCAGAATCTAAAAAAATTTCACAGATATTTCACTTATGCACTTCACTTTGTAATCACGATTTATTTACCTTTTTGTTATATTTTCTTCGTTATCTATAATATTCGCCCGTACGATATTGCTTTACTGACACAAACTTCCAGCTCTTCGAAATATATGAAAATATATTTTCAATAAACTGGAATATGACTTGAAAATTTGTATAAATTCAAGTTAAAATTCAAGCAATATTTCAAGCACTTGAATTATAAATTTTTGGTAACTATTTTCAATACATTGGAATATCGCTTGAAAATAGGTTTAAATTCAAGTTTAAATTCAAACAATATTTCAAGCACTTGAATTTTAAAATTTTTGTGCTTATTGGGTACTTTCAGTTCTTGTAGGTAAATTTGTTTCTACTGGATGGATAAAAAAAATATACATATAAATCAAATATCTGGGAACTTCGAACCTCTTAGCATAGTTCGTTCGTAACCTATCGTACTTTCAACCAACAGACGAACAGTTCATTCTATGGCCGAGGGTATAAAAATACACTTATTATTGCACCAATATATTGATAGACCTATTTAAAACATTTATAAATATCTCTTACATTATCTGACAGTTTTTGCCTAAATTCATAAACTGTCGTTTACGATAAAATTGCTTTCTATGAAAATGTGAACAGCGACTTACGATAAAATTTTAGCCCCATTTTTTATATAAACGTTAACAATTTTGATATTTCGAAAATTTTTATTTATGTATCAGCCCATAAAATTTTATATTCAACAATAAAAAATATTTTCAGAAAATGTCGCTTACGATAATTCCGCGCTAAGGGTATCGAGCCCTGATCGTCCTGATCGTCATGAAATGCAGCCATGTCCGTCCGTGAAAGCACGCTTTCGAGTACTTCAGCATGTTTTTTTTAATATGTCTGCTTATATTTACTTGATATTGGATATGCGCATTCCCTTTATAGCATCAGAAACGTGGACCATAAAGTGATGCTAATGTATGGGGATGAAATGGGACAAAAAGGGATAAAAATGGTACCAATCAAACGGCAGTCATTGAAATTTGGAGTGTACATTCCTCTGACTGCGTAGACACGAACAATAAAAGGGGTTTTCCAAATTCGTACTTTCAAGGGATGCAATGTGAACAGAGGGATAAAAATGGTACCAACTAAACGGATACAGCTAGAATGATGAAATTTGATGTGCACATCCCTCTAATTGCGTAGACACGTAAAATAAGAGATTTTCGAAAATCTTACTTTTTAGGGGGGCTAAAATGAGAAAAAGGTAAACTTAGAGAAAAAAGTCTGTTATTAACAGCAGCGATTGCCTGCTGCACATCAGCAGACAATTTTCTGCTATTACAGCAGTTTTTCTGCTATAACAGCAGTTTTTTCTGCAATCTTGCATCCGCAGTCACACTGCTAAAGTGTTTGCAGTCTGCTAAAAATGGCTGCTGTTAATTAAATTATAAAACGAGATAAAAAATAAGCTTTTAAAATTTAAAAGCCTTTCAGATTGACGGTGAATACGAATTTAGCTCGAATTTCGTTTTATATTAGCTTGGGGCAATATGCGTATCATTAAAAAGACAACCACAATATCTCTCAGTGGTAATAAATTCCCTTATAATAACATTAATTCTAAAAAGTGTTGTTAATAAAATTGTTAACTGGATATATTGTTCTGTACATACGCTTAAAGTTTCAAGAAAGCGTTTTTTCTTTATTGCTAAAAACAGCAAACAGCTGTTTGCTATTTCAGCAGATACAAATCTGCTATCTCTTTTTCAGCAGAAAATCTGCTCTTACAGCAGACTTTCTGCTTTCTTTTACTGACAAATTCCTTTAAGTGTATCACACTTCTAAGTAAAGTCGACAGCTCCTAATCTGCTGGTAATACTGTCGAATGAACTCCGTTTGTTTACTTGTTTCTAATTGCTTCTTTTATCGTAACCGAAGCATGCAGAGATTCAGCTCTATCCGAATTTTCGGTCTCTGCATGACAATGTTTACTTTATTACACCCTCAATAGCTCACAACAACACGGGTGCACTGCTTCCAAAACTTAGACAATTTTTTTGCTGCAATAAAATTATCTTTCTAATAAAATCAACTTTCAGTTTGAAATTATATAACCTTATTATTTTATTTGAATTTAAAATTCTATACATCTAAAAATCACCCTTTTTTAGTAATACTTGTTAGCCAGTAATTAATATTAGGAGAATACATACATGTATAATGTTTTAATTTAATATAATTTAATTTTTAACACGGACGGCAAAGCTAGAAAGTAGAAATCGAGCTAAGCTCGATACAACACTTGCCCAGTCACATCAGTATCCTACTGACAACACTTCTGTAGGCAAAGATATTTCATCAGCATATATTTTAGTTGGAGATGAGATATTCTTTTGCTCATCAGTCGACTTCGCAAATTCACAAACGCCAGGACGGAGAATAACAGATAAAAACCGAATAGACATACCACCGATCGTAGATAATCTATATGCTCACTGGCCAGTATTCTCAGTACCATTCTGGGGCTGACGACCAGGCAAAACATTTCGCTTGGCGGACATATGAACTTGGCACGATTGAAGTGGAATAACGCGGCCAATATACCCTCCATGGCATGACGCAGATAGCTGGCGTACACAATCATTTTCTCGACGATCGATAGATCCGGACGCTGAGTGACATAATTGGCCAACATGAGGAAGACGCCCACGATGTTGGGTCCGAAAAACAAGGAATTCTGAAAAGGAAAGAGAGAGAAAATTGTAAGCATCGGTACTGTATATGTAAATGACATATAAATATTAGGCTGGGTGCATAGAAATAAAGAAAAATAAATTCCAGTTGCCGCAAGAAAATAAAGTTCGATATATTCCTGTTTTACTTACCAACAAACTTAACCTCGACCCAATGAGTAGGCCAAAACTAGATGAAACCAGTGATATGAGGAACAGCACTAATGTGTACAAAGCAAATCGAAATAATTCCAATGGTTGGCCGGATATGAAATATAGTAGAGCTGAGATTGTCGGTGTCATTATGCAAAACTTAATCAATTGGGACGTCAGCAGAGCCATGAAGTAGGAACTCAGACGATACCATTGGTTGAAGTGCTCCCGTTGCAGATATTTGATTTCCTGACTAACTACAAATGAAGAAAAGATTATTGTTGAAGGATGTTGAAAAGGGAATTATGATTTGTTGATGATGAATGTTATATATACGAAAATTTCAATTCATGAATGTCAAATTGTTTCCTAATTTTGCTGACTTTTTTATTCGTATATTTTATAAAAATTTATTTTTAACTTTTCGTCCTTTAAAGTACTTTATCGATCAACTAAGTTAAGATCACTTGTAGATCACATAGGAAAATGAGACCATACTGGACCAATTAAAAGACTATCCGGGATAAACAAAATTAAACAAGTAAGGACTATATGACTATGGGCGGGACCGACTATATGATACACTCCACTTTTTATACGAATACAAATCAATTCGGTAAAAAAATGAAAACGGGAAGGATTTTTTTATGTTTTCTTTTCATAGGCTAATTTTTACCTAACCCAATTTGTCAAATCAAGAAGAATATTTGTATCGTGGCTATATCAAAAATGGAATGAAGTGAGCAACTTACACAATAGGTTCTTCCAGTTCAAGTACTACGTTTTATGTTCAATTTGAATATATGTTTCTGGGGCTGAAAAGTCAATTTGTATGGGAGCTATATATAAATCTGAACCGATCCGACCCATTTTCACCACACATGTTTCTAGTTGAAATATAAGATATTTTTCAAGATTTTAAGAAGAGCTTTTAAAATATGTAACTTCTAGAACAGAAAAAGTCAAATCGGAAGCGAAATTTGAAGCTATATATAAATCTGAACCGATCTAACACATTTTCACCATGGGTGTTTATAGTTGAAATATACGATAGTTTGCAAGATTTGAAGAAGGCCTGTTAAAATATGTGGTTTATAGAGTGGAAAAAGTCAAATCGGGAGTGAAATTTGTGTCGTAGCTATATATTAATCTGAACCGATCTGACCTAAATTCACCATGGGCGTTTCTAGTGGAAGTATAAGATATTTTGCCAAATTTGAAGAAGATCTGCAAAAATATGTGGTTTCTAGGCAAGTCAAATTTGAATGGGAGCTATATACAAATCTGAACCGATCTAATACATTTTTACCACATGCGTTTCTAGTTGAAATATAAGATGTTTTGCCAATTTTTAAGAAAATCTGTGAAAATATGTGCTATCTACAGTGAAAAGAGTGAAATCGGGAGTGAAATTTGTATGGGGGCTATATCTAAATCTGAACCGATTTTATTCAAATTAAATAGCGCTCGTTCTTATCCCGAAATTGGTTCTAGCTACAATTGCGACCTGTATCGTGATTACAAGAATAGATTGACAGACAGACAGACGGACATTGATAAATCGATTCAAAAAGTGATTCTAAGTCGATCGGTATAATTAACAATGGGTCTATCTCCCTTCATTTTGGGTGTAACAAACAAATGCACAAAGACATAATACTCTCGTGGAGTGTATAAAATTATACGCTTACGCCGAAGACATCGCAGAGTTGTATTCTTCCACTTTCCTAGATTAGGGAATGTAGACATGAGTTCTCTTAGTATGGGAACTTACGTCGAACAATTCCATTCTAGTGAAGCTGTAAAAGTTTCCACTGAACATCTTGAAGTGTTTTCCACCATCAGCACTAAGCAACAATAATTTTGTTGAAGGGTCATGTATAATATTTTCTGATGTATTGTTGCTTTCTGAACTCGAAAACGATATTGAATTTTTGTATGGTAAACTTTTTTTGAAATGTAATTTGTTATTAGTTTTATCCATTTCTGTTTTTGGATAGTGTTTATCCAATTTTCTTTTGGTGAATATAGATAAATCTAAAATAGTAATTTGGATATCACTCATACAATCAGAAAAAAGTGAACACTATAATGAGTTAAAACGAACTAAAATTGAAGAAAATTGAACTTCGTAAAGAAATATTTCCTCATACCAAGTTCAAACTGTTCCTTGAAACTTGAGCTTGATTCTAGTTCAATTTTCCTAAAACCAAGTAAATATTTACTCAAAGTGAGGAAAATTGCAGCACGTTTTCCCTCAATTTACTAAATCTAAGTAAAATTTCCTGAAACTAAGTAAATTTTGACTCAAGAAAATATTTACCTAAACTGAGGACAATTTTGCTGATTTTTTCCTTAAAACAAGTAAATTTTTACTCAAACTGAGGAACATTTTACTCAATACAAGGAAAGCTTAAAATAGGTTCAATTTAACTAAAGAATCCAAACAAATGGTTTTGCTTCAGTGTATGCCAAACTAATACAAACAAGTAAGGAAAGGCTAAAGTCGGGCTGGGCCGACTATATGATACACTCCACTTTCTATCGGAATACAATTCAATTCAGTAAAAAAGTGAAAACGGGAAAAATTTTTGTATGTTTCCTAATCACAGGCTAATATGACCTGGTCCAATTTGTCAAATCGAGAATAATATTTGTTTCGGGGCTATATCCAAACATGGAATGAAGTGACTAACTTTCACAATAAGTCCTTCCAGTTGAAGTATAACGTGTTATGCTGAATTTTAAAAAATTCTCTTAAAATATGCGGTTTCTGGGGGAACGAAATTTATATGAGAGCTATATGTAAATCTGAACCGATGTGACCCATTTATTTTGCAAGACTTGAAGAAGATCTGTTAAAATATGTGGTTTTTAGAGCAGAAAAAGGCAAATCGGGAGCGAAATTTGTATGAGAGCTATATATAAATCTGAACCGATTTGACTTGTGAACAATAGGTTTTCCTAGTTTAAATATAAGATGTTTTGCCAATTTTGAAGAAAGTAGGTTAAAATATGTGGATTCTAGAGCGGAAAAATTGAAATTGGGAGCGAAATTTGTATGGGAGCTATATATAAATCTGAACCGATCTAACAGATTTTTACCACAGATTTTTCTAATTTAAATATAAGGTTTTTTGCGAATTTAGAAGAAAATCTGTTAAAATATGTGGATTCTAGAGAGGATAAATTCAAATTGGGAGCGAAATTTGTATGGGAGCTATATATAAATCTGAACCGATCTAACACATTTTACCACAAGTGTTTCCAGTTGAAATATAATGTGTTTTGCCAATTTTGAAGAAAATCTGTTAAAATATGTGGATTCTAGAGCGGAAAAGAGTCAAATCGGGAGTGAAATTCGTATGGGGGCTATATCTAAATCTGAACCGATTTTCTTCAAATTAAATAGCGTTCGTCCTTGTCCCGAAAAACTTCGTTGTGCAAAGTTTCGCTTAGTTCTGGCTACAATTGTATCGTGATTACAATAATAGATGGACAGACTCAGAAAGTGATTCGAAGCCGATCGGTATAATTAACAACACTCTTCCTTTTGGGTGTTACAAACAAATGCACAAAGACATAATACTCTCGTGGAGTGTATAAATATGACAGCATGAAATATTTCTCAAAAGTTGCATGATACCTCTGCCATAAAGAGTTGAGCTATTACTCAATGATTGCTGCGAAGGCAAGGCAAGATAGGCGCCTTCGCATTGGTTGTTTAGATTAATATTCTTAAAGTATTTAAGAAAAAAGTCTCTGCAAACGAACGAGAATTGTTTCTTAGATTAATATTCAAGAATTTTCTAAACAATTTCAAGTGATTTTTCAAATGTATGAAGAACTTGGCATAAATTTCAGTAAACATATTAACTTGATTTTAGGAAAAAACACTTTTTATACCCTCCACCTCCAGGATGGGGGTATACTAACATTGTCATTCCGTTTGTAACATCTTGAAATTTCGACCTGAGACCCTATTAAGTATATATATTCCTGATCGTCATAAAATTATAAGACGATCTAGCCATGTCCGTCCGTCCGTCTGTTGAAAGCACGCTAGCATCTAAACGAAAGGAGCTAGGACGTCCAAATTTTCCATAAATGCGTCGTATATTCGTTCGGTTGGGATTGAAACTGGGCGAAATCGGCCCAAAGGGAAAAATGTTTCCCTCACAAGGACTAAAAGTACCCATAATAATCCCTAATATTTTAGAGTATTTAAGCATGTTTTTTGAATATGTCTGTTTATATTTGCTTGATATTTGGTATGCGCATTCCCCTTATAGCAAAAACGTGCATCATAAAGTGATTCTTATTTGTAGGGGGTGAAATGGGGCAAAAAAGGGATAAAAATGGTACATATTAAACGGCAACAGCTAGAAACACGAAATTCGGTGTGTAGTTTCCTCTAATTGAGTAGATACACAATATAAAAGTATTTTTTCCAAATTCGTACTTTTAAGGGGTAAAATGGGAATATAGGGATAAAAATGGTACCAACCAAACGGCTACACCTAGAATAATGAAATTCTGTATATACATTCCTCTGATTGCGTAGACACGTAAAATAAACGGATTTTTCGAAATTCGTACTTTTTAGGGTTAAAATAGAAAAAGGGGATAAAAATAGTACCAACCAAATGACCGCAGCCAGAGTCATGAAATTCGGAGTACAGATTCCTCTGCCTGCGTAGACACGAAAAATAAAAGTTTTTCCAAATTCGTACTTTCAAGGGATACAATGGGTACAAAGGGATACAAATAGTACCAACTAAACGACTACAGCTAGAATGATAAAATTCGGTATGTACATCCCTCTAATTGCGTTGACACGTAAAATAAGGAGATTTTGGAAAGTCGTACTCTTAAACGGGCGAAATGCAAAAAAGGGGATAAGAATAGTACAAACTAAATGGCTACAGCTAGGATGATGAAATACGGTGTGTACATCCCTTTAAACACGTAAAATAAAGAGATTTTATAAAGTCGTACTCATAAGGAAAAAATGGGATAAAAATGGTACCAACCAAATGGCCGCATCTAGACTGCATAGACACAAATAAAAGATTTTTTCATATTCGTTCTTTTTACTTTTAAGGCAAAAATTTGTTGAATCATGATGTTATGTTATCTTGCACTGTGTTCGTGAGATAATGGATTGTTAAAATTTGTACTTTTGGATAAAATAGGATGGAGCATATTCCATACTTGAAGTATTATTTCGATATATATAGTATAAACGTATTGGTAGCCTTGCCTTATAAGCGTGGTTTGAAATAATAAAATTTAAATTTTCCTTTAATGTTACCGCACCTCTACGAAAATCGGCAGTCTCTGTGGAATGCAATCCATGGTGGAGGGTATATAAAGTTCGACCCGGCCAAACTTAACGCAACAGCAGAGCCTTGTATTTTATAACTTTTTTGCCAATCTTTCCCAAAAATTTCTTTCACGATTCTAGCTGCAATACTATAGTTGGTACCATTTTTATTCCTTTTTGTCTCGCTCGCAACTAAAAAGTGCAAAAATTCATTTATAGTTACAATACTTTAATTGGTGCCATTTTTTATTCCTTTTTGTCCCGCTATAAGTACAAATTTCGAAAAATCCATTTAGATTGCGCCTCTACGTTGTCAGAGGAATTTACACACCAAACTTCACGACTATAGCTGCAGTACTTAAATTGGTACTATATTTGTCCCTATTTGTCCCACGCACCCCTTAAAAGCAAAAATTTCGAAAAGTTTAATTTTACAGCGCTTCTACGTGGTCAGAGGAATTTACAAACCAAAATTCAAGATTCTAGCTGCAATACTTTAGTTGGTACCATTTTTATCCCTTTCTGTGCCGCTCATCTTCAAAAGTACAGAAATGCATTTACCATTTAGATTAAGCTTCACCGTTGTCATAGAAATTTACACACCAAATTTCGCGACTATAGCTGCAATACTTAAATTAGTACCATTTTTATCACTTCTTGTCCCTCGCAACCCTAAAAATTTCGAAAAAATCCAATTTTAATGCGCTTATACATGGTCAGAGGAATTTAGATACCAAATTTCACGATTCTAGCTGTAATGCTGTAGTTAGTACCATTTTTATCTCTTTTTTTGTCCCGCTCACCCCTTAAATGTACAAATTTCGAAAAATCCTTTTAGATTGCGCTTCTACGTTGTCAGATGAATTTACACATCAAATTTCACTACTATAGCTGCAATAATTTAGTTGGTACCATTTTTATCCCTTTTTGTCCCACTCACCCTTTTATAAGTACAAATTACGAAAAATCAATTTAAAGTTGCGCTTCTACGTTGTCAGAGGAATTTACACACCAAATTACACGACTATAGCTGCAATAATTTAGTTGGTACCATTTGTATCCCTTTTGGTCCCACTCACCCCTTATAAGTACAAATTTCGAAAAAATCCATTTAGATTGAGCTTCAACGTTGTCAAAGAAATTTAGACACCAAATTTCGCGACTATAGTTGCAATACTTAAATTAGTACCATTTTTATCCCTTCTTGTCCCTCGCAATCCTTAAAAGTACAAATTTTGAAAAATCCAATTTTAAAGCGCTTATACATGGTCAGAGGAATTTAGATTTCAAATTTCACGATTCTAGCTGTAATACTTTAGTTGGTACCATTTTTATCCCTTTTTTGTCCCGCTCCCCTTAAAAGTACAAATTTCGAAAAAAAAATCAATTTAGATTGTCGAAGGAATTTTAACACCAAATTTCGCGGCTATAGCTGCAATACTTAATTAGTACCATTTTTATCCCTTCTTGTCCCTCGCAACCCTTAAAAGTACAAATTTTGAAAAATCCAATTTTAATGCGCTTATACATGGTCAGAGGAATTTAGATACCAAATTATTAAATTGGTACCATTTTTATCCCTTTTGGCCTCTTTCCTCACTTAAAAGTACAAATTTCGAAAAATCCCTATTTGAAGCTCGTCTGTATGGTCATTGCAAGGAATACACCTAATTTCATATTTCTAGCTACTGCCGTTTTGTTAGGACGAAGGTTCGATGTTTATCCCTTTTTGTTCCATTTTACCCCTAAAAGTACGAATTTTGTAAAATCCGTCTCTGTCATATTTGGGAACTACCCTGAAAATTGCATGGTCATGGTTTCAGCCATTGGTCTGGGCCCTGAATGATAAGTGAGTCAGTCATTTATTCGTTACCAAAATATAAAAAAGACTCAACTAACATTTTTTGCAAATCAATATTTTTGTTTTTATGACCGAAGTTGTTGTGTTTTGATTTTTTTTAATAACCAACAATTTCGATTTGCAAAAGAATGTTAAAACAAAGTATTTTTATAATGTTCGGCCGGCCACACTTTTACTTGCTTTCTCGAGTCCAATTTGTGCAAAAAGCACACTTTACGAATAATCTCTTAATTTGAACTTACTCGACATTAGCACTGACGAAATGGACAGATAGGCAGTTAGTATCATAGTTAGCATGGTCAAGTGATAGTTGTATAATCCAATGCTGGCATTGCTTCCCACATCCACATAGATATATCCAATTAAGGTGGCAAGGAAGATGTGAGCGAATATCATTAAATTCAAATTGGTCTAAAACGAACAAGAAAAAAGGGTATTCAATGAGATCATACAATTATGGGCTTTTCAGACTTGAAATGACATCAGGTAGATTTTCAAACATCAAATTTATATGGGATCTGACATTTGTAAATCGTTTCAAGCTGAACCAATGGATTTGAACATGCAGTCTGAAAAGGCTTTTAACCATCCATTAGACATGGTGACTTCTTATTGTACCTTATCCCGCCAGATTTGACTGATGATACGATATAATACCCATGTGAACTCTGACCACCACGAAATCTGGTGACTTTTGTCAGATTTCAAACCAGTCACGTCAACATCCCCTTTGTAGGAGTCGCATGATTCACAAGTTTTTTCATATGGTTTTAGCCTCTCCATGTCGGCCGAGTCTGGCAGCCATTTGATGAGTTTGCCATTGTCCACGGCCTGCACCATGACCTCATGGTAGTCGCCATAGGCATGCATGGCTGCCTCAATGACTGGAAACAACAAAGAATGAGCAACATAATACGAAGGCAAAAACTATTTTTATAAAAATCCAGAACCTACTAAAATCCGCTGGATTATAATTTGTCGGACACTTTAGGCCGAATTGTTCCAAATACGGCACTATTTGCGCCACTTCGCCTTGATAGATACACTGGCCATCGGCCAATGTATAAACATGATCGAACATCTGCATTAAACGATAGGACGGGGAGTGTATGGAACAGATGACGGTGTGGCCAGCCATGGACAATTGTTTCAGCAGCTTTACACATTGAAAGGCGGAAGACTCATCTAAGCCTCTGAAATCAAACAGCTCAAAAGATTAAAAATACAAAAATACGGAAATACTAAAAGAAAAACCTACGTGGTTGGTTCATCCAGAAATAATGCGGCCGGATTATTTAATAGTTCCAAAGCGATACAGACTCGCTTACGCTCGCCACCCGATACATTGGCCATCAGTGTGTTGGCATGTTCTTGCAGCTGGAACAATTCCAGAAGTTCATTTACCTTAGTTAGACGTTGTTTTTTGGGCGACTTCAATTTGAAATTTGAGGCCATCATCATGGTCTCCTTGACGCTGAACTTTGGACTGACGTGATCATCTTGAAAAACATAACGGGACATTTTACGAAATTCCGTGTCATTCAGCAGTCGGCCGTTAACATAGATCTTGCCGGAATTTTGTTTAATTCTGAAAAAAGAAATTGAAGAAAAATTGGAGTGTTGAAAATAATTTCAATTTTTGTGTTGTTAAAATTCATGGCACAATAAAAGAGGTAGAAGCAATTGCCCAATAACAACTAAAATTCAGATACAACCTTGTGTATTTTAGTATTTTGATTGTCAATTCACATTCATATAATCAGGGACGTGCGTAGGATTTCGACCTGGGGGATGGTTTTCAACTAATCTTATAAGAAGTAAAGGTTTAAAAATACATTTCAGACAAATTATTTAAAAGGTATTTTCAAATTCCTAATTTTATAGCTATACAAGTCTAGAAAGATTGTAAAAATATTTATTGGAAACCTCTCTCTGGGGATGGAATCCACAGTACCCCCCCTGCAACTATAAATTTGGCAATCAAAATATTGAAATAAAAAAATCAGCTGTTCAAGCGACACTACCTCTGTTATTGTGTTATGGTTAAGTTTCAAAAAATTTCTATGCAATGCCTGATGAAATTGTTCGTTTATCTTAAGAATATCTATAATTATCTATATATTACCTACCTATAGCCAGCTAAAAGATTTAAAAACGTCGTTTTTCCAGATCCGGATGGACCAATAATGGCCGATAATTCACCGGCACGAAATTCACCACTGACGCTATTCAAAATAATCTTGGCAGCTTTTAATGAAAAGAAGAAAACAAATTAAGATATGAGCCCACATATTAGGCCTGTTTTTTAAGATAGCTTCTTTTTATGCTACCAAATTGTCAAAGAAAACGATATTAAATTGGAGGGTGATTAATTGGCTGCTGAGATAAATACACTATGTAAAAAACATTGTGTTCAAGTCGAAAACAAAATTTGAAGGATATATATATTTTTTTAATTTTTTTACTACAATTAAAATTTTTGTCGTAAATACCTTTAATATTTGTAGTCTCATTTTGGATATATTGGTCCGATTGCACTCGCTTTTATGTTCACTTAAAGGTAATTATGATGTCTACAAATGTTGCGAATTCCACTCTCACATAGAAACAGCGGTATAGGAACAGTTTAAAAAAATAAGTTTTTGGGGAATTTTTTTTTTTGAAAAAAAAAATCATACAAAATCGTAAAAAAGTCGAAAAAAAATATTTTATTTTATTTCTTAATATCTAACATTCTAACGCAAAAAACAATGTCCAGATGTTGAAAATGCAATTTTCGAATTTCGAAAAAAAAAAAACAAAAGTTGTGCTGAATTGTGCTAGTTTTGTGTCCAATTGTGCCGTAAAAAGTTTTTCGAAAAATTGAAAATTGACCGAGATATTGCGAAAAAACTTTTTTCCAAAAAAAAATCGCTGGAATTGCCATTTCATTTTTTTTTGCAAAAACAAAAGTTGTGCTGGATTGTGCTAGCGGAGTACATAATTGTGCCGTTTTTAAAAAAGTTCTATCTCAATCAGTTTTCGAAAAAATCGCTATTTTCGAAAAATCCTAGAATTGCCATTTTGTTTTTTGCAAAAACAAAAGTTGTATTTCGAAAAAATGAAAATTGACAGAGATATAGCGAAAAAAAACTTTTTGCAACAAAAATCGCTGAAATTTTCATTTTAGGTTTTTTGGACAGCAAATGTTGTGCTAGGTTATTCTAGAGGAGGGTGTTATTGTGCCATTTCAAGCTAAGTTCTATCTCAAACAGTTTTCGAGAAAAACGCTAATTAAAATTTTGGCGATTTTTTTCAAAAAAAAAAATGCTTTAATTTTGTTAAAATCGCGATTTTTACAAAACCAAAAGTTGTGCTGAATTGTGCTCGCCTAGCACATTTTTTCGTAATACATCAAAAAGTGCTCATTTCAATGGTTCATAAAAATAATCGCCATTTTAACTTTTTTAGCCATTTTCCATATATTTCATACATATATTTCCATACATTTCAGCACAACTTGCAACTTGGTTTTGCAAAAATCGCGATTTTAACAAAATTAGAGAAATTTTTTTTTGGAAAATCGCCAAAATTTTAATTAGCGATTTTCTCGAAAACGGTTTCAGATAGAACTTAGGTTGAAATGTCACAATAACACCCTCCTCTAGAAGAACCTATCACAACTTTTGCTGTCCAAAAAACCTAAAATGAAAATTTCAGCGATTTTTGTTGCAAAAAGATTTTTCGCATATCTCTGTCAATTTTCATTTACAAAAAATGTGCTAGGCGAGCATAATTCTGCACAACTTGCAACTTTGTTTTGCAAAAATCGTGATTTTTAACAAATTAGAGCATTTTTTTGAAAAATCGCCAAAATTTTAATTTGCGATTTTCTCGAAAACGGTTTGAGATAGAACTTGTCTACGCGGCTAGCATAATCCAGCACAACTTTTGTTTTTGCGAAAAAAACAAAATGGCAATTCTAGAATTTTTGGCGTTTTTACGACTTTTACAAAAAGTTGGCGCTTTTTTTAATATGATAGCAAAATTGTGCTAGGCAAGCACAATCCAGCACAACTTTTGGATTTTTGAAATTCGCGTTTTTTGCAAAGTTATATGGAAAATGGCTAAAAAAGTTAAAATGGCGATTATTTTTATGAACCATTGAAATGAGCACTTTTTGATGTATTACGAAAAAATGTGCTAGGCGAGCACAATTCAGCACAACTTGCAACTTGGTTTTGCAAAAATCGTGATTTTTACAAAATTAGAGCATTTTTTGAAAAATCGCCAAAATTTTAATTAGCGATTTTCACGAAAACGGTTTGATATAGAACTTGTCTACGCGGCTAGCACAATCCAGCACAACTTTTGTTTTTGCGAAAAAACCAAAATGGCAATTCTAGAATTTTTGGCGTTTTGCGACTTTTACAAAAAGTTTTTTTTAATATGATGACAAAATTGTTCTAGGCGAACACAATCCAGCACAACTTTTGGATTTTTGAAATTCGCGTTTTTTGCTAAGTTATATGGAAAATGGCTAAAAAAGTTAAAAGGGCAATTATTTTTATGAACCATTGAATTGAGCACTTTTTGATGTATTACGAAAAAATATGCAAGGCGATCACAATTCAGCACAACTTGCAACTTGGTTTTGCAAAAATCGCGATTTTAACAAAATTAGAGCATTTTTTTTTTTGAAAAATCGCCAAAATTTTAATTAGCTATTTTCTCGAAAACGGCTTGAGATAGAACTTAGCTTGAAATGGCACAATAACACCCTCCTCTAGAAGAACCTAGCACAACTTTTGCTGTCCAAAAAACCTAAAATGAAAATTTCAGCGATTTTTGTTGCAAAAAGTTTTTTCGCTATATCTCTGTTAATTTTCATTTTTTTTTTTGAAAAACTTTTTGCGGCACAATTGGGCACAAATCTAGCACAATTCAGCACAACTTTTGTTTTTGCGAAAAAACAAAATGACAATTTTTCGGAAAACTTTTTACGGCACAATTGGACACAAACCTAGCACAATTCAGCACAACTTTTGTTTTTTTTTCTCGAAATTCGAATATGGAATTTTCAACAACTGGGACATGTTTATATGGGCATCTCCCAGTGGCCCGGACGCGACATTCGCACGCCTTAAACTACGCCAAAAACAAGAAAGAAACTGAAAAAAACGATCAGGCTTTTTTAGTGTTCTAAAGCGCTTAAAGAGTACTACATTTTAAAATATATATCGTCAGGATTTAGTACAAAATTATAAACAATTTTACATCGAAACGGACGCGACAAAAAACAGAAGTACCTTTGAAGGTCTTATAGAAATATGCAAAGTTCAGCGATTTTTTGAGAACTTTGTTTTTCCTTATATACAGAGGATATATATTTTCGTAGATTTATGAAATATGAGAATTATCTCTTAAATTTTTTTAATTAGGCACAGCAGAAATACGGACGCGACAGAACGGACGGGACAAAAATTTCCACTCGTAGTAAAAAAAAATTTAGTAATTTTCGTTATAACACTTCAACTTTTAATAAAAATAAAAGAGAACAAGTTAACTTCAAGTTTCATAATAAAAAAGTTGACGAAATAAGGAGAAAATAATGTTAAAAGCTATTATTGTGGTCTGATTTCATTTTTTTGGTACACCTTTTTTGGGAGATGCCCATATGTAAAAAAATTCACGGATAAAGATTTAAAAAAAAAATCATGATTTTTTTTTTAATTTTTGTTTAAATACTGCAAATTTTATAAAATAATATATAGTTTTAGCCGGCAACTTAGCGAAGAAAACCAGACATTTTTGAAGAAAACCTATTAATGAATAACCTATGTTAAACGTTGTTTAACTTTATGTTTATGTACGAATTCAAAATAATGTTTTCCAGGCCCTGACATTTGTAAATTTGGCATTATTGCTCAGTTTAAATTTGCTCCATTTTCCATTGTTGTACCCAAACCGAGGTTTCTCAATTTAAATAAAATAAATATCGGCCTCTTTTATTCACGTCAGCCGAAGGAACCGCAACTCAAAATAAAGTCTAACATCTTTTATCCCTAATAAAATCTCTTTTTTATTTTCTCTAGCTAAGGCTAACAAAGACTTCAAACATTGTACATAAGTATTTGTACGTAGTTTTCTCCGCTCTGAAAACTACATGCCTTTCCCACTTTATACACAAAGTCCAGCTCAACTTTTTTCAGTTATGACCCTTATGTTGAAGTAAGGGAATTTTAAAAATTTACTTCTTCAAGAAGGGCCGTAGCTTCTACATTTATTCATAGATTTTTTTACAAACTAAAATAAAATATTCTCTCATCTAATTTGAAAAGGGATATTTTGCGCTATTTAAACAAAAATTTAAAAAAAATGTTATTAAAAACACTTTTGTGTCTCCAAAAAGTATAGAGTAAAATATAAACATTGTGTATGCTATTAAAAAATAAAAAAATACCTTTTCACACTTTTTCTAATTTTTATGATTTTTTTCGTGAATTTTTTTTTTTGAAAAAAAAATTATTTTTTTTCTCAAATTAAAAAATAAAACAGAATACTTTTTCCGACTTTTTCTATTTTTTATGATTTTTTTACGTGAAATTTTTTTTTTTAAATTATTTTTTTCTCAAATAAAAAAATAAAACAGAATACTTTTTCCGACCTTTTCTATTTTTTATGATTTTTTTTCGTGAAATTTTTTTTTTTGAAAAAAAATTATTTTTTTCTCAAATAAAAAAATAAAAGAGAATACTTTTTCCGACTTTTTCTATTTTTTTATGATATTTTCCGTGCCAGCAAAAATAGATTTTTTCGAAAAAATATTTATATTTTCTCGCAATATTTGTAGCCACCATGAGTACCTTTAATTTAGCATATAACCGGGTGTTATCGGACTTATAATTCCAAAATGAGAACAGGAATATTTAATATACCTTAAGATACCGAAAATTGGAATTTTAGTAAAAAATTAAAAAAATACAATAAAAATATTTTTAATTTCATTTTCGAGTTTAGAAAGCCAAAATACATCAGAAAATTTTTGTACATGACCCTTCGACAAATTTTTTGTTGCATTTTTGTATATTTGCAAAATGGGACGCTCGAACACAATTGGATAATATTGAAAACTTACTTCCAAAGTAGTGAGTCTTTAACACAAACTGTAAGAAATTTACGGGTTTTCAGATGAACCTCATTTTCATCTCGGGGTCTATGTCCATAAGCAAAATTGCCGTATATGGGGAGCAGAGTCATTGTTTGGTGTGGATTTTCGGCTGACTGCCATATACTGGGTTGATCGGATGAGGTACTGCCGAGCCATCTCAATAATATTGTGTTGCATTATTAAATGACAACCTGTTCAACCTTTCCAATAAAGCCAGAAATTTAAAAAAATAATTATAGCCGATTCAATTTTAAATTCAAAACGGCATAGTTATAATTGTTCATTAGCTTTAACTTTGTTAACATAATAAAAATTTAAAATGTCTGTAATTATTTTCTGATTCTTTATTTTTTTTATTTTAGCAGCAGTATCTCACGCAACAGGAAAATAAATGCTCGCTTTATGTTCTCGAGTATTTTTTTAGAAATACTTAAACGTTTTCTAATTTTCTCTTAAAACATATTTTACTTTTCCCGTAAAAAAAAATTCTGACGATTTTAGAATATATGAAAGTTGTTTCACGGCAATAAAAATTGAATTTTCCATAAATCAGGGCAACACTATTCAAGTATGTACATATTTAGGGTTTGCACCCAAAAGAAGTTCACTTGCACCCAAAGAAGTTCACTTGCACCCAAAAGAAGTTCATTTGCAGCCAAAGAAGTTCACTTGCAGCCAAAGAAGTTCATTTGCAGCCAAAGAAGTTCATTTGCACCGATTTTTGTCATTTTTTTCTCTACCTTGCCATGTCTCCACCGATCTATTTACCTTGCTCTCCAGCCTCTACTTGATACAGCATATCGGTAAATTGTAAATTTACAGCCATATTACTCGATATTCGGCGATATATCCCACTGTCATTGTCCAAATCCGCCATAGGGCAATTTGAATTATCCATTCTTAAGCTAAAAACCGAACTAAACCGTCATTGTCTGTTTTGGGTAATTCACAGGCCAAATTTCGCAAACATATTTTTATTGAATTTAATAGGGTGGATAGCCAAATGGGGTGGATAGCAATGCCATAAATGAGCAAATATTAAAAAAGAAATAATGAAATTTAAGCTCAATTGTTTGGTTTTTTCTTTGGCAGATGAGATGAGGATATATTTTCTTTTAGCCATTATAGTCTCTTCACATTGCATGCGAAATCTAGCTCAAATGCCATAAGGGCGATTTATAAATGTCAGATCCTTTTCAAATTTGACATTTGAAAAACGACCTTATGAAAAAGCTATTAAAAAAAAAACTTAAATCTAGTAAGAGGCTGTTCACGTTGACAATTTGAAGTGAAGTTAGGTTTGATTGAACAAATAAGTGACAAATCCGAAACACATTTTATCCATCCTAATGTACACATCCAGAGTTGCAGTAAAGTATAAACAAATTTCACAAGATAAGTGCATGAATAATTCTCAATTCACAACCGAAAATAATTTTAATCGCACTTATACACTTCAACATATAACATGTGTGACGACGAAGCATTTTAGCGATAAGTTCAATTCAAACATTCGCACATTGCCTTTGCAATGTGAAGATTGTGGTTTTTATACTCTCCACCACTAGTTTGGAGGTATATTCACTTTGTCATTCCGTTTGTAACACCTTAAAATATTCCAGTATATATATTCTGGGTCGTGGTAAAATTCTAAGACGATATAGCCATGCCCGTCTGTCTGTTGAAAACACGCTAGCTTTCGAACGAAATTAGCTAGGAGGTTCAAATTGTCCCTAAATGTGTCCTATGGTTGCAGATCGGTTGGGATTGAAAGTGGGCGAAATCGGCCCAGAGGGAAAAATTTTTCCCTCACAAGGACTGAAAATACCCCTAATATTTCGAGTATTTCAGCCAGCTTTTTGTATATGTCTGCTTATATTTACTTGATATTTGTAATGAACATTTCCCTTATAGCATAAAAGCGCAAAGTGATTCTTATTCGTAGGGGACGAAATGGAGCAAAAAGGGATAAAAATGGTACATATTAAACGATAACAGCTAGAAACAGGAAATTTGCTGTGTACATTCATCTAATTAATAAGATAAGATTAGATTAGATACATGATATAAAAGTATTTTTTCCAAATTCGTACTTTTAAGGGGTAAATAGGAATAGAGGGATAAAAATGGTACCCACCGGCTGCATCTAGAAATCTAATGAAATTCCGTGTATACATTCCTCTGATTGCATAGACACGTAAAATACACGGATTTTTTAAAATTCGTACTTTTTGGGGTTAAAATGAAAAAGGGGATAAAAATAGTACCAACCAAATGACAACAGCTAGAATCGTGAAATTCAGAGTATACATTCCTCTGACTGCGTAGACACGAAAAATAAAAGTTTTTTTTTCAAATTCGTACTTTCAAGAGATATAATGAGTACAGAGGGATAAAAATAGTACCAACCAAATGACAGCAGCTAGAGTCGTGAAATTCAGAGTATACATTTCTCTGACTGCGTAGACACGAAAAATAAAAGTTTTTCAAATTCGTACTTTCAAGAGATATAATGGGGACAGAGGGATAAAAATAGTACCAACTAAACGGCTACTGCTAGAATGATGAAATTCGGTGTGTACATTCCTTCAATTGCGTAGACACGTAAAATAAAGAGACTTTAGAAAGTCGTGGTCAAAAGGGGGTAAAATTGGAAAAAAGTGGATAAAAACGGTACCAACCAAATGACTGCAGCTAGAATCATGGAATTTGGTGTATGCATTCCTCTGACTGCATAGACACGCGGAATAAAAAGATTTTTCCAAAATCGTACTTTTTACTTTTTCGGCAAAATGGTTAAATCATGAAGTTAGGTTATTTTGAACTATGTACGTGAGATAATGGATTTTCAAAATTTTTAATTAAAATAGAATGGAAATACAACCAACTGTAGCACCCACTATCCAATACCAATATTTGTGGTATTTAAGCTTTTTTTGAAAACATAAATATTTGTAAGAATATTTAAATTTTTGAATTGACTTGAAGTATTATTTCGATATATATATATATTATGTAAACGTATTGGTAGCCTTGCCTTATAAGCGTGGTTTGAAGTAATAAAAATATTATATTTATTTATAAAACAAGTAAGGAAAGGCTAAATTCGGGCGGTACCGACTCTATGATACACTCCACTTTCAATCCGAATACAATTTAATTCGGTGAAAAGGTGAAAACGGGAAGGATCTTTGTATCCTGTAAATGTATGTGTTTGACAAAAAATGTTAAATCGGAAAGGACATTTGTATGGGGGTATATTGAAATCTGGAACGAAATAGGTGAAATATAATATGTATAATTTGGCCAAAATCGGTATAACATTTGGGAGCAACATTTGTATTTGCGCTATATCTAAATCTGAACCGATCTTAGCCACTTTCACCATAGGTTTTTTACTTGGATTATAAGTTGTTGTACCAAATTTAAAGAAAATCGGGTACAATATGTCGTTTCTACAGCGGAAAATGTCAAATCGGGAGCGACATTTGTATGGGGGCTATATCTAAATCTGAACCGATCTTACCCAATTTTTGCATAGGTGTTTCTAGTTGGATTGTAAGATGTTGTGTCAGATTTGAAGAATATCGGGTGCAATATGTGGTTTCTAGAGCGGAAAAAGTCAAATCGGGAGCGACATTTGTATGGGGGCTATATCTAAATCTGAACCGATCTTATCCAATTTTTGCATAGGTGTTTCTAGTTGGATTGTAAGATGTTGTGTAAAATTTGAAGAATATCGGGTGCAATATGTGGTTTCTAGAGCGGAAAAAGTCAAATCGGGAGCGACATTTGTATGGGGACTATCTGCCTCAAATTAAATAGCGTTCGTCCTTGATCCACAAAACTTACTTGTGCCAATTTTTGTTAATATCGGACTACAATTGCGACCTGTATCGTGATTACAAGAATAGATGGACAGACGGACATTGCTAAATCGACTCAGAAAGTGATTCTAAGTCGATCGGTATACTTAACAATGGGTCTATCTCGCTTCCTTTTGGGTGTTACAAACAAATGCACAAAGCCATAATACTCTCGTGGAGTGTATAATTATTTTGTCAATATTTGTATTTGTTTTGGTTTGCCTATATTAAAAAAAATATTTTCCTGACAGCCTCTGTGGAATGCAATCCATGGTGGAGGGTATAAAAGGTCGGCCCGGCCGAACTTAACGCCGTTTTTACTTGTTTACTTTACGACATACAGTGAGTGGTTCCTAATCAATTACCATCGGCGAAGATTCAAGATTTTTGGGTTCTGTAAAAACCGATTGAAAATCGGAAATAAAAATGATTGCTTTACTTTGTTTATTTTGCGCACGTTTCGACACTTTTGCCATGCCCCTCGTACTTGGCAATTTTTAAACGCGTATAACTGTGAGTTTTTGTCATACGGCCCCTCGTGAATCTCATATGGCGACAATTTTGATTATTGGATATTTGATTATTAATTATATTCAACACAAAGAAAGATAATGTTGCGATAATAGAGTTGATTGACCTACAGTTGAGTTTGTACCCAGTGTACGGTGCAACGGTTATGGTCTCTAGGCAAACCACACAGATTGCAAATTAATACACTATGGCACGAAAATTTCGTTTTAAGGGTCATGTCATTTTCATTTTCTGATTTATTTGGCTTCCTAAACTCGAAAACTATATTGAAAAAAATTATGTTATTTTTTATTTGGACTGGGATATTGTCCTGGCTCAAGACCATTTTGCATCTATATTTAATAGAATTCAAATTTATTTACAAATGACTGTCACCAGTTATTACTTGGCTGCCAGACTACCACGATCATGATTTCGACCATGTCAAAAGTCTTTTCAAGTGGCTTCGCAGCGACTATTCAACATCATAATTTTTACTAAATATTTGTACTTTCATTTTGGAAATATAAGTCCGATAACATCCGATAACACGAGGAAAATCCAGTTAGATGTTGTCCGTTTTATCCATCTTTGAATAGTATTTATTGAATTTTCTTTTTGTGGATATAAAGAGTGATTTTTTTGAGGTTAGGATTTTCATGCATTAGTATTTGACAGATCACGTGGGATTTCAGACATGGTGTCAAAGAGAAAGATGCTCAGTATGCTTTGACATTTCATCATGAATCGTCTTATAAACGAACAACGCTTGCAAATTATTGAATTTTATTATCAAAATGCGTGCTCTGTTAAGAAAGTTCATTGCGCGCTTCCATTTTATGGTCAGTTTAATCGACCCACTGAAGCGGCTATTCGGGCTATTGTGACTAAATTTCGCACCAAATTTACATTGTTGGACATTAAACCACCAACACGCTTACGTAGAGTGCGAACTGAAGAAAATATCGCAGCTGTATCGGCCAGTGTTAATGATGACCACCAATTTTCGATTCGTCGCCGTTCGCACCAATTGGGTCTCTGTTACTCAAAAACGTGGAAATGCCAAAATTGGACTAAGCGGATGGACCACCTAAGACGCAGCCGCGGTCAACATTTAAATGAAAATAACTTCAAAAAGTAAATGTAATGGACCAATCTAACGTTTCAAATAAAGAACCGATGAGATTTTGCAAATTTTATGCGTTTTTTTTTTTTTTAAAGTTATCAAGCTCTTAAAAAATCACCCTTTAGATAAAATATAGATAAATCTAAATTAGGTAAACTCCCTTTGTATGTATCATTATTATAATTATTATCCCAGTTTCGAACAAATATATATATATATATTATCCTCGATCTCATGTTTCTAGATGCAGCCTCTTTCCCAAAAAGTACACATTTTGAAAAAAAAAAAACACTATAGGTAACATGTGTTCTCGTTTCTCCCCTAAAAACAGGCACTTTATTTGGTACCACGTTTATCCCTTTTCGTCCCGCACCCTTCTTATAAGTACAATTTTGGTAATATCCATTTATGTTCCGCGCCATTAAAGGATTGAATACTATTTGAATCCCTTTATGTCCCGTTCACCCTCAAAAGTACACAATGCAATAATTTAGTTGGTACCATTTGTATCCCTTTTTGGGAGGTGGGAGGTACCAGAAGGGGTGTGGCAATATCGCTCATATTTCACACGAATGTAACCTCTATAAAAGCATTATCAAATATGAAATCTCACAGCATTCCGATCATCCGTATGGAAGATATAACAGATTTAATTTTACCTAGTTTAGGGTGATTTGTGTGGGAGGTACTGGAAGGGGCGCGGAAAACCCCGCCATGTTTTGCACACTTAAAGTGGTTATAAAAACATTGCAAATAAAATTATATAGCGGATTCCGAATATCTGTGTAGAAGTTACGGCAGTTTTGTTTTAACATAGGAATATGGGTCATTTGTGTGGAGGTACCAGAGGGGGCGTGACAATTTCATCAATCGTCGAACTTAAACTAAGTTTGGGAAAAATATTATCATGTGCAAAGTTTGAATCGATTCCTTAACTCCTTTCGAGAGTTATCGTGTACACCAGCCAGACAGGCGGGCGGACGGACATGGCTCAAACAACTTAAAAGTCGTGAAACGGATTTGGTCTTAAGTCACTCCTTCAATGCGTTACTCATTTTTTCTGTCCCAAATAATATATACCCTCATACTTTGTAGAGTGAGGATATAAATATTTTTTTTTTTGGGCTCGGATACAATTTTTTTCTTTTTCATTATTGCATAGTGATATTAGCGTTGGTTGGTCTGGCAATTTATGACCGTTTATGATTCGTTATCGAAAAATGAAATCTCCACAAAAAAGCACTCCCGATATTATTATTGTTAAATATATCGCTGTCTCGCGATCTTTGTGAAAGTGAAATCGAGTAAAGTTGATTTGAATCAATATTATTGCTTTGTCCAAAAGACCCGTTTTATATTATAAACAAATAGGTGGGCGGGGGTTTTAAAGCACATATAATAAAATTAGAATAGGAGGGTATATGACTAAGTTTGTCATTCCGTTTGTTGTACAATGATCTCTCTCGATCTGACATTGTATGATAAAGACAGAATAGTTAGCTAATGAACTAAATAAATATATTTAGTTAATTTGTATTAAATATAAAATAAACCCTCGAATGCAACTTGGTATTTCAAGCTGTCGTGGTATTCCCCCGGATCTAATAACAGTAGATATATGTAGTAATACTATGGAATACAACAAAATATCAAGGTTTTGACAATGGATTTTGATAGAGGATTCGGATAGAGATTAAAACACTACGAGAAACATTTTTGTGGATATATTAACTCTGTAGCACCTCAATATAGGGATCCTTTTGGTCCCTCTTGTGCATAAAGGTTTTTACCTAAAAAAGGGATAAAAACGGTACGATAACAGCAATGAAAACATGAAATTTGGAATGTGCATTAGAGCGTACCAGGTTACAAGTAAAAAAAAAAAAGTTCGTATTATTGAAAGGTAGTTTCAAAAAAAATTTTTTTATTTTTTTATGCCGAACGTAGGGGTCGCGCTTTTACATTTTTCTATATAACTTCTGCATTTATAAACGGATTTTAAAGTGTGATACATCGATGTTTTTGTCTCGACGAGGCCGATTTTTTTGTCTTTGAAGTCATTGAGCTCAAGCACCCCGTTCTGGTACTTACCCATCATATCTCAGTTGCTACTACCCTAATGTACCACTCTAATATCAGAAAATTAAAGCTCGCATAAAATCATGAAACTCTTCCTAACGAAGTATGTCGATTTTCCCAGCAGAAAAAGTGTTAAACTATTTTTTTTTCTTATTTTACCGAGAACATTGCATGTATTTATAAGTTGTTCTTTGTATCTTCGATGTTTACAGTCGGTTGTCAAAGTGTAATACATATATTGGTGTTTTTGTCCCGCACATACCAGATTTTCAGTTTTTAAAGTCGTTGACCTCAACAACCCCCTTCTACTATTTATGCATCATATTTCAATTCTTAGAACAATAAATATAAAAATTAAGGTACAATTAAAATTTTAATCAACCATATTTCGACGCGATTCAAGTTGGGTGTATTTTTGGCGGCTCTCAAGTTTAGAAAAGATGTGGCCCATGCGTTGCTCATCGGTGACCGCCATAGCTGATTCATGCACAACATGAACAAAACGCTCGGTGTTTTGAGAATGGCATGGATAATCTGTGAAAATAAATGAGTTCAGCAAAGAAAGCAATCAAATTAAGTTTTTCTTGTGCTAACCTGGTAAATCGATAATTTCTTCTGAAAATTGGAATGCTTCTAACTGTTCTTGCGAAAAAAACTGCAAGCATGGCGGCTCAGTCAATTCAAATTGTTTCCAATCGATCATATTGAAATATGAGTCACTATCAAAATTGATAAATTTATGAACTGGTGGACCGAACATTTGTCGAATGCTTCCCGTGGCTTCATTGCGGGCTGCAGTGGTTCGTGTGCCTTTTCCACTTCAACGAGTTACCATTTAATGCGCTGTTAAGATCATTGCTTGGAAAACAGAAAGGACCTGGAATCTGACCCGGAAGTATCGGAGAAGGCATTCAAAATTGCATACACTACCCTGTAAGTTTAATATATTAATAGTGTTTCGTGTCCGTGTGTTCCGTATACTTTACTTGTGAGCATTTTATTAATTAATAATTCGCATATTTTGTTGCTTATTCCGTTTGGTCAGGTCAAACAAAATTTCGAACGCATTACAATGGGAGAAATGCCAGCGAACATAGATGGGTGGAATATTCGAGGCGACCAGCTTTACTTGTATCGTATGGTTCGAGCCATTCATATCGGAGAATGCGATGAAAAATTAGCCAGCGAGAAGCCCGGCGCTATTTGCAAAGCGCGCTGGCTAACAACAGCCTCTCGAATTCTGCGCTTTTATATGACGTGTACGCAACCCTCGATGGTATTGAGAAAACTGGCTCAGTTCGTTGTGAAAGTGTATGCACCATTCTGGTTTCTTGTAAAAAGCCAACCACTGGCAATTCACGGAAGTCGGAATGTTTTCCTTTATATATGTTGGATTCGTCAGTTGCCAAAAGATATTCAACAGGTCATCCGTCCGTTCATTGAAAATAACGGATATTTTTTTCATCCTGAAAATATTTTGTTATCGATGATAACAGACCCAGATCAACTAGTGCGTTCAGATGCCTATGATAAGATTTTATCAGCCCGCAATGAAGCCACGGGAAGCATTCGACAAATGTTCGGTCCACCAGTTCATAAATTTATCAATTTTGATAGTGACTCATATTTCAATATGATCGATTGGAAACAATTTGAATTGACTGAGCCGCCATGCTTGCAGTTTTTTTCGCAAGAACAGTTAGAAGCATTCCAATTTTCAGAAGAAATTATCGATTTACCAGGTTAGCACAAGAAAAACTTAATTTGATTGCTTTCTTTGCTGAACTCATTTATTTTCACAGATTATCCATGCCATTCTCAAAACACCGAGCGTTTTGTTCATGTTGTGCATGAATCAGCTATGGCGGTCACCGATGAGCAACGCATGGGCCACATCTTTTCTAAACTTGAGAGCCGCCAAAAATACACCCAACTTGAATCGCGTCGAAATATGGTTGATTAAAATTTTAATTGTACCTTAATTTTTATATTTATTGTTCTAAGAATTGAAATATGATGCATAAATAGTAGAAGGGGGTTGTTGAGGTCAACGACTTTAAAAACTGAAAATCTGGTATGTGCGGGACAAAAACACCAATATATGTATTACACTTTGACAACCGACTGTAAACATCGAAGATACAAAGAACAACTTATAAATACATGCAATGTTCTCGGTAAAATAAGAAAAAAAAATAGTTTAACACTTTTTCTGCTGGGAAAATCGACATACTTCGTTAGGAAGAGTTTCATGATTTTATGCGAGCTTTAATTTTCTGATATTAGAGTGGTACATTAGGGTAGTAGCAACTGAGATATGATGGGTAAGTACCAGAACGGGGTGCTTGAGCTCAATGACTTCAAAGACAAAAAAATCGGCCTCGTCGAGACAAAAACATCGATGTATCACACTTTAAAATCCGTTTATAAATGCAGAAGTTATATAGAAAAATGTAAAAGCGCGACCCCTACGTTCGGCATAAAAAAATAAAAAAAATTTTTTTGAAACTACCTTTCAATAATACTTCATATTTGAAGGTGTACGGCGAACTTTTTTTTTGAGGTACGCCCTAATGTGCATCCCTCTAATTGTGTAGTTACGTGTAGAGAGATTTTTTCAAAATTCGTACTTTTAAGGGATACATTTGGAAAAGAGAGATAAAAATGGTACCAAGCAAACCGCAGAAGATGAAATCATAAAAGTCGGTGTATATATTCATCTGGCTGTGAAAATGCGAAACAAAACGAGTGTTTTTCGAAATTTGTACTTTTAAGCTGAAAATGGGACGATGCGGATAAAAATGGTACCAACCAAACGGCTGCAGCAATAATAATGAAATTCCGTGTGTACATTCCTCTGATTGCGTAGACATGTAGAATAAAGGATTTTTTCAAATTCGTATTTTTTTTTTTTTGGGGGGGGGGGGGGTGGTAAAATGGAAAAAGGGGATAAAAATGGTACCAACCAAACGGCTGAAATTCGGTGTGTACACTACACTCTGACTGTGGTTTATATTAATTAAGTCAATTAAAAAAAAAAAACAAATTTATTAAAAGTCGCTGGCAAAATAAAATTACATATAAAACCGAAAGATTTTTTTAATTTTATTAGAAATTTAAAAAAAATATATATATAAAAACATTTTCATCATGTCTACAAAAAATAAATTTTTAGATCTCGAACATTTTTTTTATATTTTTTTTTTGTTGTTGTATAGTGTAATTTAACAACAAACAAATAAGGAAAGGCTATACACTCCACTTTCTATCCGAATACAATTCAATTCGGTAAAAAAGTGAAAACGGGAAGAATTTTTGTATGTTTTCTAATCACAGGCTAATATGACCTGGTCCAATTTGTCAAATCGAGAATAATATTTGTTTCGGGGCTATATCCAAACATGGAATGAACTCACTAACGTTCACAATCAATTTGACGAATTTTGAAAAATCGTTCTATTTTACGTGTCTACGCAATCAGAGGAATGTATACACCGATTTTCATTATTCAAGTTGCAGCCGTTTGGTTGGTACCATTTTAATCCCTCTATTCCCATTTTATCCCTTAAAAGTACGAATTTGGCAAAATATTTTATTTTGCGTGTCTATACAGTCAGAGGAATGTATACATCGAATTCCATGATTCTAGTTGCGGCCATTTGGTTGGCACCATTTTTATCCCCTTTTTCCAATTTCACCCCCTCAAGAGTATGACTATCTAAAATCTCTTTATTTTACTTGTCTACGCAATTAGAGGGATTTACACACCGAATTTCATCATTCTAGCTGTATTCGTTTAGTTGGTACTATTTTTATCCCTCTGTACCCACTGTATCCCTTGATAGTACGAACTTGAAAAAAAAACTTTTTTTTGTGTCTACGGAGTCAGAGGAATGTATTCATGACTCTAGCTGCGGTCATTTGGTTGGTACTATTTTTATCCCCTTTTTCCATTTGAACCCCAAAAAGTACGAATTTCGAAAAATCTTTCTATTTTACGTATCTACGCAATCAGAGGAATGTATACACCGAATGTCATTATTCTAGTTGCAGCCGTTTGGTTGGTACCATTTTATGGGAATAGAGCCATTTTATCCCTTAAAAATACGAATTTGGAAAAAATACTTTAATATTATGTATCTACTCAATTAGAGGAATGTACACAGCGAATTTCGTATTTCTAGACTATGTTGTCGTTTAATAGGTACCATTTGTATCCCTTTTTGCCCCATTTCACCCCCTACGAAAAAAATCGTTTTATGGTGCACTTTTTTGTTATCGGAGGAAGGTGCATACCCAATATCAAGTAAGTACAAGCAGACATATTGGAAAAATATGCTTAAATACTCTAAAATATTAGGGATTATGGGTATTTTTAGTTCTTGTGAGGGAAAAAATTTTCCCTTTGGGCCAAGTTTCAATCCCAAACGATCTACGACTATAAGACGTATTTATACAAAATTTGAGCCTCCTAGCTCCTTTCGTTTAGATGCTAGCGTGCTTTCAACAGACGGACGGACGGACATGGCTAAATCGTCTTAGAATTTTATGACGATCAAGAATATATATACTTTAAAGGGTCTCAGGTGGATATTTCATGGTGTTACAAACGGAATGACCACCATCCTGGAGGTGGAGGGTATAAAAATGGAGTCAGTGACGTCATTCTTCGTCCGTTATTCATCATTTAGGCATTTCATTGCACCTCCTACAAAATGTTTCCAGAAAATATGAGTTTTTAGCTGTCACCTTGAAATCCCGCAAAAACAATATAAACGCCCTATAATACGACCAATTAGATACTCTAAGACAACAATAAAAAATTGTATTTAAAGTGCTTCCAAGGGTCATTCAATTCAGATAAAAAATTTTGACAAAAATGCAACATAAAAAATTTATCGGGAAAAACAGGCTTTTTGGAACACACAAGATTTTATTTTTTTTTTTTCAAAAACAACCGAATGTGTTCCAGAATTGGGGATTTTTATTAAAATGAGTTGAAATATAAATACTTAAATTTAGTCAAAATGATAAAAACGATGAAAAATTACTAGATTTTCTGTTTTTTCTCCAAAAAATACCCGAATTCCCAAAGTGGGGAAAATGTGCTCAAAAATTGGGGATTTTTTTTATTAAAATGAGGTCCAATAAAAATAACTAAAATTCGTCAAAATGATGAAGATGACGAAAAAATTACAGGATTTTCTATTTTTTCCAAAAACACTCGTATCCCAAAGTGGGGAAAATGTGTTCCAAAATTGGGGATTTTTTATTAAAATTTGGTCCAATAAAAAATACTGAAAATTCGTCAAAATTATGAAGACGATGAAAAAAATAACAAAATTTTCTATTTTTTTTTTTTTTGAAAAACACCCGAATTCTCAATGTGGGGAAAATGTTACAAAATTGGGATTTTTTGTTAAACTGAGGTCAAATAAAAATACTTAAAATTCGCCGTCAAAATTATAAAAACGGCGAAAAAGCCGAATTCCCAACGAGACGAAATATTTAGCAGATCATCATTAAACAATCCAATATTCATTTCTGGGGTGTGAGGGCTGCAATTTATTTTCGCGACCCATCCTAATATATATAATGTATAAAATTTTTAATATACACCCCTGTACCACTTACCTGTAGCCCGCTAATAGATTTAGTAACGACGTTTTTCCAGATCCGGAAGGACCAATAATTGCTGACAATTCACCGGCACGAAATTCACCACTGACACTATTCAAAATGATCTTCGCAGCTATTGACGAAAAGAAGAAGAAAAAACTAACAATTCACATATGATTCCACACATTCTTAAAGCTGCATTCGGCTGCATTATCCCTTAATTTCGAACTAAGTTCCTTTCACATGTACCTCGCTCTCCCTCCTCTACTTGATACCGCATATCGATAAATTGTAAATTTACAGCCGTATGACTCGATATTCTGCGACATATTCCACCACTCTCATCATCGCCTACATCCGTTGTGTGGCTATTTGTATTATTCATTTCCAAGCTAAAAACCGAACTAAACCGTCATTCTATTTTGGTTGGGCACTTGAGCACTGTCCCGAATTCGCAATCGTCTACCACAAGGTCACTTAAAACATTGAGTAAAACATATTCTATTTGGACCTTAGGGTGGATAGACAAGCCGAATGAAATTCGGTGAATTTTGGCAATATTCTTTATTAGAGGTGTTTTCTTTTAAAGCTGGATAAGAATAATGCCGAATTTTTGGTTGGTTATTAAAGATAGATTGTCTTAACATTTTATCAAGATCAAGAATAGGCTCTCAGGTCGACATTTCAAGGTGTTATAAACGGAATGACAAAGTTAGTATAGCCTCATACTGGATGTGGAGGGTATAAAATGGCGCCGGAAAGAGCAATCAACTAAACTATTCAAAGACGATAAATTATTCACTTAGAGAAAAAAGTCTGTTATTAACAGCAGCGATTGTCTTTCTGCTATTACAGCAGTTTCTCTGCCATAACAGCAGTTTATCTGCAATCTTCCATCAGCATTCGCACTGCTAAAGAGTTTGCAGTCGGCTAAAAATGACTGCTGTTAATTGAAGTATAAAAATAGATAAAAAAATAAGCGTTCAAAATTTAAAAATCCTTCCTCATTGACGGTTAAAACGAGTTTAGTTCGTTTTGTCCTCCAGACCAAACGGCTGAAGCCAGGGTCATGAAATTTTCAGGGTAGTTCCCAAATATGACGTGGAAAGGGTTTCGGCTAAGAAAGGGTTTTACAAAATGCGTACTTTTAGGGGGTAAAATGGCCCAAAAAGGGATAAACATCGAACCTTCGTCCTGACTAAACGGCAGAAGCTAGAAACATGAACTTCGGTGTGTTCCTGGCAATGGCAATGCAGCTGAGCTACAAATAGGGATTTTTTTTCGAAAATTGTGCTTTTAAGAGAGGAAAGAGACAAAAAGGGAATAAAAATGGTACCAATTTAAGTATTGCAGCTATATTCGTGAAAATTGGTATCTCATTCCTCTGACAACGTAGACTTGCAAGATAAATGGATTTTTCGGAATTTGTACTTATAAGGGTTGCAGGGCCAAATGGAATAAGAATGGTACTAATTTTAAGTAATGCAGCTACAGTCGCAAAATTTGGTGTGTAAATTCCTTTGATAACGTAGAATCACAATCTAAATGGATTTTTCTAATTTGTTTCTTATAAGGGGTGAGCGGGACAAAAAGGGATAAAACCAACTAAAGTATTGCAGCTATAATTGTGAAATTTGGAGTGTAAATTCTTCTGACAACGTAGAAGCGCAATCTAAATAGATTTTTTTTTTCGAAATTTGTACTTATAGGGAGTGAGCTGGATAAAAATAGTACCACGTGTGTAAATTCCTATGACAACGTAGAAATTTGTACTTTTAAGGGATGAGCAGTATAAAAAGGGATAAAAATGGTACCAACTTTAGTATTACAGCTAGAATAGTGAAATTTAGCATGTAAATTCCTCTGATCATGTAGAAGCGCCATTAAAATAGATTATTTTGAAATGTGTTCTTATAAGGTGTGAACGGGACAAAATGGGATAAAAATGGTACCAACTAAAATATTATAGCTAGAATCGTGAAATTTGGGATAACAAATGGTGCCAACTAATGTATTGCAACTAGAATCGTGGAATTTGATATGTAAATTCCTCTGACCAGTCAAATTGGATTTGTCGAAATTTGTACCATTAAATTGCGCGTGGTGCAAAAAGGGATACAAATGGTGTACAACCCTTTAATTACGTAATCGCGGAACTTAAATGGATATTACAAAATTTCTACTTATAACGAGGATGCGGGACGACAAGGGATAAACGTGGTTCCAAATAAAGTACATATTTTTAGTTACTTATAGTAATTTTTCAAAATGTGTATGTCGGCTGCCTCTAAAGGGTGATGAATCGTCTTACAAACGAACAACGCTTTCAAATTATTGAATTTTATTATCAAAATGCGTGCTCTGTTAAGAAAGTTCATCGCTCGCTTCCATTTTATGGTCAGTTTAATCGACCCACTGAAGCGGCTATTCGGGCTATTATGACTAAATTTCGCACCAAATTTACATTGTTGGACATTAAACCACCAACACGCTTACGTAGAGTGCGAACTGAAGAAAGTATCGCAGCTGTATCGGCCAGTGTTAATGATGACCATCAATTATCGATTCGTCGCCGTTCGCAGCAATTGGGCCTCTGTTACTCAAAAACGTGGAAATGCCAAAATTGGACTAAGCGGATGGACCATTTGAGGCGCAGTCAAGGTCAACATTTGCATGAAATAATCTTCAAACAATAAATTATATGGACCGTACTATCGATTCAAATAAAGATTTCATTTTTCTGAATTTTATGTGTTTTTTTTTTTTGAAAAACTTTCCTATAGCTTTTAAAAAATCACCCTTTAGCAAAATGAGGCCGGGGTATAAAATGCTATGCAGTTGTAATTATACCCTACTCCACAGCCAAAAAAGTGATTCGACTTCGACAATCACTTTTTGAATCGATTTAGCCATGTCCGTCTGTCTGTCTGTTAACACAAACGATTTTTGCACATCGAGGACGGCCGCTATTTAATTTAAAGCAAATCGGTTCAGATTTAGATATAGCCCCCATACAAATGATGCTCGCGATTTAACTTTTTCTGCTCTTGAAGCCACATAATTAATCGATTTGCACAACACTTTATATCTAAGTTAGAGACATGTGTGGTGAAAATTGGTAAAATCGGTTCAGATTTAGATATAGCCACCATACAAATTTCGCTCCCTATTTGACATTTTTTGCCGTAATACCTTATATTTCAACTAGAAACAATGGGTCAAATCGGCTCAGATTTATATATAGCTCGCATACAAATGTCGCTCCCGATTTGTCTGTTTTGCTTTAGAAACCACATAATTTAAGCGATTTTGATCACTTCAATTCCAATTTTCGCCGAAGGTACCTTAAATATTTGTTTCTGATTTTGGATATAAAAACTAAAGGTACTCATGATGGCTACAAATATTGTGAATTATACATTCACATAGAAATAGTGATTTAGGATCAGTCTTCAAAAATTTGGAAAAAAGAAATCGAAAAAAAATACTCACCTAACATTCTATCAATTTTTATATATATAAAAAATCTATGGATAAATTAATTGTATAATATTTTCTGATGTATTTTGGCATTCTAAACTCGAAAACGATAATAAATTATTTTATGGTATTTTTTTAATTTTACTAAAATTCCAATATTCGGCAAAGCTACCTTAAATATTTGTACTCTCATTTTCTAAATATAGGTCCGATAACACCCGGTTATATGTTAAAATGGCTACAAATATTGCGAAATACACATTAACATAGAAATAGTGATTTGGTACATTTCTTTAAAAATTTGGGAAAAAATCTATTTTTGTTGACACAAAAAATCATAAAAAATGGAAAAAAGTATTTTTATTTTTCAACTAACATTTTAACGCAAAAAAAATCAAAAAAGGTGTGGATAAATTAGTTGTATAATATTTTCTGATGTATTTTGGCATTCTAAACTCGAAAACGATATTTAAAAAAATATATTTTAAATTTTCGCTAAAATTCCAATTTTCGGCGAATGTATCTTAAATAAATATTTGTATATATGTTAAATTAAAGGTACTCATGATGCTGCAAATACTGCGAATTTCACAATCGCATAGAAATAGGATTTAGCAACAGTCTTCGCAAATTTGGGATTTTTTTTTCGAAAAAAGTCACGAAAAAACTCATAAAAATAGAAAAAATGTTAGAAAAAATAATTTTGTTTTATTTTATAATAGCTAACATTCTAATGCAGAAAAACATTGTTTATATGTAAAAACACTGTGAACAAATGTAGAAGTTATGATACTCTTTGTAGACGCAAACGATTTTTTTAAATCATAATTTTTAACTCGATTTGAACTGGAATATTGTCCTGGCTCAAGACCATTTTGCATCTATATTTAATAGAATGCAAATTTATTTACAAATGGCATGATGACATTTATTACTTGGCTATTTTTATGATTTTTTTCGTTCCAGAAAAAAATAGATTTTTTCGAAAAAAATTTCCCAAATTTTTGGAGAAAGTCTAATTCGCATATGTAGACATAATAATTACTTTCCATTGAACATATTAGCGGGTGCAATCGGACCAATATATACAAAATGAGAGTACAAAGATTAAAATATTATTAAAAAATTTTGAAACATATTTTGAGTTGATTTTATGAGTCCACATGGTCCACAATGCACACAAAAAATATTTTTTTTTCGACTTGAACACACATTTTTTGTGGCATAGTGTAGTGACCTACATTCTGTCGGGGGTAACTTACTCTATTTTGCGTTGTTTTCCCTCCCGTACACCTTCTATCCACCCTAAGGTAAATGTTCATGTTATCGGCGTGAGAACCGCGCAAACTTGAGAGAGTTGCAATACAGTGGAAATAATGTTGAGATAAGTGCATGATTTTTGTTTTTTGGAAATTTGGGACACACATACATTTTAATATGACTGTGGTCTCAAGGTGCGACACGGTAGCATTTTAGCGTGATAAGTTCAATTCAAACTCAAATCAAAAAAAATTCGACGCACAATGGTAGTGAATTTTGATGTTTTATAGATTTTTGGGGTCTCTAAAACGCCGATTAAGAATTGAACATGAAAGTGTTGACATACCATCGCCCAGATGTTCCCACATACTCCTCCACAACGCGTAATATAGGGTGGGCCATTTAAAACACAATATCATTGATATGACTACCACGACTGGCTCGGCCGTACCTCATCCGATCAACCCATTATCTCATTACAACTTCGTTGTGAATGCATTGGCTTCGCAATCGTCACGTGTGGGTTCTCTGAACCGCATATGCGGCAAAATTGCTTATTGACATAGCCACCGAGCTGGAAATGAGCTTCATGAAGGCTGAACTGAGAGCCGATCTCTTGTCGAAAAATTTCCACGCAAATTTCTTACAGTTTTCGTTTAAAACTCACTACCTTTTTGGACACACATTAAAACTGACACTTTTTTCGAGTAGCAAAAAGTAGACTCTTTTTTCATTTGATTTGACTCCACTTTGAATTTTGTTTTCGTCAGTTCAAGTGTGTTATTTTTGCTGTTTTTAACTGCACAACCATTATTTGGAAATGTGTTTTTTAATTCCTTCATGTAAGTATAATTGTGAGAAAAGTCCATTAAACAACGTAACCTTTTAACTTTTAGTGGGTTAAAAGCTAATGCAAAAAATTTAACTAAATGTACTGCTTATGAGTAATTGAGGCATGTGAGGCGATTACACGGAAATATTGGCTCTTATCTACGATTTTAATATATATAAAATATGTACTTTTCTACATGAGATGAATAAAACTGAATGAATTTTCCGATTTTTACTAAATAAGAAATTGTAGACACAATAAAGTATTTTTGTTATAAGGTAATTTTAAAAGAAAACAAAAATGAAAAATAATTTCCAATCACCCCACGAAAATAAAATCGGATTATTTAATGAGGATTTGCAAAATCAAGCCAAGATCAAGCCGTCTATGACGAACACTATTTAATTTGAGGCATATCGGTTCATATTTAGATATAGCCCCCATACAAAAGTCGCTCCCGATTTGACATTTTCCGCTCTACATTTCCGATTTGACATATTGAGCCCGATATCTTTAAATTTGGCAAAACATCCTATAATCCAACTATAAACACCTATGCAGAAAGTGGGTAAGATCGGTTCAGATTTAGATATAGCCCCCATACAAAAGTCGCTCCTGATTTGACATTTTCCGCTCTAGAATCCACATATTGTACCCGATTTTCTTTAAAATTGGCACAACATTTTATAATCGAACTAGAAACACCTATGCTGATAGTGGGTAAGATCAGTTCGGATTTAGATATAGCCCCCATACAAATGTCGCTCCCGATTTGACTTTTGCCGCTCTAGAAACCACATTGTACCCGATTTTCTTTAAAATTGGCACAACATTTTATAATCCACCTAAAAACACCTATTGTTAATGTGGGTAAGATCGGTTCAGATTTAGATATAGCCCCAATACAAATGTTGCTCCCAAATGTTTAACCGATTTTGACCAAACTATACATATTATATTGCAGATTTCAATATACCCCCATACAAATGACCTTTCCGATTTAACATTTTTTGTCAAATACATAATTTACAGGATACAAAAATCCTTCGGTTTTCGCTTTACTACCGAAGTGAATTGTATTCGGATAGACAGTGGAGTGTATCATGTAGTCGGCCCCGCCCGCCTTTAGCCTTTCCTTACTTGTTTTCTCGTGTGATTTTTTACAAAATTTCTTTCTGAATTAATAGACCTATGAGTCTTTCCATGTCAAGCGATACGGTTTTTGACCTCGATAGCTGCGATTGTTTTGAAAATTTGTGTATGAATTCTTCTCATTTTTATGTATATGTATTTTTGGATTTTTTTTCAAGTGGCTTCGCAGCGACTTTTCGACATCAAACCCGGCCTCTATAAGGAAATGATTCTCACAAACGAACGAGAAGCACAACTGACTTGCCGAATTTGCGTCGCTGCGAAGCCACTTTAAAAGACTTTTGACATGGTCGAAATCATGATCGTGGTAGTCTGCAGCCAAGTAATAAATGTCACCATGCCATTTGTAAATAAATTTGCATTCTATTAAATATAGGCAAAATGGTCTTGAGCCAGGACAATATCCCAGTTCAAATCAAGTTTTTACAATTTTAATTCTTTTATTTTGATTTTTGAAATGATTACGTTTATCCATTTTTCGAAATTTTGGAGTAGAGTTCTTAGATTTCTATTTTTACGATTTTTTAAAAGTAATTGAAATTATCTTCAAAGCAAGGTATAACACATTGAAATCGGTCATCTATATCAGGAGTTACAGGCGATTGAATGAACACACCTTTTTGAAAAAGTAGTATTTTTTTATACCCTCCACCTCCAGGATGGGGGTATACTAACTTTGTCATTCCGTCTGTAACACCTTGAAATATCGACCTGAGACACTATAAAGTATATATATTCTTGATCGTCATAAAATTCTAAGACGATCTAGCCATGTCCGTCCGAAAGCACGCTAGCATCTAAACGAAAGGAGCTATGAAGTCCAAATTCTGCATAAAGGCGTCTTTTAGTCATAGATCGGTTGGGATTGAAATGGGGCGAAATCGGGCCAAAGGAAAAATTTTTTCCCTCACAAGGACTAAAAATACCCATAATAATCCCTAATATTTTAGCGTATTTAAACATGCTTTTCGAATATGTCTGTTTATATTTGCTTGATATTTGGTATGCGCATTCCACTTATAGCAAAAACGTGCACCATAAAGTGATTCTTATTTGTAGGGGGTGAAATGGGGCAAAAAAAGGGATACAAATGGTACATATTAAACGACAACAGCTAGAAACACGAAATTCGGTGTGTACATTCCTCTAATTGAGTAGATACATAATATGAAAGTACTTTTTCAAATTCGTACTTTTAAGGGGTAAAATAGAAATAGAGGGATAAAAATGGTACCAACTAAACGACTTTACCTAGAATAATGAAATTCGGTGTATACATTCCTCTGATAGCATAGATAAGTAAAATATACGGATTTTTCAAAATTCGTACTTTTTGGGGTTAAAATGAAAAAAGGGGATAAAAATAGTACCAATCAAATGACCGCAGCTAGAGTCATGAAATTCGGAGTATACATTCCTCTGAGTGTGTAGACACGGAAAATAAACTGAGTTTTCGAAATTCGTACTTTTTGGGTTTAAAATGAAAAAAGGGGATAAAAATAGTACGAATCAAATGAGTCATGAAATTCGGAGTATACATTCCTCTGACTGCGTAGACACAGAAAATAAACGGATTTTTCGAAATTCGTACTTTCAAGGGATACAATGGTACAGAGGGATAAAATAATACCAACTAAACGACTACAGCTAGAATGATAAAATTCTAATTGCGTAGCAACGTCAAGGGGGTAAAAATGGTACCAACCAAATGGGCGCAGCTGGATTCATGGAATTCGGTGTATACATTCCTCTGACTGCATAGACATGCAAAATAACAAGTTTTTTCCAAATTCGTACTTTTTCTTTTACGGCAAAAATTGGTTGAATAATGAAGTTAGGTTATTTTGCACTATGTACGTCTGATAATGGATTTTCAAAATTTGTACTTTTGGAATTCAAATAGAATGGAAATACAACCAACTGTAGCACCCACTATCTACCAATATTTATGGCTGTGAAAATATTTTTGAAAATATAAATATTAGAATATTTATTTTTTGAATTGACGTATTGGTAGCATTACCTTATAAGTGTGGTTTGAAATAATTAAACTAATATATTTATTTATAAAATTATTTTTTTTTTAATATTTGTATTTGTTTTAGTTTGGCTATATTAAAAAAATTATGTTTTCCTGTAATATTACTGCACTTCTACGAAAACCGACAACCTCTGTGGAATGCAATCCATGGTGGAGGGTATATAAAGTTCGGCCCGGCCGAACTTAACGCCATTTTTACTTGTTCACTGTTAAATTGATCATAAAACGTGAAAAAATTCATTTTTTCCCAAAAATACGTATACAATATTTTTATGAGAAGAATGTATGTATGTAAACTATCGAGGTCAAAAACCGTACCGCTTGACATAGAATGACTCCTACACCGAAAGAATTTTCCTTCGTAAAATTTATGAAGCGATTTCATAGAAGGTTTTTCATAAATCTAGTGAATTTTTTCTTAATATGTATGGAAAATTCATAATAATATAATGAAATGTTTCATACAATTTTTTCAAAAACATTTCATAAATCAAAATTGTTAAATTAGTGAAACTTTTTCATTGTATTAAAGAAACAATTCTTAAAGATTATGAAATATGTCATAAGCAATAAACTATTTGTGTTATGAAATGTCTTCATAAATATAATGATTTCATAGTTTCTAAGAAATGTCTCACAACTTACAACCATATTTTTAGTGTGTCGACTTTTTTCTAGCAATTCTCATTTGTACTCTGTTAACTCTGACACACAAAGTATGAACCCTAATTTAGGTCAAAGGTCACATTCATTGCAAAGACTCCCGCAATGTTGGTGTGTGTTGATTGGTTAGTCATCGAGTCAGACCTATTTTTGCTATTTTATGAAATTCTTTCATAAAATTAATGAAGTTTCTTCATAAAATCTATGAAAATTTTCATAAATCATATTATGAAAATTAATGATCTTGTATGACAAAAGTTCATCGAATGAAGAACTGCATTTCATAGTTTCTAAGAAATGTTTCATAAATTCTATGACACTTTTCATTGATTTGTGCTTTATGAAACATGTTTCATACATTTCATACATATTTCTTTGGCGACTTTTTAATTAAAATTTCAACTGAGGTTAAGACAAAATCATTAATATTATGAAGATAATTCTTTCAGTGTATGAAAGCACTTTCAATATAAATTTAAAAATGCTTGCCTTAGAGTAACTTATTGGTCGAATTATTGTACATTTATAGTTATTATCGGGTTTTATACTTTAACAGAAAACTTATTAGTATTTGGTATAAAAAATAGCTACAGTCAATACCTTTCCAACGAAGAGTATTATCATAACTTCTACATTTATCCCTAGATTTGTTTACATATAAACATTTTTGCGTTAGAATATTAGCTATAAAAAAAATTAAACAAAATACTTTTCTCCTATTTTTTTACGATTTTTTTCGAGATTTTTTTTTTTCGAAAAAAAAATTCCCAAATTTTTGGTGTCTGTCCCTAAACCACTGCTTCTATGTGATAGTGTAATTCGCAAAATTTGTAGACATCATAGCTACCTTCAATTAGACGTTGCGAAAACAGGTAATCTAGCAGCAATAGCTGTGAGTAATAAACAACTCTCTTGCACAGCACCCGATTGAACACACTTATCTTTACTTTTAATATTTGTCGACTCACGATAACAATTTCGAAATAGTCTGCACAGTTTTTGACGAAAAGAAGAAAAACAACTCAGACTGTTTGATTGTTTTACTCTCAAAACAATCAGTATTGTTGAATGAATGGGTTTGAATTATTTGTGTTCTTTTTTCTTGCGTAACGAAAACTTGTGTAAATGTTGCCAACCGAACTTATATACTAACATGTAGACGTTACGAAAAACGAAGCTATTAAATAAATATGAAAATATATATAATTAATCAAATAGCATTAATTTGCACAAACAATTGCAAAAACACGTGTTAACTTAGGATAGCCTCAGCCTTAGATTAAAACGAATTAAAAGTGTAATTTTCTAAATGTTTGTTAGCAAATTAAATACGCTTTTTCAGATGTTTTACGCAAACAATTATAAAAACACGTGTTAACTTAGAATAGCCTCAGCCGTAGATTAAAACGTATTAATAGTGTAATTTTCAAAATTCTTGTTGGCAAATTAAGTAAGTTTTTTCAGTTGTTTTACAACATTGAATACTTAGTATGACTTCCTTTAAAAATCGTTATGAATTCGGGCTTGTCTAGCATTGTAGAGAGATTGAATGAATAATTCATTCTTTATCGCTTCAACGAGCTCATCTCTGTTTGAAAATATTTGTATATGGCGACCACTATAATATTTCGGCGTCAAGAAATCTCTTTTATCGATAAATATTTAAAAAGTCGACACCGAGGCTAATCTAATTTAACATTGAAAATCACATTTTTACAATTGCTTACGAAAACAATAGGGCTGCTTTTCATTAAGACTGGATAACTAAGCTGCGATAACAAAAAACCTAAATAAAAAGTTAAAAATTCGCTCAAAATTAATAAAAAACAACTAAGGAAAGGCTAAAGTCGGACGGAGTCGACTATATGATACACTCCACTTTCTATCCTATTAGAATTCAATTTGGTAAAAAGTGAAATCGGGAAGGATTTTTGTATCCAAAAAATATTAAATCGGAAATGACATCTGTATGGGGGTCTATTGAAATATGGAATGATGTGACCATGTATGTTTGTAGTTGAAATATAATATGTAAAGCTTGGCCAAAATCTGTTAAACATTTGGGAGCAACATTTGTATATATATATAAATAAAATTTATACCTAAATCTGAACCGATCTCACCCACTTACACCATTGGCGTTTTTAGTTGGATTATAAGATGTTGTGCCAAATTTAAAGAAAATCGGGTACAATATGTAGTTTCTAGAGCGAAAAAAGACAAATCGGGAGCGATATTTGTATGGGGGCTATATCTAAATCTGAACCGATCTAACCCGATTTCGCCACAGGTGTTTCTAATTAGATTATAAGGTGTTAAGCCAAATATGAAGCAAATCGTAAAAAGTCAAATCGCGAGCGACATTTGTATGGGGGCTATATCTAAATCTGAACCGATATTACCCACTTTCAGCATAGGTGTTTCTAGGTAGATTATAAGGTGTTTGGCCAAATTTAAAGAAAATCGGGTAATTTATGTGGTTTCCAGAGCGAAAAAAGTCAAATCGGGAGCGATATATGTATGGGAGCTATATCTAAATCTGAACCGATATTACCCACTTTCAGCATAGGTGTTTCTAGGTAGATTATAAGGTGTTGTGCCAAATTTAAGAAAAATCGGGTACAATATGTGGTTTCTAGAGCGGAAATTGTCAAATCGGGAGCGACATTTGTATGGGGGCTATATCTAAATCTGAACCGATTTGCTTCAAATTAAATAGCGTTCGTCCATGATCCTCAAAACTTACTTGTGCCAATTTTTGTTAAGATAGGACTATAAGTTTTGTTAAAATAGGACTACAATTGTAATCGACTCAGAAAGTGATTCTAAGCCGATCTGTATAATAAATGATGGGTCTAACTCATTTCCTTTTGGGTGTTACAAACAAATGCACAAAGACAGAATACTCTCGTGGAGTGTATATAAAAAACTTTTTTAATTTGTCGCCAATAATTTTGAAAAAAAAAAATGTGTTAAAAATATTGGACTGGATAATTATAAAATATATGGTCATCGAAGCCAAATGCAAAAAGTCAACACAAAATATTTTTTTTTTTGAAATTTGTAAGTCAAATTTATGGTTATCGAGAGTCCAAAAAAATCAACACAAAATATTTTTTTTTGTGTTGTCATTTATTTTGGTTCAAGACCAAAGGTTGTACTGAAGTCTGCAGCAGAACCCAAAATTAGCAAAAAGGCAAAGTGAGACCTTTATTGTTGCAGCTAAAAGTTGACTGCGCAGTTTCGATGGGCGCTACCCCATCTCGTCAGAACTTTCGCAACGAATGCATGTCTTTGACTTAAATCAGGGTTCTTATTAGTACCAGCGCTCACATATGACAAATGAGAAGCGCTGATAAACAAAATATTCCACCGAACTAAGTCGACACACTAAAAATCTCACTTTGCCAATTCAATGTTATGCATGTGCTCGCATCGCTCGCGATAATGCAAAGGTTGTTGTTGTACGGTATGTCCCGTCTTCACTGTACCTCGTGTGTATTGTGGTTATTTGTATGTATTATTGGTCTGTTATGTTGTATGTGTTCTCATTTATTTTGGTTCAAGACCAAAGGTTGTGCAGTCTTCAGCAGATCCCAAAATTAGCAAAAAGTCAAAGTGAGACCTTTATTGTTGCAGCTAAAAGTTGACTGCGCAGTTTCGATGGGAAATATTTTGAGCAAAAAATTAAATTTTTATTGAAAAAAAAAAACGAAAAACAGCTCTATTAATATATATATATATATATATATATATATATATATATATATATATATATATATATATATATATATATATATATATATTTTGCTCAAAATATTTTTTTTACATTGTCGCGAACTACAATATCAAAACAAATTTTGAGAAAAAAATTATTTTGTGTTGACTTTTTTGGACTCTCGATAACCATAAATTTGACTTACACTGGATAATTATCCAGGACAAGTCAACATTTTTTAACACAAAATTATTTTGATGTTTCGTTTTTTTATAATAATTAAGCTCTAGGTCAGTTTTTTATATATTTCTGTTTTGAAACACTGTGTTTTAAAAAATGACATAGATGCAGGTTGATTTTTCGCGTGTTTTTGTTTATTTATAATTCAATTCCTGAAGATGATCCTTGAAGGCGATCGAAATATTGAATAAAAATAAAAACAAAAATATATAAAAAAACTGACCTAGATCTTAATTATTATAAAAAAGACGAAACATCAAAATATATCAGAATAAAGGTCGAATAAATAATCCAAACATCCACAACAAAATTATTTTTTTTTATTGTTTTCAGACACAAACTGATATTGCTGTTGGCGACAATTTTTTAAAATGTTTTTTTTTATATTTTGAGTGAAATTTTAACATTTTATTTAGATTTTTGTTATCGCAGCTTAGTTATCCAGTCTTAATGCCATATTGTAGTTGGTGATAAGGCGAAGGAAATATTTTCTTTTATTTTTCGTAAAAACTAAGCTCTTTATTAACGTCTCACAGCTTGGCTTAAAGAGAATCAGCCCTAATAGCGTATCTACTGTTACAAAAATACTTCAATTGATCCAACTAATTTTGAAACATGTCTTTCCAATTGCATTGATATATTTTTGTTGGCGTTGGATGGAATATCATATATGAATATATACTAACTTCTCTACAACATATCGAAAAAAATTAAACTCACAGTATGAGTCGACATTCAGCGACATATCCCACTGTCCCCACGGCTACATCCGTTGTGTGGCAGTTTGTATTATTCATTCCTATGCTACAAATCGAACTATGCTACAAAACGAACTAAAGCATCAAAGTGTACATTAGGGTGAATTTGTTGATGTTACCTTCATATATATATATATAAGAGATGAGATAAAAATATTGCGAATTACACTTTCACACAGAAAAAGTGGTTTGGGAATAGCCTCTAAAAATTTGGAAAATAATTATTTTTATTCGAAAAAGTCTATTTTTGCTGGGACGAAAAATATCATAAAAAATTCAAAAAAACGCAAAAACAATGTTTATATGTAAAAAATCTATGGATATGATAATTGTTGTAGACACAAAAGAATTTAACAAAAATCATGATTTTTATTTTTAATTTTTGTTTAAATAGCGCGAAAAGTGTCATTACAAATTATATAAAAAATATATTGCTTTAGTATATAATAGCTGGCATCTTAACAAAGAAAACAAGACATTTTTGAAGAAATAAATGTAGAAGTTGAATTTACATTCCATAAATATAGATGTTAACCGGTCTTGAGTCAGGATAATATCCCAGTTCAAATCGAAATTTATAAAAATAATCACTTTGAAATTACATTTCTTTTGTGTGACAAAAATTATGTTCTTATAATGATAAAATTATGAAATAATAAATCTGGCACTGATTTGAACAAAAAATCGCTCGGAAAGACTCCTAAGTCTGAAAATATGTGAATTTTAATATTCGTTCATCTCTTTTTACGAAAAAGAGTCAAAAATTTCATAAAAAACCAACTCATCAAAATTTGAATTTTGTTTTCATCAGTTCAAGTGTGTTATTTTGGCTGTATTTAACTGCACAACCATTATTTGGAAATGTGTTTTTTAATTCCTTCACATAATTATAATTGTCAGAAAAGTCGAATAAATAACCCAACCTTTTACTTTTAGTGGGTTAAAAGCTAATGCAAAATAAAAAATAAATAAATATTCTGCTTATGAGTAATTCCATGTGAAGCGATCACTCGGAAATTTTAGCTCTTATCTACGATTGTGATGCAATATATTTCAAATACGTACTTTTCTATATGACTATTGAGGCTGAATTTACCGATATTCAAAAAATAAGAAATTGTAGACACTAGGAGGCTGGATCAAAATAAAAAACAAAAGAAAAAAAATAACTTACTTTCCAACAAGAGGTGTTATTTTGTTATTCAAAGAAAAATGTCATTTTTTGAGATAAATGATCGGATGTTTATTTCATAATAAAGAGGAAGGTAATAATGAAAAACAACATCAGCCAAATGGCCACCACGACACGCTTAGAGGACCATATCCTTGTCTTGAAATTTCCCATAACCAAATCGCAAAGTGGCTGCCCTATGTCCTCGATAGCCTCACGAATTCTATCTTTAAGGTCGACGCTGGGCTGTTGGCGTAGACCTTATCTTTCACGTGGTCTCAAAGGAAGAAGTCTCAAGGTGTTCAATCACAAGATCTCGGTGGCCAATTGTGAACACCTCTTCGAGAGATAACACGGTCCGGAAACTTTTCTCGTAGAAGAGCAATGGTTTCGTTGCTTGTGTGGCACGCAGCGCCGTCTTGTTGAAAGTAAACGTTGTTCAGATCAATACCATCCAACTCCGACCATAAAACATCATTAATCATCTCTCGATAGCGCAATCCATACACCGTAACTCTTGATCCAACCTCATTTTCGAAAAAGTAAGGTCCAATGACCCCGGCGGACCATAAACCGCACCAAACAGTCGCACGATGAGGATGGAGAGGCTTCTCAACAATAACTCTTGGGTTTTCCGAGTCCCAGATGCGACAATTTTGCTTGTTGACGAAGCCACCGAGGTGGAAATGGGAAATGGCCGGATCATTTTCATTCATAAATTTTAATAATTTCAATGCGTGTATCGTTCCATTTTTAGTATGGCGTAGTTTCTACTTTTCAAATGCCAAAGAGTAAAAGATTCAAAAGAGACAGCTACCGAAATACCGGGTGATTGAAAATAACACCTCTTGTTGTGTATTTTTAAAAAATAACAATAAATTATATTATTAAATATTTTTAATCTCGGCTGCAATTCCGTTTATAATTGTTGTAGAGTAAGTAACAGGAACATCAAAATTTCAACCATTTTGGTCAAACGGAGCCAGACAGATTTTGCTAAGAATTTACACTAGCCATGTCCACCGTAAGTTTGGGCCTAGATAGTTATATCATTTTAACATTCTTAGAGCTAAAATGTGACTTCAAGAAAACTGAATAAAAAAATGTATATCTTAAAATTACGAAAATTTTCAAAATTTGATTTGAACTGGGATATTGTTCTGGCTCAAGACCATTTTGCTTCTATATTTAATAGAATGCAAATTTATTTACGAATGGCATGGTGACATTTATTACTTGGCTGCTTGACTACCACGATCATGATTTCGACCATGTCAAAAGTCAAACCCGGCCTCTATAAGGACATGATTCTCACAAACGAACGAGAAGCACAACTCACTTGCCGAATTTGCGTTTAAAGAATCGCACCAAGCAATAAAGTACACATGCCATCTTACAAGCATCTCATTGAGTTGTATATGTAAGTATGTGTATATGCAAATATAGTTACCCAGCAAGACTTCTGCCATGCCAACGCTCATTTTTTTTTGTTTTTTCGTTTGCATTTTTTGGTCTTGAGCCAGGGCAAATCGAATATTGATTACAAACGAAAAAACTAAAATTTTCAAAATTTTAAAACAATTTCTGGCCGAACTTTTTTTGACACCGCAAAAAAACCCAAGTTATTTTAGTTTCTAATGGATTTTCCATTCCTTTTTTACTAGAGCCAAAAATTTGGAAATGTGGAAAAAACTCACCCTAGTGTTCATCATATGTGCGTCATGCTTTTGGTGTTTGCAAAGTTAAAACAATTTTTCAAATTTTTGATGCATACTTTTGGGATGCATGGTTTTATTATAAATTTCAACTTTGTTCGAGGCATATGGACATCAGGCTGGGTCGTGGTCCATATACATGGAAGAATAATTTTTAGTCGCCCTACGAAAATAAAAGTTCGATTGTTTAATGGTGATCGGCAAATTATTTCGTTCCTGAAAACACCCCTAAAAATAAAGTTTTTCCCGTGTAACTTTTTGTGTTACATTTTTGCCAATTTCTTCTGAAATAATAGACCCTTGAAAGCACTTTAAATATAAATTTGTATTCTTGTCTTAAACTAACTTATTGTCGAGTCATTGAATATTTATAAAGGGTGTTTTTTATTGGGGTATAGAACTTTAAGTTGGCATCACTTTTTTAACTGGCGGCCATTTTGTCAGCTGTCAAGTGATTAATATTTAGTTTGGTTTGCCATTTCATCATGAACAGGTTGACAAAAGAACAACGCTTGCAAATCGTGCAAATTTATTTCGAAAGTAATGGTTCAGTTCGCGAAGTTCACCGCAAGCTCCGTCCATTTTATGGTCGTCACAATCGAATTATTGAAGGAAACATTCGATGAGCGCATAATTTCCCGGAATGGACCTGTCAATTGGCCACCAAGATCGTGTGATTTGACACCATTGGATTATTTTCTTTGGGGATATGTGAAGTCGCTCGTCTACGCTAACAAACCAGAAACGTTAGGGGACTTGGAAGCCAGCATTCGTGGCGTGGTTGAAAATTGGACCTGTAGAATTGGCTATATTCGAGCCAGCCGCGGCGGCCACATGCCCGAAATCATATTTAAACATTAATGGCATAAAATTATCCTTCCAATAAAGCTAAATTGATGGACATTAAAACGATTTTCTTGTGTTTTATTTCAATTCGAAGTTCTATACCTCAATAAAAAACACCCTTTAGTATTTTTTTGTGTTTTTTTTCATAGTGACTGAACAGAAAACTTTTTCTATATTTGGTATTTTTAAAAATGAGTAGCTGCAGTCAATACCTTTCGAATGATGCCTAAATTATGAATTTCGCTCATTTTTTTGGTAAAAAGAGGTTGAAAATGTTGGTTCTAAATAACCTTCTATTATATATATATATATATTAGGGCGGGTATGGTTGAAAAAAATTAAAAATCGTATAGCAAAAACGTAATCTACATTAAATTCTTAGAAAATTCTCCGAAGAAACCATGGGTCTAAAATAAAATCCTAATCCGCGCCTTTCGACTTGAAATTTTATATGCCCGCCTTTGCCAAAAAATAAATGTTAGAAAAAATAGTTTTTTTCCAAAAAGAAATCGAATTTTCTGAATAAAATTTTTCAGTAAGGTAGTTATTTTGCACTTAATATTTTTTCTACACTCAAAATTTTTTTTCATTAAAAAAATATTCACCCAAGCATATCAATTTTCAAGTCGAGAGGCGCGGATAGGATTTTATTTTAGATACATGGTTTCTTCGGAGAATATTATTAGAATTTTATGTAGTTTACGTTTTTGCTATACGATTTAAAAAAAATCAACCCGCCCTAATATATATATTAGGCTGGGTCGCCCTCCATACAAATGGAAAAACAAGTTCCAGTCACCCCACGAAAATAAAGTTTTTATTGTTTAATGAGGATTTGCAAAATATTACGTTTTAAGATCAAGCCATCTGCGAGCTAAACGCTCCTGAAAATAACCCTAAAAATCATGTTTTTCCGGTGTATTTTTTTTGTGTTACATTTTTTCCCATTTTTTCTGAAATAATAGACCCTTGAAAGCACTTTAAATAAAAATTTTGACTCTTGTCATAGAGTAACTTATTGGTCGAATTATTGGACGTTTATAGTAATTTTTTGTTTATTTTCACAGTGACAACTGAACAAATTTTTAGTGTTAGTATTTTGTAAAAAATAAATAGTGGCAGTCAATACCTTTCGAATGATGTCTAAATGATGAACACCGGAATTAAATTGACGCCGCTGCGCTCATTTTTGTAAAAAGAGTTTGATTTTTTTTTGATCTGAAAATCCATCTCCTGTATTAAATTATTTTACAAACAAGGAGTCAGTGACGTCATTTTTCATCCGATATTCATCATTTTAGGTGTCATTCGAAAGGTATTAATTCCTTCTATTTATTTTTCATATCAACTCTTACAAAATGTTGCCAAGAAATGTGAGTTTTTAGCTGTCACCTTTAAAACCACCAAAAATCAATATAAACGTCCAATACCAATGAGATATTCTAAGACAAGAATAAAAAAATTATTTAAATTGCTCCCAATGGTCTATTAATTCAGAAAAAAAAAATGGGCAAAAATGCATCATAAAACAAGTAAGAAAAGGCTAAAGTCGGGCGGGTCCGACTATATGATACACTCCACTTTCTATCCGAATACAATTCAATTCGATAAAAAAGTGAAAACTGGAAGGATTTTTGTATTCTGTAAATGTATGTGTTTAACAAAAAATGTTAAATCGGAAAGGAAATTTGTATGGGGGTATATTCAAACCTGGAACGAAATAGTTGAAATATATATTAACAAACGGTTAAACATTTGGGAGCAACATTTGTATTTGGGCTATATCTAAATCTGAACCGATCATACCATACCCACTTTCACTATAGGTGCTTTCAGTTGGATTAGAAGATATTGTCCCAAATTTAAAGAAAATCGGGTACAATATGTGGTTTCTAGAGCGGAAAATGTCAAATCGGGAGCGACATTTGTATGGGGCTATATCTAAATCTGAACCGATCTTACCTACTTTCTGAATAGTTGTTTCCAGTCGGATTATAAGATGTTGTGGCAAATTTAAGAAAAATCGGGAGCGACATTTGTATGGGGGCTATATCTAAATCTGAACCGATCTTACCCAATTTCTGCATAGTTGTTTCCAGTCGGATTATAAGATGTTGTGCCAAATTTAAGAAAAATCGGGTACATATATGTGGTTTCTAGAGCGGAAAAAGTCAAATCGGGAGCGACATTTGTATGAGGGCTATATCTAAATCTGAACCGATCTTACCCACTTTCAGCATAGGTGTTTCTAGTTCGATTATAAAATGTTGTGCCAATTTTAAAGAAAATCGGGTACAATATGTGGTTTCTAGAGCGGAAATTGTCAAATCGGGAGCGACATTTGTATGGGGGCTATATCTAAGTCTGAACCGATTTGCCTCAAATTAAATAGCGTTCGTCCTTGATGCACAAAACTTACTTGTGCCAATTTTTGTGAAGATCGGACTATAATTGCGATTGATTACAACAATAGATGGACAGACTGACATTGCTAAATCGACTCAGAAAGTGATTCTAAGCCGATCTCTATAATAAACGACTCGTTTGGACTCGTTTCCTTTTGAATGTTACAAACAAATGCACAAAGACATAATACTCTCGTGGAGTGTATAAAAAAATACACCGGAAAAACATAATTTTTAGAGGTGTTTTAAGGAGCGTTTAGCTCACAGATGGCTTGACCCAGTGACGAAATATTTTGTAGATCATCATTAAACAGTCCAATCTTCATTTCTGGCAATTTATTTTCGTGACCCATCCTAATATATTTATATTACTTTTTTTAAATCAGAGTGACGTCATTTTTCGTCTGGTATTTATTCATCATTTTGGGCATCAATCGAATGGTATTAATCCCTTTTATTTATTTTTCAAAACAACTTTTTGAAAATGTTTCCAAGAAATATGAGCTAAAAAGCTGTCACTTTGAAAAACCACAGAAATACGACCAATGAGTTGCCAATCAGCTTGAAATTACATAAGGTCGATGTCAAATTTGTATGGGATCTGACATTTGTAAATCGACCTTATGTCATTTCAGCTAGATTTCGTGTGCTGTGTGAAAAGACTATAACATCCAATCAATTTCAGCTTAAAATAACAAAAGGTCAATTTTCAAATAACAAAAGGTCAATTTTCAAATGTCTAATTTGTATGGAATCTGACATTTGGAAATCGACCTTGAGCTGAAATCGATTACAACCTATTACATTGGATAGTCAAATAAATATACGATATCTCATATTAGTACTTTAACTTAAATTGAAACATAATGAGTAAAATTGTAAAAATTTCCATTTATTCCACTCTATATATTCTAGATTTAATTTTAATTACTTAATTACAATTATATAAAACTAACTAACACCGCTTTAAACACAGATAATTCGTCAGCACTTCTTTGACTTGAAGATGCGATATTCGTTTGCCCAACAGACGCCAACGGAAATTCACAAACGCCAGCACCGAGAACAACAGATAGAAACCGCATAAACATACTACCGATCGTAAGTAATCGATATTCTCACTGCCCACCAGTTTCAGTATGAATCGGGGTCTTGACATCACGCAAAATATTTCGCTTGGCGGACACACGAAATTCGAACGATTGTAATGGAATAACGCAGCCAATATACCTTCGACGGTATGTCGCAGACAGCTGCTGTACATGATCACACTCTCAGCGATCGAGAGATGAGATCTCTCAGTGGCGTAATTGGCCAACATGGTGAAAACACCCATGATGGCGGGGCACAGGAATAAGGCATTCTAAGAGGCAAGATAAAAAAGAAAAAAGGTAAACATTTTAATTTTAATAATTTAATAGATCGACATAAACTGGAGAGGCATGTATAGTAGGATGGGTCACGAAAACAAATGCAATAGTCACCACCACCCCCCCATGAAAATTTGATTGATTAATGATGATCTGCAAAATATTTCGTCACTGGGCCAAGTCGTCTGCGAGCCCAACGCTCCTGAAAACACCTCTTAAAATCTCTTTTTCCCGTGTATTTTTTATGTTGCATTTCTGGCCAATTTTTCTGAATTAATATTGGATGTTTAGATTGATTTTTTGTATTTTTTTTTTCAGAGTGACAGCTAAAAATTCATATTTCTTGGAAACACTTTGTAAAAGTCAAAATAGAAGGAGTCAATACCTTTCGAATGATGCCCAAAATGATGAATATCGGACAAAAAACGATGTCACTGACTGAGATGGTTTTTCAGAAACAACACTTTCAAACTTTTTGAGCTTTGAGCTTCAATTTTCTTCTCATGTTCATCAGTTAGGCATCATTCGAAGGGGGATCTACTACAGTTTTTCAGTTGTCTATATGAAAAACACCAGAAAAAATACTATAGACGCACTGTGTTGCGGCTAGTGGAAAAGTAACTTTTTTCCGATTATTTTTTTCAGTGTTTTTAATGATGCAATTTTGTCACAGACATTCCAAGTAAACAAAAAACACATAAAGCTTATTGTTATGTTGGCCCGTTGATTTTTAATTGATTTTAGAAGTCAAATATAGAAAATTTTCTCGAAAAGAGGGGATTTCAGGGCTGTATTCAAAATGATCTCATTTGATTTTGGTGACAGATATTTTGATTCGGAAAAAAATCTGCCTTCGGACAAGTATCTTCTGTAAAAAAAAGGAATGTTGTTTGAGACATTTTCATATGCACCTTTTTTAGAACGAAAACCCGACTAAAGGTCCATTTTTCCTTTAAATTTGGGTTAGGTAAGCAATCTCTAAAAAGTCCCAGAGAGTCCCAGTTCCAAACCACTACAGAAATGTTACATAATTTGTTTTCAACGAAGTGTGAAAAAATCAGCTGCCCATACCTGCCCTCCTGGGAGTTATAGCGATTTTAGTATATCACTCTCAGCATTTATTCCATAGAAATAGAACGGAAATTCTCGGAATCAATTTTTTTTATTCTACATCTATTCTAGCACTCCACAAAAATGAGCATAACTCTCTTAAAACTGAAGCTATTGACTTCAAACCGGTATCAAATTAAAGCTTTGATTGCCACCATCAAATAAGAAATGAAATAGATTTTGGTTTTTTATAAAATTTCAGAGTTTTTCAACAAATATCAAAAAATCATGAAAATTTGACGTTTATAATTCTTGTTCGGACCACCCTATAATTTATTTAAAAAACTAATCATAGGGTATTTATCAGAAATAAAAGAAGAATTAAAATAATTTTTTTTGTATATTTTTCGAACAATTTTTTTTTGACTTTTGTTGAAAATTTGACCCAACAATTTTTTTCGGTGTAATTTTTTTTTCACTCATTCTGTTTGGGATTTCATTCTGACCAATCTGTAGAAGTTTCTCATCGATACAATTAAAAATACAGTTTAGGCAATATGATTTCCAAAAAATTCCGCTTTCGCAACACTGTGAGACGTCCAATAATTCGATCAATAAATTAATCTAAGACAAAAATCAAAATTTATATTTGAAGTGCTTTCAAGAGTTTATTAAATCAGAGAAAAATACAATGTACAATAGTTTAAAATAAAAAAAAATGCAAGAAAAAAATTGTTTTTATACCCTCACTCTACAGAGAGAGAGGAGGGTATATATAATTTGGGACAGAAAAAAAGTGTAACGCATTGAAGGAGTGACTTAAGACCCTAAGTATGTTTGGACCAAATCCGTTTCACGACTTTTTAAGAATTCAAACTTATATTTGCATGGTAATATTTTTCCCAAACTAAGTTCGAAGATGGGCGAAATTGCCACGCCCCTTCTGGTACCTCCCATACAAATCACTCTAAACTACGCAAACTTAAAACTGTTATAACTTCTATACAGTTAATCGGAATACTGTCAAATTGGATATTTAGCAATGCTTTTATAGTGGTTACATTCGCATGGAATATGGGCGATATTGCCGCACCCCCTCTGGTACCTCCCACACAAAGTGGCATAAACTTTGGTTACAATAAAACCGACAAAACATCCACACGGGTAGTCAAAATCATTTGCAATTTGATATTTAAAAATGTTTTCATAATCACTTTAGACCTAAAAAATATTTACGCTTTAGCCACGCCCCTTCTTGTACCTCCCACACAATTTTCTCTATCCTAGTTAATATTAAATCCTTCAAAACTTCTATACCGGTGCATGGGATCCACTATGACTTGATATTGGATCATGTCTTTACAATTGTTTTATAAATGTGGTCCCTTATAACTTCCGTATATATGTTCTCTGAAAGTGAGGGTATATATAAGTCGGAAGCTTATTTACTTGTTAGAGGTGTTTTTTGAGGAGCGTTTAGCTCACAGAAGATTTGATCCAGGAACGACAAATTTTGCAAATCATCATTAAACAATCGAAACTTTATTTTCGTAGGGTGACTGGGATTTTTTTTTCATTTGTATGGACCGTGATTAAGCCTAATGTATGGTAGGGTATGTCAATTTGTATGGGTGAAAAACAATTAAAATGGCATTAAGATCGACCGGGCCGAACTTTATATACCCTCCACCAGGGATTGCATTCCACAGAGGCTGTCGATTTTCGTAGAAGTGCAGTAACATTACAGGAAAATATTATTTTGTTTATATATTTAAACATCAAAATAAATATAAAATTTTAATTATTTTATACCACGCTTACCAATATGTTTATACTATATACACTCAGAAAAATAGAATTCCTAAATTTGATTAAAATCCATACTACAATGTAGTTCAACAATTTTACTCCAGTTTAGTAAAAATTTCCTTAAAAGTTGGAAAATGAACTAAGTATGAGTAAAGTTTCCTTCATTCAAAGCCATAGTAAATAGTTCATAGCACTAGAATTAGGGTAGTAAATTTACTTAAAAACATTTCATTGTATCAATAAAAAATTCATACAATTGAGTAAATTCATACTTGATAGGAAGAATATTTCCAAGGTTTTAAGTAAATAAATAAATAACCAGAAATTTTTTGTATGGAAAAAATTTAATTTCATTTAGTGTGTCGACTTAGTTCGGTGGAATATTTTGTTTATCAGCGCTTCTCATTTGTCGTATGTGACCGCTGGTACTAATATGAACCCTGACATACATTCGTTGCGAAAATTCTGACGAGATGGGGTAGCGCCCATCGAAACTGCGCAGTCAACTTTTAGCTGCAACAATAAAGGTCTCACTTTGCCTTTTTGCTAATTTTGGGTTCTGCTGAAGACTTCAGCACAACCTTTTGGTCTTAAACCAAAATAAATGACAACACAATTTCATTAAGGACATTTTAACTAAAAATGTGTTTTTTCCTAAAATTAAGTTAATATTGTTTACTGAAATTTATGCCGGTTTTATTATGACATTTAAGTATTAATGAACTTATAAAAATCACTTGAAATTGTTTAGAAAATTCTTGAATATTAATCTAAGCAGCAATTCTCGTTCGCCTGCAGAGACTTATTTCTTAAATACTTCAAGTATTATTCTACACAACCACTGCGAAGGCGTAATCATGCCTTCGCAGCTATCATTGAGTAATAGCCCAACTCTTTATGGAAGAGGTATCATCATTAAGCTTTTGAGAAATATTTCATGTTGTAATTTTTTGTATTAGTTTTGCATACTCTGAAGCAAAACCATTTGTTTGAACATTTTTTTAGTTAAATTGAACTTATTTCACTTTTTTCTTGGTAACAAGTAAAATTTTTCTCAGTTTAAGTAAAAAATTTACTTGTTTTGAGGAAAAATCAGCAAATTTGTCCTCAGTTTAAGTAAAAATTTACTTGATTTGAGTAAAAATTTACTTATTTTTAGGAAATTTTCAGCAAAATTTTACTTAGATTTAGTTAAAATTTACTTGGTTTGAGTAAAAATTTACTTAGTTGTAGGAAAATTTTACTTAAATTTAGTAAAAATTTACTTGGTTTTAGGAAAATTTCAGCAAAATTGTACTAAGATTTATTAAAAATGTGCTTGGTTTGAGTAAAAACTTACAGGAATTTTCCTCAGTTTGAGTAAATATTTACTTGGTTAGAGGAATATTGAACTAGAATCTAGTTCAAAGCATGTACTACTTTCCAGTAAAAGTTTGAAGTTGATGAGAGGAAATATTGCTTTAGCGCTATACGAAGTTCAATTTTCCTAAATTTTAGTTAATTTCAACTAATTATATGGTTCACTTTCTTCAAAAAAATCGTAAATACTCTAAATATTGCGCGATAGTGGGTGCATTTTCATATGTATTTCCATTCTATTTTAATACCAAAAGTAAAAAATTTAAAAATCCATTATCTTTCACGTACATAGCGCAGGAATATAACCTAACTTCATGATTCCACCAATTGTTGCCGTAAAAGTTAAAAAGTCAAATTTGGAAAAATCTTTATAAAGGGTGTCCCAAGAAGAACGCAATTTTTAAATCTGGCAACATTCGAAGTGTCATTGTCAATTCGACACCGAGCTCAGCAAATTGGTGTCTCCAAATCCACTTTGCAGCGAATTTTGACGAAAGATTTGCATCTTCATGCATACAAAGTTCAATTGACTCAGGAACTGAAGCCAACTGACCATGGACAGCGAAGGGAGTTCGTTAATTGGGTATTGGAGAGACAACATGAAAATGCTGATTTTGCCGATAAAATCATCTTCAGTGACGAGGCCCATTTTCATCTTGATGGCTTCGTCAATAGGCAGAATTGTCGCATTTGGGGTGCGGAAAATCCTCGAGTGATTCACGAGAAGCAAATGCATCCTCAACGTGTCACTGTGTGGTGTGGTTTTTGGGCTGGAGGAATCATTGGACCTTTTTTTTATGAAAATGAGGCAGGTCAAGCGCAAACAGTCAATGATGTTCGGTGACGTGAAATGATAACCAGTTTTTTCTTGCCTAGAATTGAAGAAATGAATGTGGAGGGCATGTGGTTCCAACAAGACGGCGCCACATGTCATACAGCCAGAGAAACAATTCAATTGCTGCATCAGTCATTTCCCGGTCGTGTTATTTCGCGTTTTGGAGATCAGAATTGGCCGCCTAGATCGTGCGATTTAACACCATTAGATTTTTTTCTTTGGGGTTTTTTGAAGTCGATGGTTTACGCGAATAAGCCGACGACGACTCAAGCCTTAAAAGACGAAATTGGACGCTGCATTAATGAAATACCGCAGCATTCATGCAAAACGGTCATTGAAAATTTCATTAAAAGATCGCGTGCATGCCAGCAAAGCCGTGTCTGTCTGTGTCTGTCTACTTTACGATATAATAAAGTTTCACGATTTTTTCTTAAATATCTGTGTTTTATTTAAAATTAAAAAATTGCGCTCTTCTTGGGACACCCTTTATTATGCGAGTCTATGCAGTTAGATTCCGAATTTCATGATTCTAGCTGCGGCCATTTGCTTGGTACCATTTTTATCCCCTTTTTCCCATTTTACCCCCTTAAAAGTACGACTTTCGCAAATATCATTATTTTGCGTGTCTACGCAATCAGCCATTTGGTTGGTACCATTCTTATCCCTCTATTCCCATTTTAACCCTTAAAAGTCCGAATTCCATAATTATAGCTGCGTATATTTAGTTGGCACCCTTTTTATCCCCTTTTCCATTTTCCCCCTTAAAAGTACGACTTTCGCAAATCTCTTTATTTTGCGCGTCTACGCAATTAGAGAGATGTGCACACAAAATTCCATCATTCTAACTGTATCCGTTTAGTGGGTACCATTTTTATCCCTCTGTTGCCATTGTATCCCTTGAAAGTATTAATTTGGAAAAGCCTTTTTTCGTGTCTACGCTGTCCGTGAAATGTATACACCGAGTTTCATGATTATAGCTGGGACCATTTGGTTGGTAAATACAAATTTGTTCACCTTTTTCCATTCCCCCCCTAAAAGTACGAATTCCCATTCCAAGTAAATGTACGAATTCCAATCCCATTTATTTTACGTGTCTAGGGAATCAGAGGAATTTATACACCGATTTTCATTATTCTAGGTTGGTACCATTTTTATCCCTATATTCCCATTTTACCCGTTAAAAGTGCAATTGGGAAAAATAATAATTTTATATATCTACTTAGTTAGAGGAATATACACACCGAATTTTGTGTTTCTAGCTGTTGTCGTTTAATAGGTACCATTTTTATCCCTTTTTGTCCTATTTCACCCTCTACAAACAAAAATAACTTTATTATGCACGTTTTTGTTATAGGAGGACATATTAAAAAATACGATGGTATAAATATAAGGGATATTTTCAGTCCTTGTGAGTGAAATTGTTTTCCCTGTGTACCGATTTCGCCCATTTGCAATCCCAAGCGATCTACAACTATAAGACGTATTTGGACGTCCTTTCAACAAACGGATAGATGGACGAACGGACATGACTAGATCGTCTTAGAATTCTATGACAATCAAGAATATATATACTTTATAGGGTCTCAGGTCGACATTTCAAGGTGTTACAAACGGAATGACAAAGTGGAGGATATAAAAACACAAAACGTGTTGCACTTACCACCAGATTACACCTTGACCCAACAAGGAGCCCAAAGCTAGATGTAAGCATTGACGTGAGCAATAGAATGAGTGTAAACAGCACAAATCGAAATAATTCCATTGGTTGGCAGGATAAATAATATATTAAAGCTGAGCCTATAGTGGTCATTATGCTCAATATCACAAATTGCGACGTCAGTAGAGCCATAAAGTAGGAACTTAGACGATACCATTGGTTGAAGTGCTCCCGTTGAAGATATTTCATTTCGAGACCAACTAGAGAGAGAGAGGAAGAGATAAATGTTGAGTTGTCATTTTAATACCGGATGGTTGAATGATGTAAAAAGTACAAAATAATTGACACCAGAATGGGTCCAGCTGAACTCAAAACCTTTTTATGTCCTCTTCAGACTGCATGCGAAATCAATCGATTTCAGCTTGAAATGCCATAATAGGCTGGCAGACATACATGCGAAATCTATATGAAATGACATAATGGCCTTGTCGCACTTCATGCGAAATCTAGCAGCAATGGCATTAGGTCAATTTACAAATGTCAGATGCCATACAAATTTGACTTTTGAAAATCGATCTTATGCCTTGTCACACTGCATGCGAAATCTAGTTTAATTGACATAAGGTCGATTTTCAAATGTCAAATTTGTATGGCATCTGACGTTTGTAAATCGACCTTATGTCATTTAAATTAGATTTCGCATGCAGTGTGACAAGGCTATGAGGTCGATTTACACCTGTCAACTTTGTATGACATCTGACATTTGTAAATCGACCTTATGTCATTTAAACTAGATTTCGCATGGAGTGTGACAAGGATACTATGTCATTTAAATTAGATTTCGCATGCAGTGTGACAAGGCTATAAGGTCGATTTACACCTGTCAAATTTGTATGGGATCTAACATTTGTAAATCGCCCTTATGTCATTACAGCTCGATTTGGCATACAGTCTGAAAAGGCTATTATAGTAATCGACTTACTACACGCTATCACTGGCGACATGGACATGAAGACGCTTAGCACCATGGATACCAGTGTCAAGTGATAGTTATATATTGCAATGCTGGCATCGGTTCCCACATTAAAATAGGCATATCCAATTGTCGCAGCCAGAAAGATATGAACGAATATCCTTAAATTCAAATTGGTCTAAAAAAACAAAAATATTCAATCGCTATATTATTGGAAAGCATTTAATAGACTTTTCAAACTGAAATGACATAATTGCCTTGTCACACTGCATGCGAAATCTAGCTGAAATGTCATAAGGTCGATTTTAAAATGTCAAAGTTGTATGGGAACTAACATTTGTAAATCGACCTTATAGTCTTGTCACACTACATGCGAAATCAATCGATTTCAACTTGAAATGACATAAGGTCGATTTTCAAATGTCAAATTTGTATGGAATCTGACATTTGTAAATCGATCTTATGTCAATTCAGCTAGATTTCGCATGCAGTGTGACAAGGATATTATGTCATTTAAACTAGATTTCACATGCAATGTGACAAGACTATAGATCGTTTTGCAAATGTCAGATCCCGTACAAATTTGACAGGTGTAAATCAACCATAAGCTGAAATCGATTGGAGGAATCGCTTTCAGTCTGAAAAGGCATGCATGCGAAATCTAGCTGAAATATCATAAGGTCGATTTTCAAATGTCAAATTGTATGGGATCTAACATTTGTAAATCGACCTTATAGTCTTGTCACACTACATGCGAAATCAAACGGATTTCAGATTGAAATGACTTAAGGTCGATTTTCAAATGTCAAATTTGTATGGGATCTGACATTTGTAAATCGACCTTATGTCAATTCAGCTAGATTTCGCATGCAGTGCGACAAGGCTATTATGTCATTTCGGCTAGATTTCACATGCAGTGTGACAAGACTATAGATCGATTTGCAAATGTCAGATCCCATACAAATTTGTCAGGTGTAAATCAACCTTAAGCTCAAATCGATTGGAGGAATCGCTTGCAGTCTGAAAAGGCTATAACAAAGTTTACCTTATCTCGCCAGGTTTGCTTGATGATGCGCTGTAATATCCATATGTACTCTGACCACCATGAAATCTTGTGACTTCTGACGGATTTCAAATGCATGTTCACATTTGTGTTGGATAATTCACTAGTTTGTTGATATGATTTTAGTCTGTCCACAACGTCCATGCCTGGCAGCCATTTGATAATTTTGCCATTGTCCACTTCCTGCACCATAAGCTCGTGGAAATTACCATAGACCTGAGTCGCTGCTTCAATGACTGGAAACGAAGTAAAACATTAGAAAAAAAAAAACAAACAATAAAAAACCAAACCTACTGAAATCCGCTGGATTATAAGTTGTGGGACAGTTTAGACCGAAATGTTTCAAATACGGCACTATTTGCTCCACTTGGCCTTGATAGATACACTGGCCTTCGGCCAATGTATAAACATGATCGAACATTTGCATTAACCGGTAGGACGGGGAGTGTATGGAACAGATGACGGTGTGGCCAGAAATGGCCAATTGTTTCAACAGCTTTACACATTGGAAGGCGGAAAACTCATCTAAACCTCTGAAATAGCACAGATCAGCTTTAATTTAGAAACTGGAAGTGGAAGACAACAACACAACAACTTACGTGGTTGGCTCATCCAGAAATAATACTGGTGGATTTCTTAACACTTCTAAAGCTACACATACTCGCTTTCGCTCGCCGCCCGATATTTTTGAGATTCTTGTGTTGGTGTGCTCTTGCAGATGGAAAAATTCCACTAGTTCATTTACCACAGATTGACGTTGCTCTGCGGTATGGTGTGAGTCCAATTTGAAATTCGAGGCCATCATCATTGTCTCCAGAACGGTGAAGTGGGGACTAATGTGATCTTCTTGCAAAACATATCGCGACATTTTACGAAATTTGGTCGCATTCAGCAGGCGGCCATTAACATAGATCTTTCCCGAATTGTGTTTTGTTCTGGAAATAGAATAAATTTATTTAAATACATTAGGGTGCAATAAATAATGCATGAACGTTAGAGCGTACCAGGTTACAAGTAAAAAAAAAAAAGTTCGCCGTACACCTTCGAATATGAAGTATTATTGAAAGGTAGTTTCAAAAAATTTTTTTTTATTTTTTTATGCCGAACGTAGGGGTCGCGCTTTTACATTTTTCTATATAACTTCTGCATTTATAAACGGATTTTAAAGTGTGATACATCGATGTTTTTGTCCGATTTTTTTGTCTTTGAAGTCATTGAGCTCAAACATGATTCATGATTTTATGCGAGCTTTAATTTTCGATTATTAGAGTGGTACATTAGGGTAGTAGCAACTGAGAAATGATGGGTAAGTACCAGAAGGGGGTGCTTGAGCTCAATGACTTCAAAGACAAAAAAATCGGCCTCGTCGAGACAAAAACATCGATGTATCACACTTTAAAATCCGTTTATAAATACAAGTTATATAGAAAAATGTAAAAGCGCGACCCCTACGTTCGGCATAAAAAAATAAAAATTTTTTTTTTGAAACTACCTTTCAATAATACTTCATATTCGAAGGTGTACGGCGAACTTTTTTTTTGAGGTACGCCCTAATGAACGTGGGACTTGAACAAAAACTAATACATTCTGCGTAGTTAAACAAAGATGCAACAATTACACTATGCAACAAAAGAGAACAAAATGTGTGTCCAAGCCGAAAAATTTTATTATACCCTCCACCTCCAGGATGGGGGTATACTAACTTTGTCATTCCGTTTGTAACACCTTGAAATATCGACCTGAGACCCTATAAAGTATATATATTCTTGATCGTCATAAAATTCTAAGACGATCTGTCCGTCCGTCTGTTGAAAGCACGCTAACATCTAAACGAAAGGAGCTAGAATGTTCAAATTTTCCATAAATGCGTCTTATAGTCGTAGATCGGTTGGGATTGAAACGGGGCGAAATCGGCCCAAAGGGAAATATTTTCCCTCACAAGGACTAAAAATACCCATAATAATCCCTAATATTTTAGCGTATTTAAGCATGTTTTTTGAATATGTCTGTTTATATTTGCTTGATATTTGGAACGCGCATTCCCCTTATAGCAAAAACGTGCACCATAAAGTGATTCTTATTTGTAGGGGGTGAAATGGGGCAAAAAAGGAATAAAAGTGGTACATATCAAACGACAACAGCTAGAAACACGAAATTCGGTGTGTACATTCCTCTAATTGAGTAGATACATAATATAAAAGTATTTTTTCCAAATTCGTACTTTTAAGGGGTAAAATGGGAATAGAGGGATAAAAATGGTACCACCCAAACGGCTGTACCTAGAATAATGAAATTCGGTGTATACATTCCTCTGATTGCATAGATAAGTAAAATACACGGATTTTTCAAAATTCGTACTTTTTGGGGTTAAAATGAAAAAAAGGGGATAAAAATAGTACCAATAAAATGGCCGCAGCTAGAGTCATGAAATTCGGAATATACATTCCTCTGACTGTGTATACACGGAAAATAAACTGATTTTTTGAAATTCGTACTTTTTGGGGCCAAAATAGAGAAAGGGGATAAAAATAGTACCAACCAAATGACCGCAGCTATAGTCATGCAATTCGGAATATACATTCTCTGACTGCATAGACACGCAAAATAAAAAGTTTTTTTTCCAAATTCGTAATTTGCCTTTTACGGCAAAAATTGGTTGAATCATGAAGTTAGGCTATTTTGCACTATGTACGTCTGATAATGGATTTTCAAAATTTGTACATTTGGAATTAAAATAGAATGGACCCACTATCTACCAATATTTATGGTATTTAAGCTTTTTTAAAATATAAATGTAAGAATATTTATTTTTTGATTTGAGATAAATAATGGTTTGAAATAATTAAAATATTATATTTATTTATAAAATTATTTTTTCAATATTTGTATTTGTTTTGTTTTATATTTTCCCGTAATATTACTGCAATCCATGATGCTCGGCCGAACTTTACGCCGTTTTTACTTGTTTTTTGTCTGCATTGAGGCATGCTCATATTCATAAAATCAACAAAAAAATTATGAATAATTAAAAAAATATGAATATATTTTTTTAATTAAATTAAAAAATATGAATACTTTTTAATTTTTGTTGTAGATAACTTTAATATTTGCACTCTCATTTTGGACAAATTGTTCCGAAATGTTTCATAAAATAAAAAATATGAATATATTTTTTAATTTTTTACTAAAATTAAAAATTTCGTCGTAAGTACCTTTAATATTTGTACTCTCATTTTGGATATATTTGTCCGATCGCTCCCGCTTATATGTTCGATTAAAGGTAATTATTATGTCTACAAATGTTGCGAATAACACTTTAACCTACAAACAGTGGTTTAGGAACAGCCTCTAAAAATTTGGGAAAATATATTTTTTTCGATAAAATCTATTTTTGCTGGCACGAAGAAAAATCATAAAAAATAGAAAAAGTCGGAAAAAAGTATTTTTAAATGGTAACATTCTAAAGCAAAAAACAATGTGTTTTTTTCGAAAAAATCTATTTTTGCAGCACGAAAAAAATCATAAAAAATAGAAAAAGTCGGAAAAAAGTATTTTTTTATTTTTTTTTTAAATGGTAACATTCTAAAGCAAAAAAACAATGTTATATTAGGGTGTCCAAAAAACCGGTTATTTTAGAAATTTTCAATTTTTTTAAAAACCGGGTTTCGGTTATAGCTTTTTTACAAAACCGGTTATAACCGGTTTTTTAGTCAAAGTACGAAAATATTTAAATTAAAATTTTATAGGTAGAACCAAATGAAACTTTGCACAACGAAGTTTTTCGAGATAAGGACGAACGTTATTTAATTTGAAGAAAATCGGTTCAGATTTAGATATAACCACCATACGAAGTTCACTCCCGATTTGACTCTTTTCACTCTATATACCACATATTTTCTTGAAAATTGGCAAAACAACTTATGTATCAACTAGGAACACCTGTTGTGACAATGGGTCTGATCGGTTCAGATTTATATATAGTTCCCACACAAATTTCACCCCCGATTTGACTTTTTCCGCCCCAGAAACCACGTATTTTCAACGAATTTCTTCAAATTGATCATAACTCGTTATATTTGAACTGGAAGAAGCTATTGTGAAAGTGGGTCACACCATTTCATGCTAGGATATAGCCCCGAAACAAATATTCTTCTTGATTTGACAAATTTTTGTTTGTTTTTGATAAAGCTTGACGTAGAAAAAACACGCTCACTAAATGTTGATGTAGGGCTAACAGGGCATCATATAAGTAACTTAGCTTTTCAGTTTTTTCTTTGTTTTGTAAAAAAAAATGCGAAATCGTCATATAAATTCGCCTGTCATTCGCCATTTCCAGCAATTTTGAGGTTTTTATAATTCATTTGCAAATTCCTTTGTATCCGATTTTGATGAGTATTTCAATACGCCATCGTTTAACGGAAATTTTCCGGAACTTAAAAACAGCAAATGTCTATTCAATGCATTTACTCTTCGATCTTCCAGTCTCGCCATCAGCCTTTAGCACAAATCCAGGGCGTATGTTTCCTCTATCTTTTTTAAATTATTGAATAAAAATTTTGGTATTGCATCAGCTTCTATGAGTGTTGCTGAGTCCATTGACAATTCTTTAATTGCTAACACAATGTGCAATGTTCTCTTATTTACCAAAAACCGGTAACCGACACGAAAAAAACGGTTTTCTCGGTTAACCGAAAATGCTCATTTTACAAAAGCCGGCCGACGGTTGCAGATGACGAAACCGATTAACCGGTTCCGGTTTTGGACACCCTAGTTTATATGTCAAAAATCTATAAATAAATGTAGAAGTTAAGATACACTTCTTTTAGACCCAAAACATTTTTTTTTAAATGTGATTTTTTAATTTAGGTTTAAATAAAGAGTGATTTTTTTGAGGTTAGGATTTTCATGCATTAGTATTTGACAGATCACGTGGGATTTCAGACATGGTGTCAAAGAGAAAGATGCTCAGTATGCTTTGACATTTCATCATGAATCGTCTTACAAACGAACAACGCTTGCAAATTATTGAATTTTATTATCAAAATGCGTGCTCTGTTAAGAAAGTTCATTGCGCGCTTCCATTTTATGGTCAGTTTAATCGACCCACTGAAGCGGCTATTCGGGCTATTGTGACTAAATTTCGCACCAAATTTACATTGTTGGACATTAAACCACCAACACGCTTACGTAGAGTGCGAACTGAAGAAAATATCGCAGCTGTATCGGCCAGTGTTAATGATGACCACCAATTTTCGATTCGTCGCCGTTCGCACCAATTGGGTCTCTGTTACTCAAAAACGTGGAAATGCCAAAATTGGACTAAGCGGATGGACCACCTAAGACGCAGCCGCGGTCAACATTTAAATGAAATTATCTTCAAAAAGATAATTTCAAGATGGACCAATCTAACGTTTCAAATAAAGAACCGATGAGATTTTGCAAATTTTATGCGTTTTTTTTTAAAAAAAAAAGTTATCAAGCTCTTAAAAAATCACCCTTTAGCTCGAAAGAAAGAAAACATGTGGGTCCAAGCCGAAAAAAACTATATTTTGTGTGCACTGAGGCATGTTGATTCGTAAAATCAACACAACAATTTTAAAAAAAAATACTAAAATTAAAAATTTCGTCGTATGTACCTTTAATATTTGCACGTTCATTTTAGATATATTGGTGCGATCGCACTTATATGTTCTATAAAAGGCAATTATGATGTCTACAAATGTTGCGAATAACACTTTCACCTAGAAGCAGTGGTTTAGGAACAGCCTTTAAAAATTTGGGAAAAATCTGTTTTTTTTTTCGAAAAAATCTATTTTTCTGGCGAGGAAAAAATTATTCTAAATTGAAAAAAAAAGTAGGAAATAGTATTTGGTTTTATTTTTTAATAGCTATTTTTTAATGTTTGTTTAAATAGCTCGAAAGAAAGAAAACAACTTTGTCCAAGTCATAAAAGATATATTTTTTGTGCATTGAGGCATGTTGATTCATAAAATCAACACAACAATTTTTTATGGATATTTTTTTAATTTTTTTATTAAAATTAAAAATTTCGTCGTAGGTATCTTTAATATTTGTACTCTCATTTGGGATATATTGGTGCGATCGCACCCGCTTAAATGTTCGATTATAGGCAATTATTATGTCTACAAATGTTGCGAATTAAACTTTCACCTAGAAACTGTGGTTTAGGAATAATCCCTAAAAATTTGGGGGAAAATATTATGTTTTTTAGAAAAAATCTATTTTTTGCTGGCGAGGAAAAAATTATTAAAATAGAAAAAAGTAGGAAATAGTGTTTTGTTTTATTTTTAATAGCTAGCATTCTAACGCTAAAAAAAACATTTACATAACAAAAAATTACGATTAATTAAAAAATAATTAAAACAAAAATTATGAATATTTTTGTTTTTAATTAAATTAAAAAAATATGAATATTTTTTTTAATTTTTGTTGTAGATACCTTTAATATTTGTACTCTCATTTTGGACAGATTGTTCCGAAATGTTTCATTAAATAAAAAATATGGATATATTTTTTTAATTTTTTACTAAAATTAAAAATTTCGTCGTAGGTACCTTTAATATTTGTATTCTCATTTTGGATATATTGGTGCGATCGCACCCGCTTAAATATTCGATTAAAGGCAATTATTATGTCTACAAATGTTGCGAATTAAACTTTCACCTAGAAACTGCAGTTTAGTAACAGTCCCTAAAAATTTGGGGGAAAATATTATTTTCATCGAAATCTATTCTATTTTTTGCTGGCGAGAAAAAAAATTATTAAAAATAGAAAAAATTATTTTGTTTTATTTTATAGCTAGCATTCTAACGCAAAAACCAATATGTAAAAAATCTATGGATAAATGTAGAAGTTATGATACTCTTTGAAGACGTAATTGAATCCTTAAAAAAAATCATGATTTTTTTTTGTTTAAATAGCGCGAAAAGTCCCATTACAAAATATATTAGAGAACATATTGTTTTAGTTTATAATTGCTGGCATCTTAACGAAGAAAACAAGGGATTTTTGAAGAAAATTTAAAAATGAAAGTAGAAGTTATGTAGAAGAAAGGGAATGTTATAAAATCGTCAGTTTTTTCGAAGTTTTTGCTAAAATTGATTTAGAAGGGTCATAACTTATATTGGGCTATTTAAAACTTTAAATCAGCATCGCCTATAAAAAAGTACTGATTTTTTTCAAATTTCTGGTTTTATTGGAAAGGTTGAACTTTGTCATTTAATAATGGAACACAATATCATTCATATGACTACCACGACTGGCTCGGCAGTACCTCATCCGATCAACCCAATTATTCAGTACAGTCCAAAATCCACACTAAACAGTGACTCGATGTGGATGCATTGGCTTCTCAATAGTTACGTGTGGGTTCTCTGAACCCCATATGCAACAACTTTGCTTATTGACATAGCCGCTGAGATGAAAATGAGCTTCATGAAAGCTGTTCTCTTCTCGAAAAGTTTCCTCGTAAATTTCTTACGGTTTGCGTTAAAGACTCACTACATTTAAAGTATTTTTTTAATATTTCCCATTTTTTTTGTTCGAGCCTATAGCGTCCCATTTTGCAAATGTCAAACATAAACCTGAAAATAAAAAATAAAATGAATGAAATGAAAGGTAAAATAACACCTTTCAAAGTCAAAGTAATCGGTAGTTCAAATATAAAATTGTAAATGGTCCACCCAATATTTATCCGTATGTTTTTATTTATTTTATTTTTATTTTTACTCTTAGATTTAAGCTAGTCTGTAAGGATTATAATGTCCATAGACTGAAATAAATAAATAAATATTTTCTTCTTCAATCAGTTATTATAAACTAAATAAAATATTCTGTTATCTAATTTGTAAAGGGTTTTTTCGTGCCATTTAAACAAAATTTAAAAAATTATTATTTAAAAAATCTTTTGCGTCTACAATTTATCTACATTTATCCATAGATTTTTATACACTCCACGAGAGTATTATGTCTTTGTGCATTTGTTTGTAACACCCAAAAGGAAGCGAGATAGACCCATTGTTAAGTATACCGATCGACTTCGAATCACTTTTTGAATCGATTTAGCAATGTCCGTCTGTCTGTCTGTCTATCTGTCCGTCCATCTATTCTTGTAATCACGATACAGTTGGTCGCAGTTGTAGCCAGAACCAAACGAAACTTTGCACAACGAAGATTTTCGGGACAAGGACGAACGCTATTTAATTTGAAGGAAATCGGTTCAGATTTAGATATAGCCCCCATACGAATTTCACTCCCGATTTGACTCTTTTTACTCTAGATACCAGATATTTTAACAGATTTTCTTCAAAATTTGCAAAACATCTTATAGTTCAACTAGAAACACCTGTGGAAAAAGATCGGTTCAGATTTATATATAGCTCCCATACAAATTTCGCTCCCAATTTGACTTTTTCCACTCTATAAACCACATATTTTAACAGATATTTTTAAAATCTTTCAATATATCTTATATTTCAACTAGAAACACCCATGGTGAAAATGGGTCAGATCGGTTCAGATTTACATATAGATCCAATACAAATACAATACAAATTTCGCTCCCAGATATACTTTTTCCGCCCCAGAAACCACGAATTTTCACCGAATTTCTTTGAAGTGAGCATAACACGTTATATTTGAACTGGAAGAACTTATTTTGAAAGTTAGTCACTTTATTCCATGTTTGGATATAGCCCCGATACAAATATTCTTTTTGATTTGACAAATTGGACCAGGTCATATTAGCCTATGATTAGGGAACATACAAAAATTCTTCCCGTTTTCACTTTTTACCGAGTTGAATTGTATTCGGATAGAAAGTGGAGTGTATCATATAGTCGGCCCCGCCCGACTTTAGCCTTTCCTTACTTGTTTACATATAAATAATGTTTTTTGCGTTAAAATGTTGGCTATTAAAGAATAAAACAAAATATTTTTCCCGACTTTGTTTTTATTTTTTATAATTTTTTTCGTGCCAGCAAAAATAGATTTTTTTTCCGGAAAAAAATATTTTTTCCCAATTTTTTGAAGACTGTTGCAAAAACACTGTTTCTATGTGAAAGTTTAATGCCCAATATTTGTAGCCATCATGTGTACTTTTAATTTAACATATATTTATATAATTTATATTTAACATTTATCGAACTTATATTTCCCAAAATGAGAGTGCAAATATTTAAGGTACTTTTGCCGAGAATTGGAATTTTAATAAAAAATAAATAAACAATTTTTTTAATATTATTTTCGAGTTTAGAAAGCCTAAATTCATCAGCAAATGGTATACATAACCCTTCGAAAAATGGAATTTTAGTAAAAAAAAATACCATAAAAAATTATATAACGTCGTTTTCAAGTTTAGAAATCGAAAATATATCAGAAAATGTTATACATGACCTTTCGACAAAATTGTTGTTGTATAGTATTATACGCTACCGTGATGAACTGACAGTCCCAAGTAGCTAGATCAACTTAGAATTTTATGACCAATTTGTGTGGCGATATATTTTGTATGAGAATATATTTATTGTATTGCTTTAGTTTCATCAATCATCCACCATTATTACCACAATTATCATCAAGTGCTACACTTGATTACAACCTATTAAATGCCAATGACAAAGACATACATTGTTCGTTATATCGCATCAGATCTACCTAATTGATACCTAGTTATTATATGTGTATAATGTATATAATTAATTTATAACACGTCATTCAACGGAGTTAAATCTTAATGGGACAATAAAAGTTAATCCCGTGACAATTGATTGAATTGAATTGAATTTTGTAATCCATTGTGAGAAAGTGAAAATCGGTTGATAACCAACAAAGAATCGGGTTTTTACTCGTAACTCAAGATTTTGGAGGTGTCTGGCAAATTTCAAATATGGATTCTTGTTCTACTCGGCAAAAATAAATATCAAAAATATAAAAAAAATAATATCACCTCCCAGAGTTTGTGGACTTTCGCACAGTGTTATTGTTTTAACTTTTTTACTTTTATGCTATTGTTGAAACAATTCAATTCAAATACAAATTTTTGAACTGAAAATATTAAATTACATGTATATATGTATACTAGCAAATACCCGCTACTTCGTACGCGGAAAAATGGTATGGTATTGACAGTAGTTTGTGTCGGTATTCAAATTGTTTTTTTATATTTTGAAATTGCCTTAGTGTAAGGATATCACTTTCATTCTAATTTTGGGTCCAGGGATTGAGCCGGGGTGACTAAGACCATTGTAGCTAGTTATTGCAGCGACAGACCAGAGCCTCTGGTGGGAATCGAACCCACAACCCCCACGCTGATAGCTGAGCACGCTACCAACTCGACTACCGGGGCGCTTCATTATACCTTCACTACAGAGTAGGAGCGTATATATCATTAGGGTTAGAAAAAAGTGTAACGCATTCCCTTAAAAGTACAAATATCGGAAAATTCCTTGCTATTACTCATCTACACTGTAAGACGAATATGCGCACCTAATTTTATTATTGTAGCGTCATCCATGTTGTTGGCACCTCTTTTATCCTGCTTTTCTCGTTTACCTTTTAAAAGTAAGAATTGCGAAAAAAGCCTTCCACTTGCGTTTGTAAGCATTTTCAGGGATGTACACGCCCAATTTCACGATTCCAGCTTCATTTTGTATCCATTTTTTCTACCCAATTTCACTCACAAAAATTACGAATTTTGAAAATTATTTTCTTGGTCGCATTCGGGCTATAAAAGTAATGCCCGTTCCGAAATTCAAGATTTTTATCCCATTTAATCTCTTAAAAGAACAAATTTCGAGAAATGTTTTCTTATTAGTGATCTGCGCTGTAAAAGGAATATACACACCGAATATCATTATTGTAGCGTCAGCCGTGTTGTTGGTACCTTTTTTATCCCATTTTCCCTTTAAAAGTACAAATTTCGAAAAATTCCTTCATTTTGCGATTATAAACATTTTGAGGTTTCAATTTATGGTTTCAGCTCAATCCATTTTATTGGTACTATTTTTATCCCTTTTTACTTGATTTCACCCCCAGAAAGTACGAATTTTGAAAAATATTTTCTTGGGCGCGTTGAAGCTATAAGAGGAATTTTTTACCAAATTTCAAGATTCTAGTCCCAGCCGTTTGGTCATTGCGGCGGTACAATTTGTATCCCTCTTTACTCCATTTTACCCCTTAAAAGTACGAATTACAAAAAACTCTCTTCAAATCTGATCTTTCTGATGTAAGAGAAATGTACATACCAAATTTCATGATTATAGCTTCAGTCGTGTTGTTTGTATCATTTTTGTCCCATTTGACCCCCCAAAAGTACGAATTTTGCAAATACTACTTTTCGGGATGCTGCTTCATGCTGCAAGAGGAATGCCCATACCATATTTCAAGAATCTAGGCGCAGCCGTTTGGATATTGCGGTGGTACCATTTTTATCCCTTTTCTGCTATTACAGCAGTTTTTCTGGCACAACAGCAGTTTTTCTGTAATCTTGCATCAGCATTCACACTGCTAAAGTGTTTGCAGTCTGCTAAAAATGGCTACTGTTAATTAAATTATAAAAAGAGATAAAAAATAAGCTTTTATAATTTAAAAGCCTTTCAGATTGACGACGAAATTTTTCTCGAATTTCGTTTTATATTAGCTTGGGCCAATATGCGTATCATTAAAAAGACAATCACAATATATTTCAGTGGTAATAAATTCCGTTATAATAACATTTGTTCTAAAAAGTGTTGTTAATAAAATTGTTAACTAGATATATTGTTCTGTACATTCGCTTAAAGTTTCAAGAAACCCGGTTTTTCTTTATTGCTAAAAACAGCAAACAGCTGTTTGCTATTTCAGCAGATACAAATCTGCTATCTCGTTTTCAGCAGAAAATCTACTCTTACAGCAGACTTTTTGCTTTATTTTACTGACAAATTCCTTTGAGTGTATTCGTAGCTACCGCCTGGAACACTTTAAAACTCTTTCCGCTGTCAGGAACTTTTTAATAAAGTCTCCCTAGCTTCGCCAATCAAACACATCGCTTTGGAAATTTGTTTAAAGGTTAAATTTTGTTCTTCGGAGATTTCTATTGAACGACCACTGTCATCTTCTTCATTAGCAAATTGCAATTCCAGTTGGAATAGTTCTTCATTTGACAATTCTTAGTTGTGCGAGATTAGCAATTCATTTGCGTCAGTCTCTTCCATAGCTTCAAAATTAGACTCTCTAGCTAAATTAGAAATTTCATGACCAACAGCTGGTGGTGTACCATCAACTTCTGCAGCGCATATTCTGTGGCAAGTATATTTTGCGCTAAACACCATTCATGCAAGATGGTTTAACCTCGTCCCACAAATCAGAAATATGTTCTATGTCTTTCATAATGTCGAACTTTTTCCCCAATTCTAGCATTAAAAACTCGAATCCAAAACAACGCAACTTCGAAAATATAACGACGCACAGTGCAAATTAGTATTAATTTAGCAGCGACGCAACTTCGATAAAACCGCAAAGCGAGGTATTGGTGTAATAGGTTTTCTGTAATAACGGCCTTCGATCGATCTTGAAAATTGCAAAGTATTTTAAGACATTTCAGAGTTATTTCGTATTTTTTCTGTTTATACATTGCGAGTAACTTTATTTTTTATATTTCGTTGTGAAATTATTGTTTTTAATTATTGAAGTTTTTAGTATTTTTTTAATTATTCAAGTAGAGTTCATAAACTCGCATTTTCATTAGGCGTAACAATCGAACATTATGGTGATGTGATATGGTGTATATTTTTTAAGTCAAATGAGTTGAAAGTCATTCGATTTAAAAAACTGGAATAACAACACCATATTTTTCCATTGTTAAGCTTAATGAATATGCGAGTTTAAGAAATCTAATTAAAATACATTCACCTGGTGAATAACATTTCGCTGAGAAAGGAAAATTCCATTTAAATTGCAATCGTGTTTTTTTGCTAATCATCTTAATCCTGCTTCAACGAAAACAAGTGAAAACTCTAGCCGGGATATATAGATATTAGGACTTCAGTTTTTCTTTAAGCCAGGATAACAAAAACTGTAAAAAGAGTTAATTTTGTTACTCAAAATAAAGAAATATTTTTTTCACATTGTCGCCAACTACAATATAAATATTCAAGTATCAAAACAAATCCTCAAAAAAATATTTTGTGCTGACTTTTTTGGACTTAGCCCCGATAACCATAAATTTCACTTACACTGGATAATTTCATTCAGGCTAAGTCCAACATTTTTAACATGAAATAATTTTTTCAAAATTTGTTTTCGATTTGAAAATTAAAAAAAAAAATGAGTGATATTTTAATTTTCATTTAGGTTTTTGTTATCGCAGCTTTGTTATCCAGTCTTAACGGCATTAGGTTCGACCGGCCCGAACCTCCAGCATGGATTGCATTCCACAGATGCTGCCGATTTCCGTAGAAGTACCGTGAAAAATAATTTTATAAATAAATATAAATTTTTTGATTTGAACTGGGATATTGTCCTGGCTCAAGACCATTGTGCATCTATATTTAATAGAATGCAAATTTATTTACAAATCGGCATGGTGACATTTATTACTTGGCTGCCGACTACCACGTGATCATGATTTCGACCTTGTCAAAAGTCTTTTCAAGCGACTTCGCAGCGACTTTTCAACATAAAAACCCGGCCTCTATAAGGAGATGATTCTCACAAACGAACGAGAAGCACAACTCACTTGCCGAATTTGCGTTTAAAAAATCGCACCAAGCAATAAAGTACACATGCCATCTTACAAGCATCTCATTGAGTTGTATATGTAAGTATGTGTATATGCAGGTATAGTTACCCGGCAATACTTCTGCCGTGCCAACGCTCATTTGTTTTAGTTTTTTCGTTTTTTGTATTTTTTGGTCTGTAATCAATATTTGACTTGAACTGGGATATTGTCCTGGCTCAAGAACATTTTACATTTATATTTAATATAATGCAAATTTATTTAAAAATGGCATGGTGACATTTATTACTTACAATTTATAATTTTAGAATTTTTTTAATTCCAAAACAAATGCTTATATAGCGAAATAATACTTCAAGACAATTCAAAAAGTAAATATAAGACAACAATCTTCAAAAAAGCTTAAATTCCATAAATATTGGTAGAGAGTGGATGCTACAGTTGGTTGTATTTCCATCCTATTTTAATTCCAAAAGTAACAATTTTGCAAATCCATTATCACACACAGTGCAAGATAAGCCAACTTCATGTTTCAACCAATTTTTGTCGTAAAATTAAAAAAGTACGAATTTGGAAAAATCTTTTTATTTTGTGTGTCTATGCAGTCAGAGGAATATATAGGGTCCGCCATCTAACGTTTTTTTTTCAACTATTCAACCGTTGGACTATTATTTGTGGGGTGCCCGAGGCAGCCATTTGAATGAAATTATTTTCCATTATTAACCGGAAGGATTGTACTTTCAAATAAAAAAAGAAATTTGAGAAACTATTCAGTAGTTTTTTTATAGCATTTTCAAAAAAAAAGTTATTTTGCGGACCCTATATATAGCAAATTCTATGATTCTAGCTGCGGTCATTTTGTGGGTACCATTTTTATCCCCTTTTCCCATTTTACTCCCTTAAGAATACGGGTTTCTAAAATCTCTCTATTATACAAGTCTACTCAATTAGAGGGATGTACACTCCGAATTTCATCATTCTAGCTGTAGTTGGTACCATTTTTATCCCTCTGTTCCCCATTGTATCCTTTGAAAGAACGAATTTGGAAAAACCTTTTATTTTTCGTGTCTACGCATTCAGAGGAATGTATACTTCGATTTTCGTGACTCTAGCTGCGGTCAATTGGTTGGTACAATTTTTCAATTTTAACCCCAAAAAGTACGAATTTGGAAAAAAATCCATTTATTTTACATGTCTAATGGGTCGATTATGGATGGCAACCAAACTCCAGTTGAGTTGTCAACTGGCAACGCAACTGAAATAAAAATAAGTATTATGTATGCCAACTTTTGTCAGTTGCCGTCGATAATAGTGTTTTGACACTTTGGCAACTTAAAATTTTGTAAACAAAACAAACAATTCAACTCAAAAAAGTAAATTTCAACAATAAAAATTTAATTTTTAATGATTAGCTCAGTGGAACTTTTTTTTTGATGAAGAAGAAGATGCCCAGGACGTGGCATCCATTAGGAGGAATTTAAATGATAGCTCTAATCCCTTAGAATTGCCATCTATACTGTGAGTAGATGTTTCTATCTTGCAAATTCTTCAATAAACAATTGTTCGTCTTAGCTTTAAGGCGTATTTCCGACTTCCAAAAGATGCCGTTGTATATTTAGTGGAAGAATTAAAAAATTGCTTTAAAAAAAGCTACCGGTCAACAGCAATACCTCCACTCTTAAAAGTGTGTGCTGCTTTAAGGTTTTTTGCGGAGGGAAGTTTTCAGAAGTCCCATGGCAATGACTTCAACCTCGGCATGGCTCAACCCACATTGTCCGTGGTTTTGAGCGAAGTTGTCCAAATAATAGAGCAAAAGCTATGTAAAATTTGGATTGTTTCCAAATTAACAGAAGAAGAAAAAGCATCCAATACCTCTAGAACGCCAAACAGATTACCCACTGGAGTTGCAGCCAAATCAACTTGCAACAGGTCCGCTGCCGCCTGCTCCAATGTCGATAAAGGCACTTCTTGCGATGGCCCACCACCTGTGGTGTTAATTTTTCTTTTATTTTCTGCCAGTTTCTTTTTTAATTTTGACTTAAAATGAATCCACACTCTCTGCCATTCTTCTGGAGTACGTGTAGGTGGGCCATAGCTATTTAAATTATCGGCAATTCCCTTCCACACTTCGTCCGTAGTGGCTTTGGTTTCACCAAAAACTCGTACACCGCGAGCTAGGTTAGGGTTAACTTCCATTTTGTTTACCAGGATTTCAAATTGTCGCTTTGTGGTCATTTTAACCATCATGAAGCCTACAAACACCAGAAAAAAATATGTAATATTGAATATATGAATAATTAAAAATAAATGTAAATTACCTCTTATTTTCACTTTTTATTTTTTTTTTAAATCACACACCAATTTGAAAAATTACAAGGCAACCAGAAATAAATGGTTGCCGAAAAATCCCCTTTTTAGCAACTGAAATTGACAACTGTCGGTCGTAGTTGCCATCCGTAATGCAAATTTGGCAACTAGCAACGCCACTAAACTCTGGTTGCCATCCATAATCGACACATAAGGAATCAGAGGAATGTATAGACCGAATTTCATTTTTATCCCTATATTCCCATTTTACCCCTGAAATGTACGAACACTTTCATATTATGTATCTAATTAATTAGAGGAATGCACACGCCGAATTTCGTGTTTCTAGCTGTTGTCGTTTGATAGGTACCACTTTTATCCCTTTTGCCCCATTTAACCCTCTACACGTTTTTGCTATAAAGGGGAATGCGCACACCAAATATCTAATAATACATATTCAAAAAACATTATGGAAAATTTCTGTCCTTGTGAAAAAATTTTCCCTGTGCGCTGATCTCGCCCATTTGTAATCCCAACCGATCTACAACTATAAGACGTATACATTTGGATGTCATAGCTCCTTTCGTTTAGAAGCTAGCGTGCTTTCAACAGACGGACGGGCTTGGAATTTTATGACGACCAAGAATATATATAGTTTATAGGATCTCAGGTCGACATTTCATGGTGTTACAAACGGAATGACAAAGTTAGTTTAACCCCATCCTGGATGTGGAAGGTATAAAATGCCTATTACCAACTCACTTCTCCAGGAAAAAAGAAAATTACACGTTCCTTTCCTAAATTCCACTTTCATTTGCGATAAGGTTGATTAACCCATTATTGCCCGGTACCCGATCCTCTTGGTGTAGTTTTCTATCCCTTTTGCTGTTGCATGTTTAAATTATTAATAATAATGACACCATCATGTCAAAAGTAAATTGAATATGTCTTTACATATATGAATGGAACAAAACTTTAGCATTATAGTAAAGACAACTTTTCAATTTAATGTGAAAACATAATTATAATCCTTAATTAAAATTAGGTATTTTTGTGGATTTTAAAGTTTGCCTGTGGATCGGCGGAAGTAGGCTCTGCATAGGTGGGTTGTTGGTGTTATTCTACATATTTGACAAATATCAACAAATAGTTGTTATTCCGTCTAGTATCGCAGAAATCTCATTTTTTGCTTCAGGGGTAGAAAACTACCCGGCCGGGCATTAATGGGTTAAGAACAATCAATCGCAAAAAAATTATTTTAGTTTCTGAAATTATTTAATTTTGTTTGTTTAACTTATTTCATTGGGATTTATATCATATCGCCATAATAATCTTCCAAAAATAAGAATTATTTTTAAAACTTAGAACAGTTGTTTAAAAACATTTATACTTAAAATTCGCCTAAATGATAAAAACGTTGAAAAAAGATTTTGTGGGTGTCTGGGGAATTTCAAAAACAGATTCTTGTCTTACTCGAGAACACCTACTAGAAAAATAATATCACTTCCTAGAGTTTTCTGCTTCATTATACCCTACACCACTTCGTGGACTAGGGTATTATAAGTTAGTTTTCCGCCAAATGTTTGTAACACCAATAACTAATCGCTAGCTAGATCCACCTTTAAGTATACGGATCGGCTTAGAATCACCAGCTGAATCGGTTTAAGGTCGCAATTGCTGTCAGATTATCATGAAATTTGGCAGAAGTTAGTTTTTGTGGCCAATGACGATCGATTTGGAGGAAATCGGTTCAGATTTAGATATAGCCCGATTTTTTGTACCCGATTTTCTTTAACATTTTATAATCGAACTAGAAACACCTATGCTGAAAGTGGGTAAGATCGGTTCAGATTTAGATATAGCCCCCATACAAATGTCGCTCCCGATTTGACTTTTTCCGCTCTAGAATCCACATATTGTACCCGATTTTCTTTAACATTAGCGCAACATTTTATAATCAAACTAGAAACACCTATGCTGAAAGTGGGTAAGATCGGTTCAGATTTAGATATAGCCCCAACACAAATGTTGCTCCCGCTTTGACTTTTTCTGATCTAAAATCCACATATTGTACCCAATTTTCTTTATAATTGGCACAACATTTTATAATCCAACTAGAAACTCCTATGCTGAAAGTGGGTAAGATCGGTTCAGATTTAGATATAGCCCCCATACAAATGTCGCTCCCGCTTTGACTTTTTCCGCTCTAAAATCCACATATTGTACCCGATTTTCTTTAAAATTGGCACAACATTTTATAATCGAACTAGAAACACCAATGCTGAAAGTGGGTGAGATCGGTTCAGATTTAGATTTAGATTTTTTACCGATTGAATTGTAATGAGATAGAAAGTGGAGTGTGTCATATAGTCGGCTCCGTCCATCTTTAGCCTTTCCTTACTTGTTTGGGAGATGCCCACTTGTCCGTACTTTGGTAGAAACCAAAAGGGGCCTATTACAGCTCTAGAAACTAAATCTTACATCGGATCTTCATAAAATTTTGCAGATCATGATATGTTTCAACTAGGAATACCTAACGTGAATGATAAATATATAGGCGCTTGTTTTGGCACAGGCCTCAAGTGTTGTTATAGGCCCCTTTCAAATGTCCGTCCGATTCATCCTATTACTGCTGTATAAACTGTATTTATCATTGGATCTTGATAAATTTTTCCAGATCATGTTATATTTACTTTACTCGGAATATCAGCTGGAAAGTTGGATCAATTACTTTATTATTTACCATATTCATTAAATGAATTTAAAGATGAATTTATAGTAGCTGTATAATTTATATGAACAACATAAAATTGCTCCCATGAAATACTTGAGTTTAGTAAGCGAGGTATATACGCAGGGTATTATATAGTCGGCCTCTCCCGACTTTAGCCTTTCCTTACTTGTTTTTTTTTGTAGCACTGTGTAACAAGTCCATAAAGTTTTCCATAAGTTACTCGATGATTGTTGGATTTTTTACTTGTGAAATTCACTTTAAAAAGTTCCAAAATTCGAATGTTTAACGATTCACGATTCACTTCTAATTAAAATTTGCCAGTTTATTCATATATACTACATAGTATAGGGTGGGCCAATTAATATTTTAAATTTGAACTACCGATTACTTTGACTTTGAATGGTAGAATAAAATTAATTTTTATTTTCAAATTTATGTTTGGCATTTGCAAAATGAGATTAAAAACTTACTTCCAAAGTAGTGAGTCTTTAACGCAAACTGTAAGAAATTGTTTCGAGAAGAGATCATCTCGTTGGCTATGCCAATAAGCAAAATTGCCACATATGGGGTTCAGAGAATCCACACGTGACTATTGAGAAGTCAATGCATCCATTACGAGTCACTGTTTGGTGTGGATTTTGGGCTGTACTGAAAAATTGGGTTGATCGGATGAGGTACTGCCGAGCCAGTCGTGGTAGTCATATGAATGATATTGTGTTCCGTTACTAAATGACCAGAAATTTAAATTTAAATAATAACTATTTCTTTATAGCCGATTCCAATTTAAAGTTTTAAATGGCCCACCCTATATAAGTAATCAATATTAACTGGAGTGAAGTGCTTGAACTTGCAAGTTCAATCACACTAAGGCCATAATTATTTTTATATTATTCTTGTGCTTTATGAACATAAAATGAATGACTCAAATTTAGTCGTTATAAAAATAATACAGCCTTTTGTTGCCAGGTTTATTGCTCTGATTTATTGATATTTATTTTAGTATACCCTCCACCTGCAGGATGGGCGTATACTAACTTTGTCATTCCATTTGTAACACCTTTAAATATCGACCTGAGACCCTATAAAGTATATATATTCTTGATCGTCATAAAATTCTAAGACGATCTAGCCATGTCCGTTCGTCTGTTGAAAGCACGCTAGCATCTAAACGAAAGGAGCTAGGATGTCCAAATTTTCCATAAATGCGTCTTATAGTCGTAGATCAGTTGGGATTGAAACTGGGCGAAATCGACACAAAGGGAAAAATTCTTCCCTCACAAGGACTAAAAGTACATATAATATTCCCTAATATTTTAGAGTAATTAAGCATATTTTTTCAATATGACTGCTTGTATTTACTTGATATCGGGTATGCGCATTCCCCCTATAACAAAAACGTGCACCACAAAGTGATATTTATTCGTAGGGGGTGAAATGGGGCAAACAGGGATAACAATGGTACCTATTAAACGACAACAGCGGTACCTCTAACTGAGTAGAGACATAATATAAAAGTATTTTTTCCAAATTCGTACTTTTAGGGGGTAAAATGGGAATAGAGAGATAAAAATGGTACCAAGCAAACGGCTGTACCTAGAATAATGAAATTCGGTGTATACATTCCTCTGATTGCGTTGACACGTAAAATAAATGTATTTTTCGAAATTCGTACTTTTTGGGGTAAAAATGGAAAAAGGGATACAAATAGTACCAAACAAATGACCGCAGCTAGAGTCATGAAATTCGGAGTATACATTCCCCTGACTGCGTAGACACAAAAATAAAAGATTTTTTCCAAATTTGTACAATGGATACAATGGGTACAGAGGGATAAAAATAGTACCAACTAAACGACTGCAGCTAGAATGATAAAATTCGGTGTGTACGTCCCTCTAATTGCGTAGACACGTAAAATAAAGAGATTTTAGATAGTCGTACACTTAAGGGGGTAAAACAGGAAAAAGGGGATAAAAATGGTAACAACCAAATGGCCGCAGCTAGAATCATGGAATTCGTTGTATATATTCTTCTGACTGCATAGACACGCAAACTAAACGATTTTTCCAAATGCGTACTTTTTACTTTTACGACAAAAATTGGTTGAATCATGTACATGAGATAATGGATTTTCAAAATTTGTACTTTTGGAATTAAAATAGAATGGAAATACAACCAAATGAAACACCCACTATCTACCAATATTTATGGTATTAAAGTTTTTTGAAAATATAAATATAAGAATATTTATGTTTTGAATTATCTTGAAGTATTATTTCGATATGTAAACGTGTTGGCTGCCTTGCCTTAAAAGCGTGGTTTGAAATAATAAAAATATTATATTTATTTATAAAATTATTTTTTCAATATTTGTATTTGTTTTGGTTTGGCTATATTAAAAAAAATATATTTTTCTGTAATATTACTGCACTTCTACGAAAATCGACAGCCTCTGTGGAATGCAATCCATAGTGGAGGGTATATAAAGTTCGGCCCGGTCGAACTTAATGCCGTTTTTACTTGTTTTTTATTAAGACCTTTTTCTTTAAGACTGGATAACTAATGTTAAAATTTCACTCAAAATAAAAATATTTTGTAAAATTTCCACCAACAGCAATATCAATGTGTGTATGAAAAAAAATTGAAAAATATTTTTTATTTTGGAGTTGGATAATTTATGGTTATCGAGGTCCAAGGTCCAAAAAAGTCAATAAAAAATATTTTTTTTAATTTGTTTTGATACAAATATTTATGTTGTAGTTGGTGACAATGTGAACAAATAGTTTTTTAATTTGAGCAAAAAATTATTTTTTTTTTTAACATTTTTTTATCGCAGCTTTTTTATCTCGGTTTAAAGAAAAACAGCCCTATTGACACTTTAAAATCGTGAAAAAGTTTGCTGGGAAATCTGCAAAACCTCTACAAAGCTCGCTTGTAGTCTTTTCAGGCGGCTTGCGAAATCTTGTGTTGATTGTGTTTATCCCTCCGCAGATAAAAACACTGTGTCATGCTTTGTTTGTTAAAATAAAATAAAATAAAATAATTTCCTATCAAAATTCATTATAGCTACAAGTTTTGCTAAATGTATTGGGAAAATTGCTTTTTATTTGTTTACATATTTAGATTGAGATTAGAGCACGTGTTCATAATGTATTTAATCTGTGTCGCCAATGAGTGATGTTCACATACAAAGCAGCCTTTACATTAAGATAGAGGAATCACATGATTCCTCTAACAATTTTAAAAAGTCGCTTCGAAAGTTGTTAGCCGCGTTTACACTTATCACGCAATAATCGCGCTAAATTAAAAAAACAACATTAAATAACAAGTAAAAACGGCGTTAAGTTCGGCCGGGCTGAACTTTATATACCCTTCACCATGGATTGCATTCCACAGAGGCTATCGATTTTCGTAGAAGTGTAGAAAAATTGCAGGAAATTGTTAAATTTGTTTAACAAAACATAATATAAAAAATATAAGACAGCAATCTTCAAAAATGCTTAAAAGCTCTAAATATAGGGGGATAGTGGGTGCATTTTCAGCTATCTTTTTATTTTGTGTGTCTTCCATGATTGTAGCTGCGGCCATTTGTTTGGTACCATTTTTATCATTTTATCCCTTAAAAGTACGATTTTCAAAAATATCTTTATTTTACGTGTCTACCCAATTAGAGGGATATACATACCGATTTTTATCATTCTTGCTGTAGTCGTTTAGTTGGTACCACTTGTATCCCTCTCTTCTCATTGTATCCCTTGAAAGTACGAATTTGGAAAAACCCTTTTTATTTTGCGTGTCGAGTCTATGCAGTCAGATGAATGTATACACCGAATGCCATGATTCTAGCTGAGGCCATTTGGTTGGTACCAATTTTATCCCCTTTCCCCCTAAAAGTACGAATTTCGAAAAATCCCTTTATATTACGTATCTACGCAATGAGTGGAGTGTCTGTCTACACCGAATAATAAGATAAATTGTAATTGTATATTGCTCATTATTCTAGGTGCAGCCGTTTGGTTGGTACCATTTTTATCCCCTTGTTGCCATTGTATCCCTTAAAAGTACGAATTTAGTAAACATACTTTTATATTATATATCCACTCAATTAAAAAAATACTTTTATATTATGTATCCACTCAATTAGAAGAATCTGCACACCAAATATCGTGTTTCTAGCTGTTGTCGTTCGTAAGGTACTCTACAAATAAAAATCACTTTATTGTACACGTTTTTGCTGTAAGTAGTGGAATGCGCATACCAATTGTCAAACAAATATAAGCAGACATATTCAAAAAACATGATGAAATACTCTAAATATTATGGGTATTTTAAGTCCTTGTGAGGGAAAATTTTTACCCTGTGGACCGATGACGTATTCATGCAAAATTTGGACGTCCTAGATGCTAGCGTGCTTTCAGCAGACGAACGGACGGACATGGCTAGATCGTCTTAGAATTTTATGACGATCAAGAATATACATATACTTTATAGGGTCGCAGGCCGATATTTCAAGGTATTACAAACGGAATGACAAAGTTAGTATGTCATCCCGTGGAGAGTATAATAAAAGAAAATTTTATTGCTGGCTAACTATACCTGCACATACACATACTTACATATGCAACTCAATGAGATGCTTGTAAGATGGCATGCGTACTTTATTACTTGGTGCGATTTTTTAAACGCAAATTCGGCAAGTGAGTTGTGATTCTCGTTCGTTTGTGAAAATCATCTCCTTATAGAGGCCGGGTTTGATGTTGAAAAGTCGCTGCGAAGCCACCTGAATGAAACCTTTAGACAGGGTGGAAATCATGATAGTGGTAGTCTGCAGCCAAGTAATAAATGTCACCATGTCATTTGTAAATAAATTTGCATTCTATTAAATATAGATGCAAAATGGTCTTGAGCCAGGACAATATCCCAGTTCAAAATTTTTTTCCCTATTTTTTATTTTTATGGGATTTTTCGTGCCACAAAAAATATTTCATCTCTATTTTTTGGAGATTGTTCCTGACAACATTACCGCCACTTTTAGCAAAAAAAAAAACAATTGTTGACCATTCTATAGGGTCCGCCAAATAACTTTTTTGAAAATGCTATAAAAAAACTACTGAATATTTTCTCAAATTTCTTTTTTTATTTGAAAGTACAATCCTTCCGGAAAATATTAATTAATAATGGAAAATAATTTCATTCAAATGGCTGCTGAGGGCACCCTACAAATAATAATAGTCCAACGGTTGAATAGTTGAAAAAAAAAACGTTAGATGGCGGACGAATTTTCACCCGAACAGTGCTGTAATTTTTTTTTTTCGAATTTTGATATAAAACTTTCATGTTATCAGTGGTCCACACCAGAAGCTTTGGTAAATGTCTTTTGTGTGAACCCATATGGTTACGCTAGCACCCATCGGGTTAAGTATTTTTATTTATTCGACCTCAACTAGTAAAATTATGAGAGATGTGAACTGGAATGACCAGTCTTACATGTCTTCCCCCTATGGGTGACTAGGGAGCAGTTTTGGGCCTTTCCTTCATAAAAAAATGTGTAGATACAACATTAGGTCGGTCTTCGGGTCTTTAAGTCATAACAAAAATTATAAAAAATAAAAAATTCGTATGGGGAACACCTTGACGGTGGAATATAAGAAAGATTGAAAAAATATTGGGGGTGTTCATACATTTGACACCCTCTAGGGATGACTAGGGAGCAGCTTTGGGTCTTTCCTTCATATATATAAAAAATTAAAAAATGTGTAGAGACCACATTAGGTCGGTCTTCGGTCCGGGTCTTACTGTCATAACAAAAATTATAAAAAATAAAAAAATCGTATGGTTGACGGTTAAATATAGGAAAGATTGACAAAATATTGGGGGTCGGTCATACATTTGACTCCACTAGCGACTTCCTTGGGTCAGTAAGAGCGGTGGGAACAAATTTTATAAAAAAAAATAATTTTTGTATGAGAGCCTTCTTAACGAGTAGAGATAGCGGGTATGTGTGTTCGAAAAAAAATGTTTGGTCGGTCTTAGGGGGACGACTCCGAGGCAGTTTTGGGGCTTTTTATGTATTTTTACCCCATCTCCCTTCACATTTGACCCCGATGAGCGCCCACTTGCACCCGCCCAACTACCACCACCTTTTTGTCTCATGAATTTTTTTCCGAACTTCACAAAATAGGGAGTTCTAGCGTATCCAAATCGTACTCCTAACACCCATACAACACTATCCCACCCCTATTGAACATTAGAGCTGTTTTTCGACCTTCTTGATAAAAATTACACATAAAAGATGACATTGGACTCGCTAAGTCAAACAAGCTTGTTTTGTGGGATCGATTGTGTGCGGCACTACTATGTTACTAGTTGTCCTTTTTATACTCTCCACCTCCAGGATGGGGGTATACTAACTTTGTCTATCCGTTTGTAACACCTTGAAATATCGACCTGAGAGCCTATAAAGCATATATATTCTTGATCGTCATAAAATTCTAAGACGATCTAGCCATGTCCGTCCGTACGTCTGTTGAAAGCACGCTAGCATCTAAACGAAAGGAGCTAGAACGTTAAAATTTTCCATAAATGCGTCTTATAGTCGTAGATGGGTTGGGATTGAAACTGGGCGAAATCGGCCCAAAGGGAAAGATTTTTCCTCACAAGGACTGAAAAAACCCATATTAGGGGTTAATATTTTAGAGTATTTAAGCATATTTTTGCAATATGTCAGCTTATACTTACGTGATATTGTGTACCTTTCCCTCGATAACAAAAACGTGCACCATAAAACAATTTTTATTCATAGGAGGTGAAATGGGGCAAAAAAGGGATAAAAATGGTACATATCAAGCGACAACAGCTAGAAACACGAAATTCTCTGTGTACATTCCTCTAACTGAGTAGATACATAATGTAAAAGTATTTTTTCCAAATTAGTACTTTTAATGGGTAAATGGGGATAGAGGGATAAAAATGGTACCATCCAAACGGTTGAAATTAAAACAATGAAATTTGCTGTATACATTCCTCTGATTGCGTAGACACGCAAAATAAACGGATTTTTCGAAATTCGTACTTTTTGGGGTACAAATGGAAAAAAGGGGATAAAATGAGAATAGAGGGATAAAAAAGGTACCATTCAAACGGCTGCACCTAGAATAATGAAATTCGGTGTATACATTCCTCTGATTGCGTAGACACGTAAAATAGAAGGATTTTTCTAAAATCGTACTTTTTGGGGTTCAAATGGGAAAAAGGGGATAAAATGAGAATAGAGGGATAAAAAAGGTACCATCAAAAATTCGGAGTATGCATTCCTCCGACTGCGTAGACGCGAAAAATAGAAGGATTTTTCCAAATTCGTACTTTCAAGGGATACAATTGGTACAGGGGATAAAAATAGGACCAACTAAACGAATACAGCTAGTATGATGAAATTCGGTGTGTACATCCCTCTAATTGCTTAGACACGTAAAATAAAGTGATTTTAGATAGCCGTACTATTGAGGAAAAAGGGGATAAAAATGGTACCAACCAAATGGCCGCAGCTAGAATCATGGAATTCGGTGGCTCTGACTGTATAGATACGCAAAATAAAAAGATCTGTCCAAATTCGTTTTTTACGTATTTTATAGTGTAAACGTATTGGTAGCCTTGTATTAATAAAAATATTATATTTATTTATAAAATTATTTTTTTCAATATTAGTATTTGTTTTGGTTTGGTTATATTATAAATAATATATTTTCCTGTAATATTACTGCACTTCTACGCAAATCGACTGCTTCTGGGGAATGCAATCCTTGGTGGAGGGTATAAAAAGTTCGGCCCGGCCGAACTTAACTCCTTCTTTTACTTGTTTTTGGCTTTTATTCGTTTTTTTTTTTTTGTAAAAAAATGTAAAAACTTTATTTTCAATTAATCGGCATCTAAATGATCGTTATCGCTATCAACTTGTTAGATTAGTTTTAAGCGATTACTTTTTTTCAACACTATTATTGTTGTCCAGGGGTAGCATACAAAAGTTGTGGTAGTCCGCTAAGATATTGCGGCTGTGTTTGTTACAGAAACTATGATTATATGGCTCCAAGTTGGTAATAGATATAGGCTGAATATTTGTTGGGGGTATTCATAAAACGAATGAATCAAGGTTTTCATTTAGTTGTAGACAAACGCAATTGTTTTTTCTTTCTCACAAAACGAGCCGGTTAATTGTCCCTGATAACATAAAAATATGCCTATTCGATTGGGCTTACTAGCTTACAATTAAAGAACTTGATAAGATGGCATCATTGTTAGCCAATGGTTTGGCATCAACTAGAAAAAAAGTCTGGCAGCAAGCGAGTAAATTCCATACAAAAATTAATCTAGTAAGCCCCATCGAACAGGCCTAATGTCGCTCGGATACGCACACAACGCGAGCGGAAATACCTACCGATAGCCCGCTAGAAGATTTAATAAAGTTGTTTTTCCTGAACCGGATGGTCCGATAACCGCCGACAATTCTCCCGCTCGAAATTCCCCGCTTACGCCATTCAAAATAATCTTGGGACCTTATGACGAAAATAAGAAAACTTTTTTATTCAACTAATATTTCACATTGAACATCTCTTCACAAAAACACTTAAAAGCTTTACTGTGAACATGGATTTTTATAAATAAATATTTCACATTTGTTTCGCTTCACAAAAGCTCTTTAAACACTTCACTGACAACGGAATATCCGCAAGCTACTCTATTAATTAATTAGAACCGATTTTTATAAAAAAAAAAAAAACAATTTTTATAACTTTTGGTTAATTACTTTGTTCTCCCTCCTCCACTTGATAGACGATATCTTTGAATTGCAAATTTACGGCCATATCATTCGATACTCTTCGAAATATAGACCTGCTATCGTTGGCATATTCCGCCGCCGCGTGACGATTTCCATTAGCCATCTGTAAGAGCAGAAATCGAACTAACTAACTCGTTTCTGTTTCTGTTTTCGGTTGAATGCTTCCACCCCAAACTCTCTTTGAATTCATTTCATTTCTTGAATACAATGCATTTTCAAATGTGAGTTCTTTATATAGACTAGACATTAGGGTGGGTTGCTTTAAATTGAATTGTGGCATTTGTGGAATGTGAATGAATGGGAAATGTAAAAATACATTTTGTGGAGCTTTTTTGAGGGCCTGGCATTGCATCAATGCCACAATGCCAGATTTTAAGAGATTTTGATCGAAGTTTAAATGTGATTTTTTGATATTCGGTCTATATTTTTAATTTATTATTTAAATATTGAATTTATTATTTAAATCGAGCTTGAATTTTCAATATTTAAATAATAAATTTTGATCGAATTTTTAAATTTTTTCAGACAAATTTATATCAAAATCGGCATATCGTGCCATAGATCTTCAATGTTTAACCCAATTAGTGGTGAGTGTTATTAACGTTCTTGATTTCATCACCTTGCTCGACTAGTTTTAAGCGAGCCAATACAAAATTATAACAAATAACAATCAAATAACAAAAATAACAATCTTTTTATAGTCTCCACCTTAGGATGAGGTTATAGTCACTTTGTCATTCAGTTCAAATTTTCATCGGAGACTCTATAAAGTATATATATTCTGAGCCGTGGTAAAATTCTAAGACGATCTAGCCATGTACGTTTGTCTGCTGAAAGCACACTAGCTGCCGTACGAAATGAGCTAAGAGGTTCACATTTTCCGTAAATGTGTCTTATGATTACAGATCGCTTGGGATTGAAAGTGGGCGAAATCGGCACAGAGGGAAAAAATTTCCCCTAAAAAGGACCAATTTTTTTGAAAATTTCTGATTTATATGCACTTGAAATTTGTTGTATACATTCCTTTAGTAACGTGAAAACATCAAAAAGTAAAAAAAAAGATTTTGCGGGCGAAATGAGACAAAAAGGTATAAAAATGGTACCAATGATACGACAACAGCTAGAAACTTGAAATTCGCTGTGTACATTCCTCTAATTGCGTGGACACGTAAAATACAAGGATTTTTTGAAATTTGTACCTCTTAGGGACACAATTGGAAAAGAGGGATAAAATTGGTACCAACCAAACTGCAGCTAGAAACATGAAATTCGGTGTGTACATCCCTATAATTACGTAGATACGTAAAATAGAAGGATTTTTTGAAATTTGTACTTCTTAGGGACACAATTGGAAAAGAGGGATAAAAATGGTACCAACCAAACTGCAGGTAGTAAGGTGAAATTCAGTGTGTACATCCCTATAATTGTGTAGATACGTAAAATAGAAGGATTTTTTGAAATTTGTACTTCTTAGGGACACAATTGGAAAAGAGGGATAAAAATGGTACCAACCAAACCGCAGCTAGAAATGTGAAATTCGGTGTTTACATCCCAATAATTACGTAGATAGCTGAAATAGATTGATTTTTTGAAATTTGTACTTCTTAGGGACACAATTGGAAAAGGGGGATAAAAATGGTACCAACCAAACCGCAGCTAGAAACGTGAAATTCGGTGTGTACATCCCTATAATTACGTAGATACGTAAAATAGAAGGATTTTTTGAAATGTATACCTCTTAGGGACACAATTGGAAAAGGGGGATAAAAATGGTACCAACCAAACCGCAGCTAGAAACTTGAAATTCGCTGTGTACATCCCTATAATTACGTAGATATGTAAAATAGAAGGATTTTTTTTAATTTGTACTTCTTAGGAACACAATTGAAAAAGAGGGATAAAAATAGTACCAACCAAACCGCAGCTAGAGACACGAAATTCGGTGTGTACATACCTCTAATTGCGTAGATACGTAAAATAGAAGGATTTTTTGAAATTTTTACTTCTTAGGGACACAATTGGAAAAGGGGGATAAACATGGTACCAACCAAACCGCAGCTAGAAACGTGAAATTCGGTGTGTACATCGCTATAATTACGTAGATACGTAAAATAGAAGGATTTTTTGCAATTTGTACTTCTTAGGGACACAATTGGAAAAGGGGATAAAAATTGTACCAACCAAACCGCAGCTAGAAATGTGAAATTCGGCGTGTACATCCCTATAATTACGTAGATACGTGAAATAGATTAATTTTTTGAAATTTGTACTTCTTAGGGACACAATTTGAAAAGAGGGATAAAAATGGTACCAACCAAACCGCAGCTAGAAACGTGAAATTCGGTGTGTACATCCCTATAATTACGTAGATAGCTGGAATAGATTGACTTTTTGAAATTTGTACTTCTTAGGGACACAATTGGAAAAGGGGGATAAAAATGGTACCAACCAAACCGCAGCTAGAAACGAGAAATTCGGTGTGTACATCGCTATAATTACGTAGATACGTGAAATAGATTGATTTTTGAAATTTATACTTCTTAGGGACACAATTGGAAAAGAGGGATAAAAATGGTACCAACCAAACCGCAGCTAGAAATGTGAAATTCGTCGTGTACATCCATATAATTACGTAGATACGTGAAATAGATTGATTTTTTGAAATTTGTACTTCTTAGGGACACAATTGGAAAAGGGGGATAAAAATGGTACCAACCAAACCGCAGCTAGAAACTTGAAATTCGCTGTGTACATCCCTATAATTACGTAGATATGTAAAATAGAAGGATTTTTTTAAATTTGTACTTCTTAGGAACACAATTGAAAAAGAGGGATAAAAATAGTACCAACCAAACCGCAGCTAGAGACACGAAATTCGGTGTGTACATACCTCTAATTGCGTAGATACGTAAAATAGAAGGATTTTTTGACATTTTTACTTCTTAGGGACACAATTGGAAAAGGGGGATAAAAATTGTACCAACCAAACCGCAGCTAGAAACGTGAAATTCGGTGTGTACATGGCTATAATTACGTAGATACGTAAAATAGAAGGATTTTTTGCAATTTGTACTTCTTAGGGACACAATTGGAAAAGGGGGATAAAAATTGTACCAACCAAACCGCAGCTAGAAATGTGAAATTCGGCGTGTACATCCCTATAATTACGTAGATACGTGAAATAGATTAATTTTTTGAAATTTGTACTTCTTAGGGACACAATTTGAAAAGAGGGATAAAAATGGTACCAACCAAACCACAGCTAGAAACGTGAAATTCGGTGTGTACATCCCTATAATTACGTAGATACGTAAAATAGAAGGATTTTTTGAAATTTGTACTTCTTAGGGACACAATTGGAAAAGAGGGATAAAATTGGTACCAACCAAACCGCAGCTAGAAACGTGAAATTCGGTGTATACATCCCTATAATTACGTAGATACGTAAAATAGAAGGATTTTTTTTTGAAATTTGTACTTCTTAGGAACACACTTGAAAAAGAGGGATAAAAATGGTACCAACCAAAATGCTGAAGTTGAAATCATGAAATTCGGTGTATACATTAATCTGACTGTGTATACGCGAAACATAAAGAAATTTTTCCAAATTTTTATTTTTAAGGGGAAATGAATGAAATGGTACCAATGATACGACATCAGCTAGAAACATGAAATTCCGTGTGTACATCCCTATAATTACGTAGACACGTCAAATAGATTGATTTTTTGAAATTTGTGCATTTTAGGGACACAATTGGAAAAGAGGGATAAAAATGGTACCAACCAAACCGCTAAAGTTGAAATCATGAAATTCGATATATGCATTCATCTGACTGAGTAGACGCGAAACATAGAGGAATTTTTCGAATTTTTACTTTTAGGCAGAAAATGAGGCAAAAGGGGATAAAAAAGGTACCAATCAAACGGCTGCAGTTAGAATAGTGAAATTCGGCTCGTACATTACCCTGACTGTGCAGATGTGAAAATAAAGATATATTTCGATATTCATACCTTTATCATTAAAACGGGATAAAATGGGTACCAAGCAAATGGCTGTAGCTAGTATCAGTTTTTACACTCTGTCTGTCTTCAAAATATGTGTATTTCTCCAAATTCGTACATTTAAGGTCAAAATGAAAGAAGAATAAAACTTTTACCAAGCAGTGTACATTAGGGCGTACCTCAAAAAAAAAGTTCGCCGTACACCTTCGAATATGAAGTATTATTGAAAGGTAGTTTCAAAAAAAAAAATTTTTATTTTTTTATGCACTTTAAAATCCGTTTATAAATACAAGTTATATAGAAAAATGTAAAAGCGCGACCCCTACGTTCGGCATAAAAAAATAAAAAAAATTTTTTTGAAACTACCTTTCATTAATACTTCATATTCGAAGGTGTACGGCGAACTTTTTTTTTTTTACTTGTAACCTGGTACGCTCTAGTGTACATTCCAATGTGGACCCGAAACACAACGAATCTTTGAAATTTTTACTTTTCAGTCACTTTGTCTGTAGCTAAATCAAGAAATTGCAAATGGGGAAAATGTTTCTTACTAATGGCGCCACACAATACACCAAATATTCAGGACACATTTTGAAGATTGCTGCTTCATGTTCACTTTTTGATTACAATTGCAATTATATTTATATATAGCAATGGATTCTTATTATTATAAGAAGCAATGCAATTTATTTAAAACAGTGCACATAAGTATGCCTTATAGTTTGAAATAGTGAACAAATATAATATATATGTGTATAAAAAATATCACAATTTGTAAAGTCAAAGACAGCCACTAATCTGCCTGTACAAATGTTGAGGGTATATAAGATTCGGTCCGGCCGAACTTAACGCCTTTTTACTTGTTTATTTTACTTTTAAGTTATTCAACCAATTCGACTAATAGAATAATTTTAAAAAAATATTATGTGTTGATGCCTCTATTTAGGTGATGTTCTATAATTAATCAACTGGTTTTCACACTTTAGCGGCTCGATTTTTTGGAGGATATAAATGTTTTAATAATTTATTGGCACACTTTTGCAAGGCATACCCATACAATGTGTATATCAAATGAAAGAAAAGAATATCTGTTAAAAATACTTTAAATTGCCTGCTTCTATCTGTACTAGTTTAGTATTAACCCTCTAACCCGCAAGAGTACCTCAGGGCACTCTTCTCAAATCTCGAATTTACTCAATATCAGCTATTCGTATAAAAACAAACTTATAACACTGTCCGACATACATCTGAAACTATAGGTGAAATAGAGTTAATTGGCTTTAGCTTTTCATTTTATCATCCTGTGTTGCCCCTTAAAAGGACTTCAAAGTTCCAAAGGATACAATTTTTCAAAAATTATTTTTAATACTTATTCGCATCCTATGACACCGGTCCGAATGTCAACTCAAAGAAGAGAATTTGTGCTAAAAATACTTTAAATTTAAATACTTAAATTTAAATGGACGTTTTTAGATTTTCACTTTATCATCCTGTGTTGCCCCTTAAAATGACTTCAAAGTTCCAAAGGATACAATTATTTTTAATGCTTATTCGCACACTATGACACCGGTGCGAATGTCAAATCAAAGAAGAGAATTTGTGTTAAAAATACTTTAAATTTAAAGCTTCTATCTGTATTAGTTTAGTATTAACAATCATTTAAATATTTGTCTCGTAAAAAGCAAGATATGAATAAACTAGAAAACCTAAGGGTTTAACTTGATATAGGTGTTAATGCTGAACTGATACAGACAGAAGCATCATATTTGAAGTATTTTTAATAGATATTCTGCTCTCTTATTTGACACTAATACCGTTATCATAGGGTGCGAACAAATATATATATTTTTTTGAAAATATTTATCCTTTGGAACTTTGTACTACTGTCAAGGGACAACAGGATGAGTGAATGAAAATCTAAAAACTCCAAGTAACTGAATGTTGCCTATAGTTTGATACGTATATCATTCGTATATATATTTTAAATTGTCGTACGGTTCAATAGTACTTCGAGCAGCAGCCATAGTAAAACACTTTTGTAAAAGTACCAAACGAATTATGACCTTTGGTTTAGATTTTATTTTCAGTTTTGTGCACGAAGTCCGACTATCTAGTTTCAATATATGTACTTGTGAATGTGAAAAAAAATTGTTTTGTGTCCTCTACATACACAAGGCACTCCTCACCTTTTATCATCATCCATTATGAAATGACAAAGTTCAACCTTTCCAATAAAACCAGTAATTTAGAAAATAATTAGTACTTGTTTATAGCTGATTCTAATTTATAATTTTAAATGGCCCATCCTATATTTTGAAACATGCGTTTAGATTTTTTGCGACATATATATTTATTCCTATTATTTCATATATGAAGGACCATAACTTCTACACTTATCGATACACTCAAAAAAAAGTATGCCACGGATTAAGTAAATATGTACTAAAAGTGAGGAAAATTGAACTTCGTGCACAAAACTGAAAATAAAATCTAAACCAAATGTCATAATGCGTTTGGTACTTTTACAAAAGTGTTGTACTATGGCTGTTGCTCGAAGTACTATTGAACCGTACGATAATTTAAAAATTATATATAGGATGATATACGTATCAAACTATAGACAAAATTGAGTTACTTGCAGTTTTTAGATTTTCATTCCCTCATCCTGTTGTCCCTTGACAGTACTACAAAGTTACAAAGGATACAATTTTTCAAAAAAAAAAATATATCTATATTTATAAAAGAGAATGCCGTCCGTGTGAACACGCAAAACTTTATAACGGATCGTCTGATTTTCACGATTTTGGGCTTGATGAATTCGTGTTGGCCCAAGGAAGGACATAGGATGTAAAATTGGTACATAAATATTACTGACCACGAGAATGATAAATATGATGCCGAAATTTGGATTTTCATTTTATGTGTGTGGCAATAGTGTTTTTTTGAGCCAGAACGTATATATTACTGACCACAAGAAAGATAAATATGATGCTGGAGTTTGAATTTTCGTTTGGTGGGTAGTTGGGGCGTGGCAAAAGTGTATTTTAGCTAGAAGGCTGAAAATTGGAACGTATATATTACTGACCACGATAATATCAATATGATAAGATCAATATGAAACCTGATTTTAATTTTACCATTTGTGTTTTTGCCTGGCGAAGCGGGCGGGGTTCAGCTAGTATTTTATATATTTTTTCGCAACCTATGACAACGGTATTAGTGTCAAATAAGAGAGGAGAATATCTATTAAAAATACTTTAAATATGATGCTTCCATCTGTATTAACTCAGCATTAATACCTATATCAAGTTAAACCCTTAGGTTTTCTAGTTTATTCATATCTTGCTTTTTAAGAGACAAATATTTAAATGATTGTTAATACTAAACTAATACAGCTTCAAATTTAAAGTATAAAGTTTTAACACAATTTCTCTTCTTTGAGTTGACATTCGGACCGGTGTCATAGGATGCGAATAAATATTAGAAATAATTTTTGAAAAATTGTATCCTTTAGATCTTTCAAGTCCTTTTAAGGGGCAACACAGGATGAGAAAATTAAAAACTAAAAACGCCTATAAATTCTATTTCACCTATAGTTTCAGATGTATGTCGGACAGTGTTATAAGTTTGCTTTTATAAGAATAGCTAATATTGAGTAAATTCGAGATTTGCGAAGAGTGCCCTGAGGCACTCTTGCGGGTTAGAGGGTTAATACTAAACTAGTACAGATAGAAGCGGGCAATTTAAAGTATTTTTAACAGATATTCTTTTCTGTCATTTGATATCCACATTGTATGGGTATGCCTTGCAAAAGTATGAAAATAAATTATTAAAACATCTATATCGTTCAAAAAATCGAGCCGCTAGAGTCTGAAAATAATCAACCTTTGGAAATTAAAAGTCCTGTAAAATGGAGCAAATATCACTAAATGAAGAAAACAAAGCACACATTTCACATGTCAAAAAAGTACTGTCGCACGGTGTTATGGACGTACCAGCCCAAACCAGTTGGTTAATTATAGAACATCACCCAAATAGAGGCATCAGAAAATTATATTTTATTAAAATTTTTCTATTAGTCGAATTGGTTGAATAAAAATAAAATAAATAAAAATAAATAAAATAAAAGTAAAATAAACAAGTAAAAAGGCGTTAAGTTCGGCCGGACCGAATTTATATATACCCTCCATCACGGAGTGCATTCCACATTTTTACAGGCAGATTAGTGGGTGCCTTTGACTTTGACTTTACAAATTGTGATATTTTTTATACACATATATATTACATTTGTTCACTATTTCAAACTATAAGGCATACTTCTGCGCATTGTTTTTAATAAATTGCATAGCTTCTTATACTAATAATAATAATCCATTGCTATATATAAATATAATTGCAATTGTAATCAAAAAGTGAACATAAGGCAGCGATCTTCAAAGTGTGCCCTAAATATTAGGTGTATTGTCTGGCGTCATTAGTAAGAAACATTTTCCCCATTTGCAATTTCTTGATTTAGCTACAGACAAAGTGACTGAAAAGTACAAATTTCAAAGATTCGTTATGTTTCGGGTCCACATTGGAATGTACACTGCTTGGTAACAGTTTTATTCTTCTTTCATTTTGACCCTAAATGTACGAATTTGGAGAAATACACATATTTTGAAGACAGACAGACAGAGTGTAAAAACTGATACTAGCTACAGCCATTTGCTTGGTACCAATTTTATCCCGTTTTGATGATAAAGGTACGAACATCGAAATATATCTTTATTTTCACATCTGCACAGTCAGGGCAATGTACACACCGAAATTCATCAGTTGAGATCGACCATATGATCGATCTGCAACATAGTCCTCATTCCAATGTTAAATTTAAATCCATATAAATTCCACACGTATATTCGGAATCAGTCAGCTATATTTTGGTATTTGATAATGTTTTTATAATCACTTTAAGTGTGCAAAATATGGCGGGTTTTGCCACGCCCCTTCCACTACCTCCCACACAAAACTACTTAAAATTAAAGATGTTATAACTGCTGTTCTGATGACCGCAATACTGTGAAATTTGATATTTAGCAATGCTTTTATAGTGGTTAGATTCATGTGGAATATGAGCGATATTGCCACACCCCTTCTGGTACCTCCCACACAAAGTGGTGTAAACTTCGGTTAAATTATAACCGACATAACATCATTTGAAATTTGATTTCTATAAATGTTTCTATAATCACCTAAAAAATATTTACGCTTTAGCCACGCCCCTTCTTGTGCCTCCCACACGATTGCCTCTATCCTAGGTAATATTAAATCCTTCATAACATCTATACTGGTGCATGGAATCCACACTCTACAGAGTAGGAGGGTTTATATCATTTGGGACAGAAAAAAAGTGTAACGAATGGAAGGAGTGAGTTAAGACTCTAAGTCGAGAAAACGAGGTTTGAGGAAAATCTATACTCAGAAAAATAGCATTCTTAAATCTGAGTAAAATCCATACTCCAAATTAGTTGAACAATTTTACTCCAGTTTAGGTAAAATTTCCTTACGAGAAGGAAAATTAAATAGATATGAGTACACTTTCCTTATTTCAAAGCCAGAAGAAATAGTAAATATACTCAAAATAGGGTAGTAAATTTACATAAAACATTTTATTGGATCTAGTAAAAACTTCTTACAATTAAGTATATTCATACTTGGGTGGAAGAAAATTTACTAGCGTTTAAGAAAGTAAATAATGCAGAATTTTTTTGTTTGGAAAAATTCCTTTTAGGAAGTTTTTACTTAAAAATGTGTTTATTAATTCAAATAAAGTAAATAAATGTAATTAAATTTATGCCATGTTCCTCATACATTCAAGTATAAAACATACTTCATTGTGTTTAGACAAATACATGAATAGCAGTCTAAAAAGCAATTCTCGTTTGTTAGACGAGACTTTCTTCATAAGTACTTCAAATATTACTCTAAACAATCACTGCGAAGGCGCCTACCTAGCCTCCGCAGTAGTCATGGTGAAATATCTCAACTCTTTATGGTATAAGTAAGATGAAACGTTTGAGAACTATACCATGTTGTCATTTTTATATAAGTGTTGCATACACTGAAGCGAAAAAATTTATTTCAATTATCAAGTATAGTATATTCAGTATGTATTATTATATTCAGCAAGTAGTCAGGCTGAATACAAATTTACTTGGTTTAAGGAAAATCTTAGTCAAGCTGAGTACACATTTACTTGGTTTAAGGAAAAATTTCCGAAAATTTTCCTCAGATTGAGTTTAAATTTACTTGGCATGACTACAAATTTACTTAGTTTGAGTAACAACTTACTTGGATTGAGGAAAAAAATCGGAATATTTTCCTCAGTTTGAGTATAAATTTACTTGATTTGAGTAAAATTTCTTAAAAGTTTCCCTTCGATTAACTAAAGATTTACTTGATTTGAAGAAAATTTCTCCTCAGTTTGAGTAAATTTTACTTGCTTTGAGGAAAAGTTGAACTGGAGTCAAGTTCAAAGCATGTCTTATTTTCAAGGAAAATTTTGTACTTGATGTGAGAAATTATTGCCTTAGCGCTATACGAAGTTCAATTTTACTCAGTTTTTGTACATATTTACTTAATCCGTGGAATACTTTTTTCTGAGTGTACACATGCAAAAAATCAGCCGGATCCGTTGGATAGTTCGCGAGAAAATCACAAAATGTTATTTTTTGCCAAACCTCAAAATCATTTTGACTATATCTCCCGCGAAAATGAAAATTTTGCAAAAATATCCAATTTGACATTTTTATTTACCCTGCTCAACCGAAATATCCACTTTTTGTCGAAAATGCTGGGTTACGAATTTTAACCCATATTTATTATTAGATGTACACCAATTGATTGATCATAATCAAATATCATTTCACGATCCACCCTAATGCACATACACACATCTTATCGGAACGGGGCCATATAATTTGCGAAACAGAGATGATTGTATGAATGAGTGTTACACTCACGACCAAGCCTATACATGCGATACATGTCCATGTAGTGTTTGTAAATGAAATAAAACGGCGTCATATCCCAGCAAACCAAACGTTCAGAAATTGCTACGTCAGTCTGTCGAAACTATTGCTTTCAGATCCCTAATTGGTCCGACATCGTTGCGAAAAACATGTGGAGTGGTTGACACGAAGTCTGACTGACAGCTGGCTGAGGGAAATGTGATGTTTTTGACGTTGTGTTATCAGAATTTCCGAACAAAATTGGGACAAGTTCTGAAGGGAAATTCCATGCGTCGTAGTGACTTCTGACCGACATTTGATGTCGACATCTAAAGAAATTCTTATGTTTCTGGCGGCGTACAGTGGAATATTTGCATGCAAGCTGCTAGGACCTTGAAATTTCGCACACATCGCTTATATCGTCAAACTAGTTCAAAAACATAAATTTCTTATTTTAATGTATATGTGAATACAAATCATTGCCAAATGATATCACATTTGAGTCCACAATTAAATGAAAATTGCCAGTGCCACGCCCAACGTCCACATACAATTTTGTAAATGCCGAGGCATCGGCCGGCCTCGCGAATATAGTTTTATACTGTAGAAAATTGTCAATACTGAATAAATGCAACCTTCAGGTAAACCTCTGTCTGAAAAGGAAAGCAAAAACGTAATTCACCCCTATAGCTCCTATTTTCTACGACCTAACCAAAATTTCAATACGATACTTGGTTTCCGAGATACATATCCCCAAAAAAATAACCTCTCTTATGATGAACTTTAAATGCATCCACAGATACAATTAACCGCGATATTGTCAAAATCTTTTACAATATGCTTAATAAGAATGTTCTTTGCAAAATTCAATCAGTAAAGTTTTTTCAAATATTCGTTATTTGCAATCTATTTACAATATAAATAATTAGCAGAGTCGTTAAGTTCCATTAAACTCAACAAATTCACGATTATATTACATTTATGTTACTACATTTTTATACCCTCCACCTCCAGGATGGGGGTATATTCACTTTGTCATTCCGTTTGTAACACCTTGAAATATTCATCGGAGACCCCATAAAGTATATATATTCTGGGTCGTGGTAAAATTCTAAGACGATATAGCCATGTCCGTCTGTCCGTCTGTCTGTCTGTTGAAAGCACGATAGCGGCCGAACGAAATGAGCTAGGAGGTTAAAATTTTCCCTAAATGTGTTTTATGGTTGTAGATCGGTTGGGATTGAAAGTGGACGAAATCGGCCCAGAGGGAAAAATGTTTCCCTCACAAGGACTGAAAATACCCCTAATATTTAGAGTATTTCAGCATGTTTTTTGAACATATTAGCTTGTATTTAGTTGATATTTGTAATGAGCATTCCCTCTATAGCATAAAAGGGCACCATAGAGTGATTTTTATTTGTAGGGGGGCGAAATGGGATAAAAAAGGTGCCTATCAAACGACAACAGATAGAAACACGAAATTTGGCGTGTAGATTCCTCTAATAGAGTAGATACATAATATAAAAGTATTTTTTCTAAATTCGTACTTTTAAGGGGTTAAATGGGAATAGAGGGATAAAAATAGTACCAACCTAACGGCTGCACCTAGAATAATGAAATTCGATATATACATTCCTCTGATGGCGTAGACACGTAAAATAAAAGAACTTTCCAAAATTCGTACTTTTTTTGGGGTTCAAATGGAAAAAGGGGATAATAATAGTACCTACCAAATGACCGCAGTTAGAATCATGAAATTCGGAGTATACATTTCTCTGACTGCTTAGACACGATTTTTTCCAAATTCGTACTTTCAAGGGATACAATGGCTACAGGGGATATAAATAATACCAACTAAACGAATACAGCTAGAATGATGAAATTCAGTGTGTACGTCGCTCTAATTGTGTAGATACGTAAAATAAAGAGATTTTAAATAGTCGTACTCTTGAGGGGGCAAAATTGGAAAAAGGGGATAAAAATGGTACCAACAAAATGGCCGCTGATAGAATCATGGAATTCGGTGTATACATTCCTCTGAGTGCATAGCCACGTAAAATATTTTTTTTCCAAATTCGTACTTTATTTTTTGTTGCCTTTACGACAAAAAATGGTAGAATCATGAAGTTGTCTTATACTGCGTACCTGAGAGATAAGGTATTTTCAAAATTTATACTTTTGAAATTAAAATAGGATGGAAATACAACCCACCAAACGACTGTAGCTGAAAGTACACTCTCTATCCCCCAATATTTTGGGTATTTATGATTGATCCCTAATATTTACTTTATGAATTGAAGTATTATATCCATTATATATATATAGTATACATTTTTGGTAGCCTTAAATTTTTTATTTTCATACAGTTAAAATTTGTTGCGGACATTCCTCTTGTAGCTTGGAAGCACCACAAAGAAAACAAAAGTTTTAGCGGGCGAAATGGGACAAAAAGGGATAAAATATGGTACCAATGATACGACAACAGCTAGAATCATGACATTCGGTGTGTATATCCCTCTAATTGCATAGACACGTAAAATAGAGGGATTTTTCGAAATTCGTACTTTTAAGGGATATAATTAAAAAGAGGGATAAAAATGGAACCTACCAAACCGCTGAAGTTGAAATCATGAAATTCGGTGTATACATTCTGACTATGAAGACTCGAAAAAGGGTTTTTTTCGAAATTTGTACATTTGGGTGGAGAATGGAGCGAATGGGGATATCTTTAAAATTTATACTTTTCTTATCACTTTGTCTGTATCTGGAAATGCTTCTTTCTAATGGCGACTGTCAATCGCCTAATATTTGGGAATGTTCACTTTCACAATTTCAGCATTTTATATATATATAGTAGTCGATTTTAAAAAGTGCGCATAAGTATACATTATAGTTTGAAATAGTAAACAAATATAGTAATGTGCATAAAAATATCACAATTTTCGTAATATGTATATATCTCCTACTGTAATTCTATGTAAAGTCGACTTCCTTTAATCTGCTGGTAATACTATGGAATGCACTCCGTGGTGGAGGGTATATAAGATTCGGCCCGGCCGAACTTAACGCCTTCTTACTTGTTATCCATAATATTCTTATTTTATAAAGGGGAGATCAAGTATGTGCAGTCTTTTTAGTCGTCTTACTTCTTCACTGTCATCTAATAAGGTTATAGCAAGTACATTAGGATGATTACTTACTCTATTAAGGTAATTTGTGCTATATCTTACAATTTCTTCTTTAACTAGAGGTACATGAAATCGTTGTGAATTGTGCTATTTCTAACAAACCATGGAGCATTAGCTATTAGTCTTAATGTTTTTGACTGATATTTTTGTATTATATCTACATTAGAATAACATGCTGTTCCCCAGAGTTGAATTCCATATGTCCACACAGGTTTCAATATTGTTTTATAGAGAATCAACTTACTCTCCAAATTTAATTGGGATTTAGCACCCAGCAGCCAAAACATTTTTTTCGTTTTTATGTTAAGTTGTTTTCTTTTCGAATCTATGTGATTTTTCCACGTTAACCGTCGGTCTACATGCAGTCCCAGATATTTCACGGAATTAGCTATCGAAATTCCCACTCCATTTTGCCGCTGATATATTTAATAAAAATATTTGCTTATTTTGAGTAAACAAATAACCAACCTAACAATCGATCTGAGCAAGTCCACATTTTGCAGCAAAGAATTTCCCTACAACGTGCCCTATATTGTCTTGGAAGAGAAAAAATACGGCATTACTCAACTTCCGATTCGAAAATACAACCGCTATGTACGCCGATTCATGGTATGACCCTTCTACTTCATAAAAATAGAAAGTATTGATTTCGTACACACAAAGTCTATGGATACTACTTCAGACCCAAACAAAATCCAGTTTTAATTTTTGTATTCAAACACAAAACATTCATAAAATATTTGTTCTTTGGGAATGAGAAAAAACAACTCGCAAACCAGTGTGATTAGGTATTTATTTAAAACAAAGAAGCATACATAACTAATAATAGAACAAATGTATGTACACAGAAAAAGAAATGAACATTGGGGTGGCTGTATATTTCAACTTTCGAAAATATCACTGACTTCAATACAAATTATTTTTTATACCCTCACTCCACAGAGTAGGAGGGTATATATCATTTGGGACAGAAAAAAGTGCAACGTATTGAAGGAGTGACTTAAGACCCTAAGTATGTTTGGACCAAATCCGTTTCACGACTTTTTAAGATGTTTGAGCCATGTCCGTCCATCCGTCTGGCAGGCTGGTGTACACGATAACTCTCGAAAGAAGCTAAGGAATCAATTCAAACTTTGCACATGGTAATATTTTTCGCAAATTTAGTTTAAGTTCGAAGATGGGCGAAATCCCACATATATATATTATTATGGGGGTTTTCAGTCCTTGTGAGGGAAAAATTTTTCCCTTTGGGCCGATTTCGCCCAGTTTCAATCCCAACCGATCTACGACTATAAGACGTATTTATGGAAAATTTTGACCTCCTAGCTCCTCTCGTTTAGATGCTAGCGTGCTTTCAACAGAGGAACGGACAGACTGACGGACGGACATGGCTAGATCGTCTTAAAATTTTATGACGATCAAGAACATATACAGTTTATAGGGTCTCAGGTCGATATTTCAAGGAATGACAAAGTTAGTATACCCCCATCCTGGGGGTTCGACAAATAATGTGGGTATTTAGGAAAACCAAAAAGACGAATCGGATATTTTTTCAAAAATTTCATTTTCGAGGGAGATATGGCTAAATTGTTTTTGAATAAATGACATTTGTATTTTATTGTTATGCTATTTAACCACAAAGAAAATGGATCCATTAAACAGATTTAATATCGTTTTCGAGTTTTTCAAGAAACTTTTATACATAATGCTTCGATAATTTTTGCATAGTCTACGACCTAAAGTTATGCTGGATGTGAATACATTAGGCTGGGTTGCGGTTCATACAAATAAAAAAATATTTCCCAATCACGCCAGGGAAATACAGTTTGGATTGTTTAGTTCTTCATTTCCTCATCCTGTTGCCCCAAAATTCCAAAGGATACAATTATTCAAAAATAATTTTAAATACTTATACGCACCCTATGGTTCGTTCTATTTATTCACAAATTTAAAATCACACAAATCAAACAAAAAAGTTTCTGTTGGAAGTTTGGGTGCCACCACGTTGGACTTCTAATCGTTCTAGAAAGTACATATGACAAGAAAAAATTAAGGCCACCCTAATGTACATGCCTGCAATATAAACTCACATAATATATTTGTTGTTATGAATATGAGAGATTGAATCAATAAACATGTACAAATTGATTCTATGTAGGTATGTATACACATATGCATGTGTTAAGGGTTCAGAACAACTCTTTGTCAGGCTTGTCAGATGAATTTTTTCTTATCCGCAAAGTAACCGTGACAAATCCCCAATGTTGTTTTTACTTCACAGAATTGCAAAAAAAAAAAAACAAACAAAAACAAAATTATGAGAGATTTGTTCATTAGGGCGTACCTCAAAAAAAAAGTTCGCCGTACACCTTCGAATATGAAGTATTATTGAAAGGTAGTTTCAAAAAAAAAAATTTTATTTTTTTATGCCGAACGTAGGGGTCGCGCTTTTACATTTTTCTATATAACTTGTATTTATAAACGGATTTTAAAGTGTGATACATCGATGTTTTTGTCTCGACGAGGCCGATTTTTTTGTCTTTGAAGTCATTGAGCTCAAGCACCCCCTTCTGGTACTTACCCATCATTTTTCAGTTGCTACTACCCTAATGTACCACTTTAATAATCGAAAATTAAAGCTCGCATAAAATCATGAATCATGTTTGAGCTCAATGATCGGACAAAAACATCGATGTATCACACTTTAAAATCCGTTTATAAATGCAGAAGTTATATAGAAAAATGTAAAAGCGCGACCCCTACGTTCGGCATAAAAAAATAAAAAAAATTTTTTTGAAACTACCTTTCAATAATACTTCATATTCGAAGGTGTACGGCGAACTTTTTTTTTTACCTTGTAACCTGGTACGCTCTATTGTTCATTCGTCAACAATCAGGGGATATTACTTATAACGTAGTCGTGTATTACAATAGGGCGGTTTTTCTCCAAGACTGGATAACTATGCTCCTTTCCATTACTTGATCGAATAGCTGAAATTGGAATGTATTACATTCAAAACTCATAGAAAAGCCATCAATCGATCATTAATCAAACAAGACAAAAAACTAATAACTGAAATTATTTTATGTCAAAAATGTTGGACTTAGTCTGGAAAATATATACAGTGTAAGTCACATTTTTTCGAAAAAAAAGTCAACAAAAAATATATATTCTTTTCAAAATTTGTTTCGATACAAATTGATTTGATTCAAAACGAAAAAAAATTACGGGGTTCTGAAAGAGGAGACTAAAAAACAAGTAAAAACGGCCGGGCCGAACTTTATATACCCTCCACCATGGATTGCATTCCACAGAGGCTATCGATTTTCGTAGAAGTGCAGTAATATTACAGGAAAATATATTTTTTTAATATAGCCAAAGCAAAACAAATATTAAAAAAAAATTGAAAATAATAATTAAAATTGAATTGGCAAAGTGAGATTTTTTAGTGTGTCGACTTAGTTCTGTGGAATATTTTGTTTATCAGCGCTTCTCATTTGTCGTATGTGACCGCTGGTACTAATATGAACCCTGATTTAAGTCAAAGACATACATTCGTTGCGAAAGTTCTGACGAGATGGGGTAGCGCCCATCGAAACTGCGCAGTCAACTTTTAGCTGCAACAATAAAGGTCTCACTTTGCCTTTTTGCTAATTTTGGGTTCTGCTGAAGACTTCAGCACAACCTTTGGTCTTGAACCAAAATAAATGACCACACATTAAAAATAAATATAATATTTTTATTATTTCAAACCACGCTTACAAGGCAAGGCTACCAATACGTTAACACTATATATCGAAATAATAGTTCAAGTCAATTCAAAACTAAATATTTTTTATATTTATGTCTTCAAAAAAGCTTTAATATTGGGTGTATTTCTATTCTATTTTAATTCCAAAAGTATAAATTTTGAAAATCTATTATCTTACGTACATAGTGCAAAATAACCTAACTTCATGATTCAACTAATTTTTGCCGTAAAAGTAAAAAGTACAAATTTCGCAAAATCTTTTTGTTGTGCGTGTCTATGCAGTCAGAGGAATACATACACCGAATTCCATGATTCTAGCTGCGGTCATTTGGTTGGTACTATTTTTATCCCTTTTTTTCCATTTTAACCCCAAAAATACTAATTTCGAAAAACCCTATTCTAGGTGCAGTCGTTTGGTTTGTACCATTTTTATCCCTCTATTCCCATTTTATCCCTTAAAAGTTCAAATTTTGAAAAAATACTTTTATATTATGTATCTACTCAATTAGAGGAATGTACACACCGAATTTCATGTTTCTAGCTGTTGTCGTTTGATAGGTACCATTTTTATCCCTTTTTACCCCATTTCACCCCCTACAAATTAAAATCACTTTATGGTGCACGTTTTTGTTATAGGGGGAATGCGCTTAAATACTCTAAAATATTAGGGAATATTATTTGTAGTTTTAGTCCTTGTGAGGGAAATTTGTTTCCCTTTGGGCCGATTTCGCCTAGTTTCAATCCCAACCGTTCTACGACTATAAGACGTATTTATGGAAAATTTGGACGTCCTAGCTCTTTTCGTTTTGATGCTAGCGTGCTTTCAACAGACGGACGGACATGGCTAGATCGTCTTAGAATTTTATGACAATCAAGAATATATATACTTTATAGGGTCTCAGGTTATAGGGTCTCCTGGAGGTGGAGGGTATAAAAATATACGTGTGTCGGCGCACATCGGAATTTCATTTTATAGACGATTAAAGTTTCCCAACTCTGGCCTCTTCGTGCAGCATATCGGTGTATAAAACTATGTTTTCTTTACATCTGAGGTATCATAGGGTATGTTCAGGATCATAGGGTATGTTCAGCAACTTTGTAGATAATGATATGGCGAATATTTTTGTAGAACATATTAACCCTCTAACTACTCCTCATAACGACATTTGTTGGCTTTATTTTAACAAATTGTAAAAAGCACCCCGAAAAGAGGGAAGGGCGGGCCCCGGCGGGGATGAAATCTTCTACAAAAATGTTGGCCATAAAATTTTACTATATATGTCAGAACTCACCAAACCCCAAAACTTACCACAAACGCCAAAAATCTATCAAATTCAAGATTGCCCATTAAGGGTTAATTTAGTTATTGTTCAGTAGGGTTGGGATAGTGCACGACTTTTGCACTTTGATATGCTGGAACTCCCTATTTTGTGAGGTTCGGAAATAAAATTCATGAGCCAAAAAATGGGGCTGGTGGGGTGAGTGTAAGTGGGCGCTCATCGGGGTCAAAGGTAAGTGGTAAAAATACAGAGAAAGTCCCAAAACTGCCTCGGAGTCGCCCTCAGAGGGGTTACATGTAAGACCGACCCCCATTAACATTCCCTCCCCAAAATTTATTTCGAACACACATACCCTCTATCCCCACTCGTTAAGGAGGCTCCCATACAAAAAAAAAATTATTTTATAAAATTTGTCCCACCGCTTTTACTGGCCCAGGAGACCGCTAGTGGGGTCAAATGTAAGAGCCACCCCCTATATTTTTTCAGCCCCAATATTTTTTCACAACACAGCTACCCTCCATGTGCAACCCTTAAGGCGGCTCCTATACATTTTCTTTTTTTTATATTTTTTTAATGAAAGAAAGACCCAAAACAGCCCCGCAGTAGGCCCTAGAGGGGAGAAGTGTAAGACTGACCCCAATTAATTTTGCCTCCTCAACATTGTCCCTAAACATACCTCCACTTCTCCCCTCTAGGGTCTACTGCGGGGCAGCTTTCGGCCTTTCTTTCATAAAAAAATATAAAAAATCAGAAAACATAGTTTTATACACCGATATGCTGCAAGAAGAGGCCAGAGTTGGCAAACTTTAATCGTCTATAAAATGAAATTTCAATGTGATCTGTCAAAACGCCGACATACGTATATTTTTTGTAGTCTCCTCTTTCAGAATTTATTTATTATTTTGGAAAACAGTTTGAAATTGTTGTACAGTGTAATTAGATTGTAGTTGGCGACAATGTAAAAAAAATATTTTTTTATTTTGAGCAAAAAATTAAATTTTTATTAACGTTTTTGTTATCGCAGCTTGTTATCCCACAAAATCCCCGACATATTTTCAGAAATCCTGTCCCCAGTTTTTGTCCTCTTGACAATCATATAATCCCCATGGTTGGGGACAAATCCCCACATCTGACAAGCCTACTCTCATCGAAAGTGAGTAAAAGAAGAGGAACAACTTTTCTGACTGATTTAGCATTTTATTGTTGGAAACAAATCCCCACATGTTTTATTTTGTTGACTCATTTCATTTGAGGGACTGTGGTCAAGGTCACAGTAAGTTCAGAAGTGGCCAACCTTTTGTTATTCCAGCAGACAATCTGTTTGGAGGGAGGGTATACACGTCCAGGATGAGGGTATACTAACTTTGTCATTCCGTTTGCAACACCTTGAAATATCGACGTGAGACCTTATAATGTATATATACTCTAGCATCTAAGAGAAAGGAGCTAGGACGTCCAAATTTTCCATAAATACGTCTTATAGTCGTAGATCGGTTTGAATTGGAACTGGGCGAAATCGGTCCAAAGGGAAAACTTTTTTCCCTCACAAGAACTAAAAATACCCATAATAACCCCTAATATTTTAGAGTATGCAGTAGGGTTTAGGGTCCGGGAATTCCCGAAGTATATATATTCTTGATTGTCATAAAATTCTAAGACGATCTAGCCATGTCCGTCCGTCTGTTGAAAACACGCTACTATCTAAGAGAAAGGTGCTAGGACGGACGTCCAAATTTTCCATAAATACGTCTTATAGTCGTAGATCGGTTTGTATTGGAACTGGGCGAAATCGGTCCAAAGGGAAAACTTTTTCCCTCACAAGAACTAAAAATACCCATAATAACCCCTAATATTTTAGAGTATTTAGTACGGTTTAGGGTCCGGGAATTCCCGAAGTATATTTATTCTTGATCGTCATAAAATTCTAAGACGATCTAGCCATGTCCGTCCGTCTGTTGAAAGCACGCTAGCATCTAAGAGAAAGAAGCTAGGACGTCCAAATTTTCCATAAATACGTCTTATAGTCGTAGATCGGTTTGTATTGGAACTGGGCGAAATCGGTCCATAGGGAAAACTTTTTCCCTCACAAGAACTAAAAATACCCATAATAACCCCTAATATTTTAGAGTATTTAGTAGGGTTTAGGGTCCGGGAATTCCCGAATAGTTTTTCCCGGGAATTGGGTTAAAATTAAAAACCTGGACTCACCTGGACTCACCTGTACTCTTTCAAGAGATATCAAATATGAATAGAAATATATCCTAGGGTATTTTTAAATAACCCTTTGTACGAACTAATGACTTGGCTAATTTTATTTTTTATGAATTTATTTACTTAATACTAAATTTTTTATTGCTTTTACATTTTAAAATATTTTATTTTGTTTCTGTAAAACTTTTTATATGAATCTTCTAAATTAATTACGTCATAACCGAGTTATTTATTTCCTTAATCACTTTTAATTTTGAATCTAGTGTAGCTGTAAGTCACTTGTGTCTGCGACTTAAATGTCCAATTTTATGACGCCTTTAATTCTGACGATTAGTCTAGAGTAAAATATTTGTAAAATGAAAAATAATCTGTAAAATAATTTGACAAAAAAAGCATTCGTCTAATTTGTAATATGTCAGTATTTTAATTTATCAACGCCCAATTTTTTTATTACGACAATAAAAAAATATTTATTTTTAGATTATTATTAGGCCTGTTCGATTGGGCTTACTAGCTTCATTTTTGTATGGAATTTACTTGCTTAACAAAAAAGTTGTTTACTACTCTCTTAGCGTTGCTGCCAGATTTTTCTTGTTGATCCATTTGAGATAAACCAATGGGCAACAATGATGCCACCTAATCAATTACCTTAATCGTAAACGCAATCGAACAGGCCTAGTAAGTAAGTAATCCATTTAAGAAAAAGCAATGTGTAGCAACGTTGCCACCTTATCAAGTCTCTTAATTGTAATCTAGTAAGCCCAATCGAACAGGCCTATTATATGGGTTTGTTCTTCTCGATCACTTACAATTAAGAGACTTGATAAGGTGGCAACATTTTTATCCATTGGTTTTTCTTAAATGAATCAAGAAGAAAAATCTGGCAGCAACACTATGAGAGTAGAAAGTTAATTTCCGGTTTCCCGGGAATGATATTTTTCATTCCCGTTTTCCCGGGAAATGAAAAACCCCTAGTATTTAGGCATGTTTTTTTAATATGTCTGCTTGTACATACTTGATATTGGGTATGGGCATTCCCCCATAAAAAACACAAGCACCATAAAGTGATTCTTATTCGTAGGGGATGAAATAGGCAAAAAGGGATAAACATGGTACATATGTATCAAACGACAACAGCTAGAAACACATTCGTACTTCTAAGCGGTAATATGGAATTAGAGGCATACCAATCAAACGGCTGCACCTAAAATAATGAAATTCGCTGTATACATTCCTCTGATTGCCTAGACACGTTAAAATGGAAAAAGGGGATAAAAATAGTACCAACCAAATGACCGCTGCTAGAGTCATGAAATTCGTAGTATACATTCCTCCTATTGCGTAGACACGAAAAATAAAAGGTTTTTTCCCAAATTCGTACTTTCAGGAGAGGGATAAAAATGGTACCAACTAAACGGCTACAGCTAGAATGATGAAATTTGGTGTGTACATCCCTCTAATTGCGCAGACACGCAAAATGAAGAGAATCTCGAAAGTCGTACTTTTAAGGGGGTAAAAATGGTACCAATAAAATGGCCGCAGCTAGAATCATGGAATTCGGTGCATACATTATATTTTATAATAAAAATATATTTTATATAATAAAAATATTTTTCCAAATGTTTTTTTATTATCGTCCGGCTTAAGGTCACGGCACATTATAGAACAAATTTTATTCTATCATATCTTTTAAACCGTATGAGCGAACTTTATAATTTTTTTAAATACATTTTTTTTATTTGAAAAAAAAAAAATCACTATTTAAAGCAATAAAATTATCTTACGTACAAACACTATAGAAGTGCGTAAACAGTTTTTAATATTTTGAACCAAAATTTACATGTGACTACCTAATTATTTCAAAGACAAATAAACGTTTTTTGGGATACAATTTATGGATTCTTCATACTCAATCAATCTTCTACAAAACTGCATCATTACATTTTTAAATTTTATGTGTCGAAAAAATTACTTATTGTACTAAAAATCCCACTGTGGGGCATTACAATTTTAAAATACAAAACGATCCTTCCACTTTCACAAATTTTTGACAACTCAAATTCGTACTTTATTTTTTACTTTTCCGGCAAAAATGAGAAGAGTGCTAAAACTGGTAGCGAGCAAATGGCTAGCATCATAAAGTTAGGTTATCTTACACTGTGTACGTGAGAGATAATTGTTTTTCAAAAGTTATACTTTTGGAATTAAAATAGGATAGAAATACAACCAATGCAACCAATATTTAGGATATTGAATATTTAGGGTATTTTTATTTTTGCCTTATATCGAGGGCTTATATTCATAAGTGGCTATGAACCATTTTCTCGAAAATGAGTTTTTGATGCCAAACTGTTCTCAGATTTGGATGTCATCTGCCATATAAATTGGAGAAGATTTTTTCTAAAGACATTCTTTTTTCAAATTTTTCTGATTTGGCTATCAATTCACACTTTAGTTTCTGACTGCATAAGTGGCTATGAACAGAAATAATATAGTTCAACAATGGAGCAGCATATAACCGAAGTTTGTAATTCGCTACAACGATTTTGTTTAAAACATATTTCTAGATTTAGGACATAATGTACTATCAAATGCCATCATTACGCGGTTAATAATAGGATAAATAGTGGCTGTAAAGTCAAAAATTGTGAAAAGTATCTTTAGAAAACCCCGCATTACTTTTTATCATATTGAGAATAGCAAAATATTTTTATAGCATGTGATTGCTGACTTCATTCGGAATATTTGTGTCAGAAAAGTTTCAGAATCTTGGAAGGAGATAGTTAAAATATAAGCAATTGCAACCGCGAATTTTGGATTTTTCCAACAATTGCAGCGATTTTCGCGACTGACACATATATGTTACAAGCGACATTGGTTCTTAATAAACAAACAAAAATTTAGTCAGATCCGTTGGCTAGATCGCCAGAAAATCATAAAACAAAAATGTAATGTGTGAAAATTCTAATTTCCAATTCTTTCTAATTTAAGCAGTTTTGATGATCAATGTGAGAATTTGGTGAATACTATTTCATTAGGTGCATTGCACAATACTACCGTGTCTACCCTTGGATGTCTGAAGAATTAGTAAGTTTAATAGGTTATAAAAATAAACTAATAAAAAAGAAAGAAGGAAAAATAGGCAAAATCAGGATGTTATTCAGAGACTCAAGAGGATAAGCAAGGTAATACATTTATGCAGCAAAAAGTTGATGAATCCAAATGTGCGATTATTATTCACACAATCTAGAAAAATGTAAAGGAGACCCTAAGAAAACTTGGAGTTTCTTGAATAAGCAAATGGGAATGAAGGTGAAACCATCTAGGGAATTGATAACTACCGATAATATTGTTATTACATCGGATGAGGAGAAAGCTTCAGTGTTCAGTTCTTTTTTCTACGAGTCGGTCAGGAATATGCGTTTGAATATAGATCAAACTTCCGGTGATAATGTCAATATGTTTCGAACTCTTCGTCGTTTAGATACAAGTTTTAACTTGAAAGCCACTGACACATCCGTTATTGAAAATATTATTAGGAATTTGGAAACGAATAAAAGTAAGTCCTAAAATAAAGTCCTGGCTACGTCAACATGACATCAAACATGTTGTTGGTACGTGTGTCGGCACCGATTTTTAATAATATGGTTGAAGTCCACAAAATCATACCCATTCCAAAATGTGCGAGCTCCAATAAAGTTGAAAACTATCGTCCAATATCGATCCTTCCAATCATAGATAAGATTTTTGAAAAATTAATTTTTGAACAGCTTTCGAATTACCTTGACGACAATGATATTATATTTGATCGGCAGTATGCATTCAGAAAGGAGGCAGGTACTGAAGAGGCTGTAATAAATGTTATTGAATATATTTGCAATGGACTGATGATGCAGGCTATAAGGGAGTGGCTGGAGTTTTCTTTGATCCATGATATTTTAAAACGGAAGCTAGATTTTATTGGATATTCCCGCGGTTCCATTGAAATATTTAAAGACTAGACTTACAGAACAGAACTCAATTTGTCCGGGTCGGTGAATCTAATAGTAACAGGCATTCGGTAATAAGTGGTGTACCGCAGGGTAGTGTTCTTGGTGCGCTATTATTTAAAATTTATATAAATGACATGAAGAACTTAAAGTTCTTTGGAAAGTTGTTCACGTTTGCGGATGATATTTGTTTGTTATATAATTATGAGCATGGAACTCATATTGAATATGATGCTGCTATTTTATTAGAATTTTTAAGAGTGAATAAATTAATATTGAATGCCACTAAAACTAAATTTGTAAGATTCAAGCCTTATATGTCAAGAAATGATGGTGTAATGGGCATACATGTTGACGGCAATTTAATAAACGAGTCAGAAAAAATGTGAAATATCTTGGTATCACCTTGAATCAAAACCTTAGCTTGGAAAGCCATATCAATAACTTAAAATCAAAAGTATCGTCAGGAATCGGTATCCTATACAAATTTAACAAGTAAAGACGGCGTTAAGTTCGGCCGGGCCGAACTTTATATACCCTCCACCATGGATTGCATTCCACAGAGGTTGTCGGTTTTCGTAGAAGTGCAGTAATATTACAGGAAAATATAATTTTTTTTAATATAGCCATACCAAAACAAATACAAATATTGAAAAGTTAATTTTATAAATAAATATAATATTTTAATTATTTCAAACCACGCTTATAAGGTAATGCTACCAATACGTCAATACAAAAAATAAATATTCTTATATTTATATTTTCAAAAATATTTTCAAAGCCATAAATATTGGTAGATAGTGGGTTGTTGTATTTCCATTCTATTTGAATTCCAAAAGTACGAATTTTGAAAATCCATTATCAGGCGTACATAGTGAAAAATAACCTAACTTCATGATTCAACCAATTTTTGCCGTAAAAGAAAAAGTACGAATTTGGAAAAAAAAAACTTTTTATTTTGCGTGTCTATGCAGTCAGAGGAATGTATATACCGAATTCCATGATTCCAGCTGCGCCCATTTGGTTGGTACCATTTTTACCCCCTTGACGTTTCTACGCAATTAGAATTTTATCATTCTAGTCGTTTAGTTGGTTCTATTTTTATCCCTCTGTACCATTGTATCGCTTGAAAGTATTAATTTCGAAAAATCAGTTTATTTTCCGTGTCTACACTCTCAGAGGAATGTATACTCCGAATTTCATGACTCTAGCTGCGGTCATTAGATTGGTACTATTTTTATCCCCTTTTTTCATTTTAACCCCAAAAAGTACGAATTTTGAAAAATCTGTGTATTTTACTTATTTATGCAATCAGAGGAATGTATACACCGAATTTCATTATTCTAGGTACAGCCGTTTGGTTGGTACCATTTTTATCCCTCTATTCCTATTTTATCCCTTAAAAGTACGAATTTGGAAAAAATACTTTTATATTATGTATCTACTCAATTAGAGGAATGTACACACCGACTTTCGTGTTTCTAGTTGTTGTCGTTCAATATGTACCATTTTTATCCCTTTTTGCCCCATTTAACCCCCTACAAATAATTATCACTTTATGGTGCACGTTTTTGGTGTAGGGGGAATGCGCATACCAAATATCAAGCAAATATAAACAGACATATTCAAAAAACATGCTTAAATACGCTAAAATATTAGGGATTATTATGGGTATTTTTAGTCCTTGTGAGGGAAAAATTTTTCCCTTTGGGCCGATTTCGCCCCATTTCAATCCCAACCAATCTACGACTATAAGACGCATTTATGGAAAATTTGAACGTTCTAGCTCCTTTCGTTTAGATGCTAGCGTGCTTTCAACAGACGGACGGACGGACATGGCTAGATCGTCTTAGAATTTTATGACGATCAAGAATATATATACTTTATAGGGTCTCAGGTCGATATTTCAAGGTGTTACAAACGGAATGACAAAGTTAGTATACCCCCATCCTGGAGGTGGAGAGTATAAAAATAAATTAAATACGGAAACCAAGTTATTACTTTATCAATCACTTATTCATTCGCACCTAACATACCTTCCAGTAATAAAGAGTGATTTTTTTGAGGTTAGGATTTTCATGCATTAGTATTTGACAGATCACGTGGGATTTCAGACATGGTGTCAAAGAGAAAGATGCTCAGTATGCTTTGACATTTCATCATGAATCGTCTTACAAACGAACAACGCTTGCAAATTATTGAATTTTATTATCAAAATGCGTGCTCTGTTAAGAAAGTTCATTGCGCGCTTCCATTTTATGGTCAGTTTAATCGACCCACTGAAGCGGCTATTCGGGCTATTGTGACTAAATTTCGCACCAAATTTACATTGTTGGACATTAAACCACCAACACGCTTACGTAGAGTGCGAACTGAAGAAAATATCGCAGCTGTATCGGCCAGTGTTAATGATGACCACCAATTTTCGATTCGTCGCCGTTCGCACCAATTGGGTCTCTGTTACTCAAAAACGTGGAAATGCCAAAATTGGACTAAGCGTATGGACCACCTAAGACGCAGCCGCGGTCAACATTTAAATGAAATTATCTTCAAAAAGTAAATGTCATGGACCAATCTAACGTTTCAAATAAAGAACCGATGAGATTTTGCAAATTTTATGCGTTTTTTTAAAAAAAAGTTATCAAGCTCTTAAAAAATCACCCTTTATATGGTGGCAGGAGAAGCACTGCATTGAGGTCCATTCAATATGCGTAAAATAAAACACTGAAAATCGTGCTCAACTTACCGTTAAGGTTTAGTACAGTTGAATTATATAAACGTAATGCCAAAATCATCCTTCCTGTTTGCGCGATTTTTTAAACGCAAATTCGCCAAATGAGTTGTGAGAATCATTTGTGAGAATCATCTCCTTATAGAGGCCGGGTTTGATGTTGAAAAGTCACTGCGAAGCCACTTGAAAAGACTTTTGACATGGTCGAAATCCGATTTGTAAATAAATTTGCATTCTATTAAATGTAGATGCAAAATGGTCTTGAGCCAGGACAATATCCCAGTTCAAATCAAATATTGATTACAGACCAAAAAATACAAACGAAAAAACTAAAATTTTATATTTATTTGTAAAATTATTTTAAAAAGAAAAATAAATAAAAACGTATTTTATTGTTCTACATTTTATTAAAAAAAATTTTAAATAATTAATAAAGCAATTATTATTGGTTTCATTCCTTATTTATTTTCCAATATTTCGCAATTCTCTGAATTGTATCATCAGGGATTATTCTACAAGAATAAATTCTCTATTTTAACATTGGTATCAAGCTTACTGTAACAAACATACAACAAATCACATCACAACATATTCCTTATAGTCTTTTCAGACTGCATGAGAAATCTAGCTGAAATGACATAAGGTCGGTGGACAAATGTCAGGTACCATTTTGACATTCGACCATTGACAATCGACCTTTTAGCCTTTTGTCACACTGAATGCAAAATCTAGCAGAAATGACATAAGGTCGATTTTCATAAGTCAAATTTGTATGGGATATCTGACATTTGTAAATCGGCCTTATGTCATATCAGCTAGATTTCGCATGCAGTGTGACAAGGCCATGTATGGTATTCGATTTCAGCTTGAAATGACAAATGATTTTCAAATGTCAAATTTATATGGGATCTGACATTTGTCAGATCGGCCTTATGTCATATCAGCTAGATTTCGCATGTAGTGTGACATGGTTATTATGTCATTTCAGCTAGATTTTGCAGTGTGCAGTGTGACAAGGCTAATAATATATTCAGTGTAACTTAAAACTAGCGTCGATTCACCACCAAATAAAATTAGATAAATTAAAGTATTTTAATAACATTTACAAATTAATTATGTTAAATTTTTTCGAAATATTTAAAATTGTCTACATCGTCCTGATCACCCATCACTTAATACTATAGCGATTTAAAATATAAATATTTCGAGAGTATATAGCGCACATAGCGATACAGGCGATTTTGCACCAAAAACTCCATTCTACTAAGGCGACATTTAATGACCACCAAGGCCAGACCGGTGAACAGCAGATAGAAGCCGATTAGACTTGCCACCGAACGAATATAGCTGATATTCGAGCTGTTCGAAATCTTCAGGATAAATTGCGGTTTACTAAACAAACAAAATATGACATCGTGTGGACAATCCAAATCGGAACGATTGAAATGGAATAGCGCGGCCATTAGACCCTCCAGGGAGTGACGTAGAAAACTGGAATTTATTAGAATCTGGTCAAGCACGGTCTGGTGAGTGTTTTCAATGCCATAACTGGCGAAATTAATCCATATAGCTACAATGTTGGGACCCATAAATAGAGCGTTCTGAAATTAAAAATAAATATAATATACATATATCTATATATTAATTAATAAATAATGAGCACCGAACTCACCAGCAAATGTAGTCTCGAGCCGACAAGCAAACCAAAACTGGAGGCCACCATGGCAGTGAGCACAGTGACGACGGCAAATAACAGAAATCGAAATAATTGCATCGGATGACCACAAACAGCATACACTATAGCCGAGCTAAAAAAGGTCGCTGCAAACTGTATGGGTATTTGGGATGTGACTAAGGCTGTAAAATAGGGACTCAGGCGATACCATTGATTGAAGTGCTCCCTACGGAGATACTGTATTTGCAATGGAACTGCGAAAGAAATATACGAATTATTTTTTTATTATTTTGGCTGTTTTTCTTTAAGACAGGAATTAAAATTGCAAGCAAAATAAAAAATTCTTTTTTAAAATTGTCGCCAACATCAATATCAATGTGTGAGTGGAAACTACAATTTAAAAAAAAAAATTTTGAGAGAAAAATTAAAAACAGTGCTATTATAATGATTTAAATTGAAAGTTTAGACAGGGATCGGCTTATTATTATGCTATTCTAGTTCTGTGAAGGTCTCTCAGATAAAAATATAATTTATTATTTATTAGATCTAAAAGCTATCAGATTGAAATGAAAGAAGGTAGATTTTCAAATGTGAAATTTGTATGGGTTTTGACATTTGTAAAATTACCTTATTTCACTTCAGCTAGATTTCGCAGTCTGCAAAGGTTATATGCCTTAAATATATATATATATATATAATATATATAACAAACAGTGCTGCAAATCATTTCGACTTACCATATGCGAGCGTTGAGGACATGGCAAAAAAGGCGAATAGAACAGTAGTCATCATCACGAAATTATAATTGTACATCCCATTTATTGCGTTGTTGGCAATATTCGAATATGCCAAACCCAAGAGTACAGATAAGAGGATATTGGGCAACATCATCACTTTCATATTGCTCTGAAACAAAAGGAAATGAAGTTATTTAGTTATTTAGTTTTTTAGTTATTTAGTTATTTAGTTATTTAGTTATTTAGTTATTTAGTTATTTAGTTATTTAGTTATTTAGTTATTTAGTTATTTAGTTATTTAGTTATTTAGTTATTTAGTTATTTAGTTATTTAGTTATTTAGTTATTTAGTTATTTAGTTATTTAGTTATTTAGTTATTTAGTTATTTAGTTATTTAGTTATTTAGTTATTTAGTTATTTAGTTATTTAGTTATTTAGTTATTTAGTTATTTAGTTATTTAGTTATTTAGTTATTTAGTTATTTAGTTATTTAGTTATTTAGTTATTTAGTTATTTAGTTATTTAGTTATTTAGTTATTTAGTTATTTAGTTATTTAGTTATTTAGTTATTTAGTTATTTAGTTATTTAGTTATTTAGTTATTTAGTTATTTAGTTATTTAGTTATTTAGTTATTTAGTTATTTAGTTATTTAGTTATTTAGTTATTTAGTTATTTAGTTATTTAGTTATTTAGTTATTTAGTTATTTAGTTATTTAGTTATTTAGTTATTTAGTTATTTAGTTATTTAGTTATTTAGTTATTTAGTTATTTAGTTATTTAGTTATTTAGTTATTTAGTTATTTAGTTATTTAGTTATTTAGTTATTTAGTTATTTAGTTATTTAGTTATTTAGTTATTTAGTTATTTAGTTATTTAGTTATTTAGTTATTTAGTTATTTAGTTATTTAGTTATTTAGTTATTTAGTTATTTAGTTATTTAGTTATTTAGTTATTTAGTTATTTAGTTATTTAGTTATTTAGTTATTTAGTTATTTAGTTATTTAGTTATTTAGTTATTTAGTTATATAGTTATTTAGTTATTTAGTTATTTAGTTATTTAGTTATTTAGTTATTTAGTTATTTAGTTATTTAGTTATTTAGTTATTTAGTTATTTAGTTATTTAGTTATTTAGTTATTTAGTTATTTAGTTATTTAGTTATTTAGTTATTTAGTTATTTAGTTATTTAGTTATTTAGTTATTTAGTTATTTAGTTATTTAGTTATTTAGTTATTTAGTTATTTAGTTATTTAGTTATTTAGTTATTTAGTTATTTAGTTATTTAGTTATTTAGTTATTTAGTTATTTAGTTATTTAGTTATTTAGTTATTTAGTTATTTAGTTATTTAGTTATTTAGTTATTTAGTTATTTAGTTATTTAGTTATTTAGTTATTTAGTTATTTAGTTATTTAGTTATTTAGTTATTTAGTTATTTAGTTATTTAGTTATTTAGTTATTTAGTTATTTAGTTATTTAGTTATTTAGTTATTTAGTTATTTAGTTATTTAGTTATTTAGTTATTTAGTTATTTAGTTATTTAGTTATTTAGTTATTTAGTTATTTAGTTATTTAGTTATTTAGTTATTTAGTTATTTAGTTATTTAGTTATTTAGTTATTTAGTTATTTAGTTATTTAGTTATTTAGTTATTTAGTTATTTAGTTATTTAGTTATTTAGTTATTTAGTTATTTAGTTATTTAGTTATTTAGTTATTTAGTTATTTAGTTATTTAGTTATTTAGTTATTTAGTTATTTAGTTATTTAGTTATTTAGTTATTTAGTTATTTAGTTATTTAGTTATTTAGTTATTTAGTTATTTAGTTATTTAGTTATTTAGTTATTTAGTTATTTAGTTATTTAGTTATTTAGTTATTTAGTTATTTAGTTATTTAGTTATTTAGTTATTTAGTTATTTAGTTATTTAGTTATTTAGTTATTTAGTTATTTAGTTATTTAGTTATTTAGTTATTTAGTTATTTAGTTATTTAGTTATTTAGTTATTTAGTTATTTAGTTATTTAGTTATTTAGTTATTTAGTTATTTAGTTATTTAGTTATTTAGTTATTTAGTTATTTAGTTATTTAGTTATTTAGTTATTTAGTTATTTAGTTATTTAGTTATTTAGTTATTTAGTTATTTAGTTATTTAGTTATTTAGTTATTTAGTTATTTAGTTATTTAGTTATTTAGTTATTTAGTTATTTAGTTATTTAGTTATTTAGTTATTTAGTTATTTAGTTATTTAGTTATTTAGTTATTTAGTTATTTAGTTATTTAGTTATTTAGTTATTTAGTTATTTAGTTATTTAGTTATTTAGTTATTTAGTTATTTAGTTATTTAGTTATTTAGTTATTTAGTTATTTAGTTATTTAGTTATTTAGTTATTTAGTTATTTAGTTATTTAGTTATTTAGTTATTTAGTTATTTAGTTATTTAGTTATTTAGTTATTTAGTTATTTAGTTATTTAGTTATTTAGTTATTTAGTTATTTAGTTATTTAGTTATTTAGTTATTTAGTTATTTAGTTATTTAGTTATTTAGTTATTTAGTTATTTAGTTATTTAGTTATTTAGTTATTTAGTTATTTAGTTATTTAGTTATTTAGTTATTTAGTTATTTAGTTATTTAGTTATTTAGTTATTTAGTTATTTAGTTATTTAGTTATTTAGTTATTTAGTTATTTAGTTATTTAGTTATTTAGTTATTTAGTTATTTAGTTATTTAGTTATTTAGTTATTTAGTTATTTAGTTATTTAGTTATTTAGTTATTTAGTTATTTAGTTATTTAGTTATTTAGTTATTTAGTTATTTAGTTATTTAGTTATTTAGTTATTTAGTTATTTAGTTATTTAGTTATTTAGTTATTTAGTTATTTAGTTATTTAGTTATTTAGTTATTTAGTTATTTAGTTATTTAGTTATTTAGTTATTTAGTTATTTAGTTATTTAGTTATTTAGTTATTTAGTTATTTAGTTATTTAGTTATTTAGTTATTTAGTTATTTAGTTATTTAGTTATTTAGTTATTTAGTTATTTAGTTATTTAGTTATTTAGTTATTTAGTTATTTAGTTATTTAGTTATTTAGTTATTTAGTTATTTAGTTATTTAGTTATTTAGTTATTTAGTTATTTAGTTATTTAGTTATTTAGTTATTTAGTTATTTAGTTATTTAGTTATTTAGTTATTTAGTTATTTAGTTATTTAGTTATTTAGTTATTTAGTTATTTAGTTATTTAGTTATTTAGTTATTTAGTTATTTAGTTATTTAATTTAGTTAGGAGCTTCGTTTAAATCGTATCCCTCTTTCTTCTTACCTTGTCTCGCCATATTTCTTGCATGATACGTCCGAATATCGCGCAATAGTCGGTCCACCACGAGCAGCTATTAATTTTATTTAAGTTAAACTTCAAATCATCTTTCCCATTTGCCTCTGTTGTATATTCATATTCCAGACGACGATTCTCTCGAGTCGTTTCCAAACTGGTGGTGGGGAACCATTCGAGAATTTTACCGTTATTCATTTCGTGGACCATGTCATTATGGAAATCACCATAGGAATTCGTAGATACTTCAATGACTGGAAAAAAGTGAAAGTATTTCATATGTTGGGTTGGCATTTGTGCATGTACACTACGGAACACTTGACTAAGGTCATCGACAACTCTAAAATATGAGCCACTATACATGGATGTGCAAATGTACACATTAAAGTGGGTCGCAAAAGGTTGACGTCTTCGCGAAGCTAGAGTGATTTTAACAAATACAAAATTGAATTAAAATTTAGAAAAACGTTTAACGCTTAATTTCCGCAGTATTTCCTCATATGAAGTTCAAACTTTTCCTTGATAGTAGGCCGTGTTTAGAACTTGATTCTAGTTAAATTTAACTCAATCCAAGTAAATATTTATTCAAATTGAGGAATTTAAATTTGGTTGAACCAAATTTAACTAAAACTGAAGAAAATTATTTCGCTTCAGAGTATGCCAAACTCATGTACAAAATGACAAGCATGTAATAATTCTCAAACGTTTCATGCTACCGCAGCCATAAATAGCAGAGTTGGCCGCTTTCGTAGTGATTGTTTAAAATAATATTTGAAGTGTATAAGATATTCCTATGCAAGTATTTCGCAGTGTATATAAACCTACTGTAATCTGCTGGATTGTAATTGGTCGGACAGTTCAAATGGAAACATTTCAAATAGGGCACTACCTGATCCGCGGCCCCTTGATAAACACACTGGCCCGCGGACAGAACGTAAACTTTGTCGAACATCTGAAATAATTTGGCCGAGGGACAATGTATGGAACAGATAACCGTGCGTCCAGACATGGCTAGGCGTTTCAACAGCGTTACACACTGGGAAGCGGAGAATTCATCGAGACCTCTGAAATATATATATATATGTATATAAATGGAATGATGTTAGCGAGTCTACACAATTTCAAATGCCGAATTTCACTTATAGCCTTGTTACACTGCATGCGAAATCTAATTGAAATGACATAAGGTCGATTTTCAAATGTCAAATTTATATGGGATCTGACATTTGTGACAAGGCTATTATGAAAACGAGTTAAACTAGAATTCGCCGTTGGTGTGAAAAGACTCCTAGAGGACTTACGTGGTTGGTTCATCTATAAATAGTATCGCCGGATTATTTAGTAGTTCCATAGCCACGCACACACGCTTACGTTCGCCACCCGATATATTTGCGATCATTGTGTTGGCTTTACACCTGAGGTTAAATATATCCAAATATTCATCGATCACCGCCTGCCGGTGGTTGTCGGTACAACTGGAGTCTAATTTGAATTTGGAGGCGTACGTCATCGTTTCCATAATGGTAAAATATGGACTGATATTATCTTCTTGCAAAACATATCGTGATATTTTGCGAAATGCTTCCATATTTTGCGGTTTGTCGTTGACATTTACATGGCCGGTTGTTTTGAGAATACTGAAAAATGAAAAAAAAAAAAATGAGGAATTAGTGGAATATATTTATTGTCACACTTCATGCGAAATCTAGTTTAAATGGCATAAGGTCGATTTTCAAATGTCATGTGTAAATCGACCTTATGTCATATCAGCTAGATTTCGTATGCAGTGTGACAAGGCTATAAAATTCGATTTTCAAATGTCAAATTTATATGGGCTCTGACTATTGTAAATCGACCTTATAGCAACACTGCATACGAAATCTAGCTGAAATGACAAAATAGCATTGTCACACTGCATGCGAAATCTAGTTTAAATGACATAAGGTTGATTTACAAATGTCAGATCCCATTGAAATTGAAATTTGACATTTGAAAATCGGCCTTATGTCATTCCAGCTAGATTTCACATGCAGTGCGACAAGGCTATAAGGCCAATTTACAAATGTCAGGTCAAATATAAATTTGACATTTAAAAATCGACCTTATGTCATTTCAGCTAGATTTCGCCGTGTGACAAAGCTATTTATATGGGCTCTGACAATTGTAAATCGACCTTATAGCAACACTGCATGCGAAATCTAGCTGAAATGACAAAATAGCCTTGTCACACTGCATGCGAAATCTAGTTTAAATGACATAAGGCTGATTTACAAATGTCAGATCCCATTGAAATTTAACATTTGAAAATCGGCCTTATGCCATTCCAGCTAGATTTCGCATGCAGTGTGACAAGGCTATAAGGCCAATTTACAAATGCCAGGTCAAATATAAATTTGACATTTAAAAATCGACCTTATGTCATTTCAGTTAGATTTAGCCGTGTGACAAAGCTATTTATATGAGCTCTGACAATTGTAAATCGACCTTATAGCAACACTGCATGCGAAATCTAGCTGAAATGACAAAATGGCCTTGTCACACTGCAGCGAAATCTAGTTTAAATTTATTTTGATTTACAAACGTCAGATCCCATTGAAATTGAAATTTGACATTTGAAAATCGGCCTTATGTCATTCCAGCTAGATTTCGCATGCAGTGTGACAAGGCTATAAGGCCAATTTACAAATGCCAGGTCAAATATAAATTTGACATTTAAAAATCGACCTTATGTCATTTCAGCTAGATTTAGCCGTGTGACAAAGCTATTATGTTATTTCAACTAAAATTCACATGCAGACTGAAAAGGATACAATATAAATCCAACCGAACCGCTGCGGATAATTTTAATCAAATTGCTATTGTGTTGAGATAATTCATATCTACATCTGCATATGTAAATCTGAACTAGTTTTATGAATTAATTTTGCAATGATATTACAATTGAATAACATTAAATGCCAGATGATAACAATTGTCGACAATTAACAATTAAGTTGCCACATACCAGATAAATAATTAACAACAAATCAAGAACCCACAGTAATAGATGTCAAATACCTCGTACATAAAACCTGTTGTTGATCTCGTACTTTAAATAGTTTTATGCATTTTTAATGATCTTAGAGTGAGTGCTGTAATATCATAGGCGGCATGTAGGTAAATACACGAGGTAGACAATAATTTTCTAACCCCCTCATTATATTAAACCAAATTTGAACGCAAAGCGAAAGTGAACGTGAACCTGGGAAATTGCAAAATTCAATCACTTTACATTTGTCCAGAAAGGTTTTATTTTTTAGAAAAATAAAAACTATTCAGAACTATATCGTATAGTTCAGGGCATATTTGTATCATGCCAAGTCCAACTGACTGATATTTTTTATTCGATTGTAATCGAAACTGTCAAATCTCATATATTTTGCTTTTGCAGTGCAGCTCACCATTCAAAACGGAAACTTTTTTGTTTTTTGCTCTGCTGCTATTCTTTTTATATTAAGACTGTTTTTCCTTAAGACTGGATAACTAAGCTGCGATAACAAAATCACAGATAAAAAGGTACAATTTCAAACAAAATAGTTTTTTTAATTGTCGCCAACATCAATATCAATAAGTGTATAAAATAAAATTTTGAAAAAATAATTTTATGTTAAAAGTGTTGGACTTAGCCTGGATAATTAATTATCCAGTGTAAGTCAAATTTATGGTTATCGAAGCTAAGTCCAAAAGAGGCAACACAAAATATTTGTTTGATAATTTGGTTTGATACAAATATTTATATTGTAGTTGGCGACCAAAGAATTTGGAATGAACAAGAAGCTCCGTCGTACTCATTTAAAAAATCGAGCGAGTTACGTTAGATTAAAATGTGAAAATTAAAATTTAAGAGCGAGCTGTCGTCGGTTTTGACAGAAATCATTCAAAATAACATAAAAATTTCAAAATTAAGAACGCCGGGAACAAAGAATAATAGATAATTTTTGCCTTATTTTTCAATAAATTTTTTTGCAATTAGTTAAATAAAAAATAATAAGTAAAATGGTGACAAAATTCGAGTAAAATACGACACAGTTTCTTAGTATTTTAATGTTGTTTGTCGTTGCTTTGTGCTGTTTTCTTTAGTTGATTCACAATTAAACAAAAAACACGAAAAATATTCATTTTGAAACACCCATTCTTCACCTAAGAGTGGGCAAAAGTGTCTCACTCTTCCATTTACATTTTAATCGAACGTAACTGTCTTTGTTGGCGACAATGTGAAAAAATATTTTATTTATTTTGGTTAAAAAACTAAATTTCTATTAACGTTTTTGTTATCACAGCTCTTTATCCCGGCTTAAAGAAAAACAGACCTATTAATACGCCTTGGTATAGTTTAATTAATCAGAAAAACGGAATGCAACTCAAGGAATCACTTGCAAAATAAATACTTGCTTTTGCTTTTAATACAAAAACGTGTTGCGTTTTATAAAATGAGGGGCTAAATGCGCCGCTTATCTGACAGTGGGACGCAGTCAATCCATCACAATGTCAATGCCTCGTTGTGAAATTTTTCCATGGTCCACAAATCACTCGGTTTCGATAGGAAACATTTTGAAATAATTACTCGTATTGACGAGTATTAGGTGTAATCAAAACATATCAGACGGTGTAATTGCAATGAACGTCATTTTTAAGCAATTGCAAACTTTGACGTGGACTAAAAGGCAAATGCTCATTGCTTGAATGATCCGCATGAGATGTAAATGCAACCTAACACATCGCTGGTGAAAATATATGATTTCCAAGCGAATAACCAAAGCCATGAGCTTAGGCTTATTAGCTTAATTTACACGCTTAACAAGAAAATAGCTAACTACTGTCTTATCGCCTTGTCAAACTGCATGCGAAATCAAATTTGTATGGCATCTAACATTTGAAAATCAACCTTATGTCATTTCAGCTAGATTACACATGCAGTGTGACAAGGCTATAAAACAGTAGTAAGCTATTTCCTTGTTAAGCGTAATCTAGCTGAAATGACATAAGGTCGATATACAAATCTCACATTTGTACGGGATCCGACATTTGTAATAGCCTTGTTACACTGCATGCGAAATCTAATTTAAATGACATAAGGTCGATTTTCAAATGTCAAATTTGTATGGAATCAGACATTTGTAAATCGACCTTATGTCATTTCAGCTAGATTTCACATGCAGTGTGACAAGGATATAAGGTCGATTTTCAAATGTCAAATCGGATATGACTGATTGCCTTTTCAGACTGCATGCGAAATCAAGCGATTTCAGCTCATTCGATTTACAAATGTCAACTTTGTATGAAATCTGAGATTTATAAATCGACCTTGTGTCATTTCAGCTTGATTTCGCATGCATTCAGAAAAGGCTATTAAAACCATTTTCTACTGGGCACAAATTGTCTACAGCTCTATATATGGGCATTTCCACAGAAAGGTCCACCAAGACAAACAAATTAAAAGTTCTTGTAAACATTTTCTTTTATCATATTTCCATAGAGAAATAAGCAAATTTAACTAATGTAAACTAATTTTACATTAATTCATATCCTATCTTGATATATTCGAATGCAAAGTCGCGCAAGTGCAACATTACTCGTATGAATATTTCTTTCGCATGTTTTGTTTTGATCAAAGTTCTTAAATAGAGGCATTACGCATTGACTTTTGATGTCTAAAATCTTTCAAGGAGTACAAAGAGTAAAAAAAGAAAGGATATGGAGTTATACGGCCGCTATAACCTGTAACCTTTTGCTTTGTATTATCGCATATTTCAATGTCACGTTCGACATGGAAAAACAACATTTGTTGTTACCGTGTCTAAAGTACATGCAGAAAGATCATCAAATTTTGAGTACAAACAGAGATTTTTATACAATTAAAATAAAAAAATCTTACTGGAATATAAGAAAATTTGTGACCTTGGCACTTCCGTAAAGTTGGTCACGTGCGACATCTTAAGTGTGAAAATTAAAAAAAAAATTGATTTGAACTGGGATATTGTCCTGGCTCAAGACCATTTTGCTTCTATATTTAATAGAATGCAAATTTATTTACAAATGGCATGGTGACATTTATTACTTGGCTGCAGACTACCACTCATGATTTCGACCATGTCAAAAGTCCTTTCAAGTGACTTCGCAGCGACTTTTCAACATCAAACCCGGCCTCTATAAGGAGATGATTCTCACAAACGAACGAGAATCACAACTCACTTGCCGAATCAGCTAAAATAAAAAAAACAAAATTTTATTGTTGGCTCTTATTATGTGAGAATAAATACATTGAATACTTCTGTTTATTAAATAAATTATATATTAATTATAATTTCGTAAAAAGTGCAACAAAAACAACATAAATACCACGATGGAAAAAAAGTCACGTGCGACATGTCACGTTCGACCGGGCATAAAATTAAATTACAAAAAAAAGTATTAATTATTTTTGGATAAAATCAAAGCCATTTTGAAGAGACATCAGTGCACAACGTTCTAAAATTGGTCACATTGAATTATTGCCACAGGATTCGCTAAAATCGGCGTTTGAATGGTTGGCCGCGAAAACGACTTCTGTTTTGGTCACGTGCGAATGCCTTGGTTTTTTTAAATTATCTTGAAAACGAAAAATTATCCAAAATCCACATTAGCACCAATTAAACAGCTAATTAAGAGCTATAAGTTAAGCATATGGTCAAAGTAAAAAACCGTTTTATTTTGACTTTTTTGTCACTTTAAATGTATACGACGGTCACGTTCGACATCATGGAAATGCCCACATTCAATATTTGAAGTGTCATATAATTTTAAATAATTTTTTTATTAATATGCCTTTTTCTCTTTAAGGCTGGATAACTAAGCTGCGATAATAAAAATCTAAATAAAATGTTAAAATTTCATTCAAAATAAAAAATTTTAAAAATTTTTTAAAATTGTTGCCAAAAGCAATATTCGTATGTGAAAACAATATGTGTGTGTGAAAACAAATTTGAAAAAAAATGTGTTAAAAATTTTGTACTTAGCCTGGATAATTATTCAGTGTAAGTAAAAATGGTTATCGTGGCTAAGTCCAAAAAAGTCAACACAAAATATTTTTTGGAAAATTTGTTTTGATACATATACATATTTATATTGTAGTTGGCGACAATGTGAAAAAATATTTTTTTTATTTTAGGTAAATATTTAAATTTTTTTGAAAACGTTTTTGTTATCGCAGCTTGTTATCCCGGCTTAAAGAAAAACAGCCCTAATATAAGGTGATAACAGCAGAGCAAAACAAATTCGACAACAACAAAATACAGGCAATTTTTTGAATGGTTGAATGAATTAAATGGCAGTTTCGATTAGAATCGAATGAAAAACAATTCAGTTATACACTTTAGAACCAAGGTGTATTTATATTAGATGAAGTCAGAAGCCCAGCTGACTGATTTTTTTTCATTCGATTGTAATCGAAACTCTCAAATCCCATTTACATTTAATTGCCTACACTTTGCTTTTTTTCGAAGTTCTTACTCAGTTCAAATAATGACGTTCATTCGTATATGGAAGTTTTAATTTTGTCATTTATAAAAATTGAGATATAAACATTAAATCGTATCCACTGTTACTACTACCATTTAGACTTTAATTTGAACCTGTTCTAGCTTAATTTATATCTTGGAGGTATTAGCAGCGGGCGTTTAATGCAAATCAATTAAAGATTTGCTGATCACTAACCATTATGCACATACAGAACAGAAATAAATACGTACCGATAGCCTGCCAATACATTTAATAAAGTTGATTTTCCAGATCCAGATGGACCCATAATTGCCGACAATTCGCCTGCACGAAATTCGCCGCTGACGTCATTCAAAATAATCTTCGACTCTTTGGGCGAAAATAATAAAAACAAAAATACGTAAATATTGAATAAGATTTTGTTTTGAATACAATTTGATTTGAATTTTCACAATTACAGGCCAATATATTATAGCCTTCTCAGGTTGCATGCGAAATCTACCTGCATGACATAAGGTGGTTCTACAAATTTCAGATCCCAAAGAAATTTGACTTTTGAAAATCGACCTTATAGCCTGGTCACTGCATGCGAAATCTAGCTGAAATTACATAAGGTCAATTCTCAAATGTCAATTTTGTATGGGATCTGACATGTGTAAATCGACCTTATGTCATTTCAGCTAGATTTCGCATGCAGTGTGACAAGGTTATCATGTTATTTCAAGCTGAAATCGATTGATTTCGAATGCAGCCTGAAAAGGCTATTACTAAGATCGTATGTTCAAACTCGAAGCGAGGAATAAAATGCGAAAAAATCTCCAAAAAAGTGTGTACAATTAGCAGATCATGCCGCTGCACAGTGGAACATTCTGAGAGGTGGTCGGCAAAAATGCATATTAAAATATATTAAAGTGTTTGTTTATTTACTTCGTATGTTAAAAGGGTCTATCAAGGCAAGGTTGTCTACCGTAAACCTTACAATTCTGTTACTCTTTCAAATTCCTTCCGAAATAATTAATTAATTTTCACAAGTTGTTCTAAACAATACGTGCTAACATGATATGATACCTTGTGAATGCCCTCAACGTCTTGAGCGCACTTTTTGGGTCGATCGATTTTAAAAAACGAAACAAAAACGCGAGTTTTTCACTTCGGCTATACGATCGACGACTAGCAATGAGAGCGACTACACCAAGATTTAGAGAAAATCGAAAGACAATATAAAGGATCTTGGGGCGAACTCAAACAAACAAACGACTTAGTTCGACTACTGAAAATATAAAAAATGTATATAATATTTATATAAAGGTTGATTCTATTATTCTATTATCTTTTTGGCAACACTGGTTTAAACAGCTGACGCACGTTTCGTGTTTTGTTTCATTGTCAAACATCTTCAATTTGATCTATAATTTAACCATGAATCGTCTTATAAACGAACAACGCTTGCAAATTATTGAATTTTATTATCAAAATGCGTGCTCTGTTAAGAAAGTTCATCGCGCGCTTCCATTTTATGGTCAGTTTAATCGACCCACTGAAGCGGCTATTCGGGCTATTGTGACTAAATTTCGCACCAAATTTACATTGTTGGACATTAAACCACCAACACGATTAAAATAAAGATTTCATGAATCAAATAAAGATTTCATGAATTTTTCTGAATTTTATGTTTTTTTTTTTGAAAAACTTTCCTATAGCTTTTAAAAAATCACCCTTTATATATATATATACCGTGTATACTTTTCGACTATGGCACACAGTGGTCCAGAATCAAATTCCATCGGCCAAAATCCAATAACTTTGGACTACACCATTTTCAATTGAAATTGAGAAAATACAAAATCATAACAAAAAACTACAAGTTTAATAAAATTAATAAATGCAAATTGAAATTGAGAAAATACAAATTGAAATTTAGAAATGAAAATTAAAATTGAGAATATACAATTTGATATTGGGAAATGAATACTTGAATATGTGAAAAAAAAAAACAAACAAATTGAAATTGAGAATATACTAATTGATATTGAGAAATAATACAAAGGCAAGTGAAGGAAAGTTGTCATGAAATAGAGAAATGAATATCACCATGGATAGGAGAACACGTATATGGTCCAGACAACTACAACTGCCAAATTCTCATTCAAACATCCATGTCAATGGTGGTATTTCATCCTCAGGCGCTATATTGATGAATAGGAGACGTGGCTCATTTAAAGTACATGAGGCTAGATATTGAGTAAGGGAATTACTAAATAGGGAGGAATTCGGAAATCGATTAGAGGGCCTAGTTGTAGTTTGCAACAACGCTGCCTGGCACAGCCAAATTGAAACCGTTTTTGAAAATACTACAGATACCCTTCTACGTCTGGGCCCATGTTAAATCCCATAGAATATATATGGTCCAAAATAAAGACAGCAAAAACCCATCTCAACATACCATATGTATACCCAGCTGGAGTTTGCGAAGAGCGCTTCGTCTACTTAGAAAGTACAATAATGTTGCTTTTATCATTTTAATATTATAATTTCTCAATATCAATTTGTCTTTTCTCAACATTAATTTCTTATTTCCCAATAATAATTTGTCTTTTCTCAATTTCAATTTCCATTTTCTTATTTTCAAATTTCATTTCTCCATTCCAAATTGTATTTTCTGAATTTCAATTAATATGTCTCATTTTCAATTTGTATTTTCTCAATTTCAATTTACATTTCTGAATTTCAGCTTGTGTTTTCTCAATTTGAATTTTCTTTTCTCTATTTCAACTGAAAATGGTGTAGTAAAGTTTTTTGAGTTAAAACAAGTAAAAACGGCGTTAAGTTCGGCCGGGCCGAAATTTATATACCCTCCACCATGGATTGCATTCCACAGAGGTTGTCGGTTTTCGTAGAAGTGCAGTAATATTACAGGAAAATATAATTTTTTAATATAGCCAAACCAAAACAAATACAAATATTGAAAAAATAATTTTATAAATAAATATAATATTTTAATTAAATATTCTTATATTTATATTTTCAAAAAGCTTAAATACCATAAATATTGGTAGATAGTGGGAGCTACAGTTGGTTGTATTTCCATTCTATTTTAATTCCAAAAGTACAAAAAATCCATTATCAGACGTACATAGTGCAAAATAACCTAACTTCATGATTCAACCAATTTTTACCATAATAGAAATTTGGGAAAAAAACTTTATTTTGCGAGTCTATGCAGGCAGAGGAATGTATAAACCGAATTCCGTGATTCCAGCTGTTTGGTACCATTTTTACTCCCTTGACGTTTCTACGCAATTAGAATTTCATCATTCTAGCTGTAGTCATTTAGTTGGTACTATTTTTATCCCTATGTACCATTGTATCCCTTGAAAATACGAATTTCGAAAAATCCGTTTATTTTCCGTTTCTACGCAATCAGAGGAATGTATACTCCGAATTGCATGACTCTAGCTGCGGTCATTTGGTTGGTACTATTTGTATCCCCTTTTTCAATTTTAACCCCAAAATGTACGAATTTCGAAAAGTTCGTCTATTTTCCGTGTCTAAGCAGTCAGAGGAATGTATACTCAGAATTTCATGACTCTAGCTGCGGTCATTTAATTGGTACTATTTTTATCCCCTTTTTTCATTTTAACCCCAAAAAGTAAGAATTTCGAAAAACCTGTTTATTTTAAGTGTCTACGCAATCAGAGGAATGCATACACCGAATTTCATTATTCCAGGTGTAGCCGTTTGGTTGGTACCATTTTTATCCCTCCGTACCCATTGTATCCCTTGAAAGTACGAATTTGGGAAAAACTTTTATTTTTCATGCCTACGTAGTCAAAGGAATGTATACTTCGAATTTCATGACTCTAGCTGTCATAGCGGTCATTTGGTTGGTACTATTTTTATCCCCTTTTTCTATTTTGTCCCCAAAAAGTACGAATTTCGAAAAATCTGTTTATTTTCCGTGTATACACAGTCAAAGGAATGTATACTCCGAATTTCATGACTCTAGCTGCGGTCATTTGATTGGTACTATTTTTATCCCTTTTTTCACATTAACCCAAAAAAGTACGAATTTTGAAAAATCCGTGTATTTTACTTGTCTATGCAATCAGAGGAATGTATACACCGAATTTCATTATTCTAGGTACAGCCGTTTGGTTGGTACCATTTTTATCCCTCTATTCCCCTTAAAAGTACGAATTTGAAAAAAATATTTTTATATCATGTATCTACTCAATTAGAGGAATGAACACACCGAAGTTCGTGTTTCTAGCTGTTGTCGTTTAATATGTACCATTTTTATCCCTTTTTTGCCCCATTTCACCCCCTACAAATAAGAATCACTTTATGGAGCACGTTTTTGCTATAAGGGGATTCCACATACCAAATATCAAACAAATATAAACAGACATATTAAAAAACATGTTTAAATACGCTAAAATAGTAGGAATTATTATGGGTATTTTTAGTCCTTGTGAGGGAAAATTTTTCCCTTTGGGCCGATTTCGCCCATTTTCAATCCAAACCGATCTACGACTATAAGACGCATTTATGGAGAACTTGAACGTTCTAGCTCCTTTCGTTTATATGCTAGAGTGCTTTCAACAGACGAACGGACATGACTAGATCGTCTCAGAATTTTATGACGATCAAGAATATATATACTTTATAGGGATATTTCAAGGTGTTACAAGCGGAATGACAAAGTTAGTATACCCCCATCCTGGAGGTGGAAGGTATAAAAATTAAAATAATTAGCCAAAGACCCAATGATTTTGAGATATTAACATTAACAAATCGGACTATTGGGAATATTTTAGAAATTAGCCGAATGTTTTTGTTTTTCGATTTAAAATAAAAGTAGTTTTTATACACTCCACGAGAGTATTATGTCTTTGTGCATTTGTTTGTAACACCCAAAAGGAAGCGAGATAGACCTATTGTTAATTATACAGATCGACTTGGAATCACTTTTTGAATCGATTTAGCCAATGTCCGTCTGTCTGTCTATATATTTTTGTAATCAGAAATTATACCCAGAACCAAATGAAACTTTGCACAACGAAGTTTTTCGGAATAAGGACGAACGCTATTTAATTTAAAGAAAATCGGTTCAGATTTAGAAATAGTCCCCATACGAATTTCACTCCCGATTTGACTCTTTCCACCCTAAATAATAATTAACAGATTTTCTTTAAAATTGCCAAAACATCTTATATTTCAACTAGAAACACCTGTGTGAAAATGTGTTAAATCGGTTCAGATTTACATATATGTTGCTCCCATACAAATTTCGCTCCCAATTTGACTCTTTCCGCTCTAGAAACCACATATTTTGTCAAATTGTCTTCAAAATTGGCAAAACACCTTATAATTAAACTAGAAACACCTGTGGAGAAAATGTGTTAGATCGGTTCAGATTTATATATAGCACCCATACAAATTTCGCTCCCAATTTGACTCTTTCCGCTCTAGAAACCACATATTTTAACAGATCTTCTTCAAAGTTTGCAAAATATCTTATATTTCCACTAGAAATACACACGTTGAATATGGGTTAGATCGGTTCAGACAAATTATCTTCAAAATTGGCAAAACACCTTATAATTAAACTAGAAACACATGTGGTGATAATGTGTTAGATCGGTTCAGATTTATATATAGCCCCCATACATATGTCACTCCCAATTTGACTCTTTCCGCTCTAGAAACCACATATTTTAACAGATCTTCTTCAAAGTTTGCAAAATATCTTATATTTCCACTAGAAATGCACACGTTGAATATGGGTTAGATCGGTTCAGATTTATATATAGCTCTCATACAAATTTCGCTCCCGATTTGACTTTTGCCTCTCTAGAAACCATATTTTTTAACAGATCTTCTTCAAATCTTCCAAAATATCTTATATTTGAATTAGAAACACCCATAGTGAAAATGGGTTAGATCGGTTCAGATTTATACATCCCATACAAATTTCGCTCCCGATTTGACTTTTTCCGCTATAGAGACCAAATTTGTTAACAGATCTTCTTCAAATCTTCTAAAATATCTTATATTTCAACCAGAAACGCCCATGATGAAAATGGGTCAGATCGGTTCAGGTTTATATATAGCTCCCATACAAATTTCGCTCCTGGCGTGACTTTTTCGCCCCCAAAAAACACGGATTTTCACTGAATTTATTCAAATTAAGCATAACACGTTATACTTGAACTGGAAGATTCTATTGTGAAAGTGGGTCACTTTATTCCATGTTAGGATATAGCTTCGATATCCTTCCCATTTTCACTTTTTTACCGACTGCAATTGTATTCGGATAGAAATTCGATTCATATAGTCGGCCCCGTCCGACTTTAGCCTTTCCTTACTTGTTTTTTTGTGTTGCAATTTTGTCCAAATCTTTTTTCCGAAATAATAGACCCTTGAAAGCACTTTAAATATAAATTTTGACAACTGGTAACATCTTCGTATTTGTTGGTGGTATTTTATAAAAAATAAATAGCTGCAATCAATACCTTTCGAATGATGCCTACATGATGAACATCGGAATGAAATTGACGCCGCAGCGTTCATTTGTGTAAAAAGAATTTGAACATTTTTCGCTCTGAAAACCATCGCCTGCATTAAATTAATTCACAAAATCGGAGTCAGTGACGTAATTTTTCGTCCGATATTCATCATTTAGGCATCATTCGAAAGGTATTGATTCCTTCTATTTATTTTTCATTACAACTCTAACAAAATGTTTCCAAGAAATATAAGCTTTTAGCTGTCACCTTGAAAAACTACAAAATATCAATATAAACCTCCAAAAATACGACCAATGAATTATTCAAAGATATTTAATAATTTTCGTGACCCATCCTAATATTTATATTGTAGGTGGTGACAATGTGACAAAATATTGTTTTATTTTGAATAAAAAATTTACTTTTTATTAATATTTTTGTTATCGCAGATTAAAGATTAAATTAAAGTGCCTTAGTGCACGCTCTGTTCTACAACTTTTTTTGATAAATTCTCTTATCGAGAAGGTGTGAAACACAAAATTCGACTATTTCTCGACAATTTATTAAACAAATGCTTAATTGTATTTGCTTGATAAATTGCCAAGAAATTTCGAAATTCATAAACCCGATTGTGTGTTAAATAAAACTGGATATATCGCCTATATATTCGAACGGCCCTCGTTAATTAAAAAAAAACTAAACTAAATTTAAAACAAAACGTCCATAATAATTTAAAAACGCACATTTCGTGTTTTGATGCTCAAAATATAACAAATAATAACAAAAAGTATTAATTGACAATTAAAAAAAAAATAATTTTTTTTGAGTAAAATTTTCACTTTTTATTTATGCTTCGGTTATCGCAACTTATTTATCCAGTCTTAAAGAAAAACAGCCATAATGTTGAATTATTTTGCCTGCCGACCGACATTACTTTGCAAATTTATTTTTGAATTAATTAATTTATGTTGAACATACTCTCAGAATGATGCACTATTGAACATTTTACAACTTTTTCATTTCACTGCATGATCGATCTAATATATAATAACCCGTAATTTTGAATTTTTGAATATTTACTTGGCCACTGGTCCATTAACTTATAGGTCACATCTGCAAATTGTAAATTTGCCGCGGCATGACTTGGTAATTTTTTAAATAATTCACACTCCGTTGTTTGCAAACGTTCCTTATCCATTTCAAAACCGGACCGAATGTATGCGTGCTAGAAATGCGACTGCCGAACACTGGAAAGTAATGGTGAAATGCACAAATGAAATAAACAACAAATTGATCTTAGATGAATATAGAATGCAACTCAACCGCTTGCTTTCCGCTTTATTTTGTTTTTGTTTTTGCTTTTGTTCATATGTATCGTTTAACCCTCAAAGGTCTAAGTGACTTTTTTATTATAAAATAGCTAATATCTGATTTATTCGTATCTTAACACCACTCCATTGTGGACCTTTGATGGTTAATAAAACAGTGGTCCAGCCAGCCAAAAATATCTATGACTAATTCTGCTGCCTAACATTTTCAAACTGCTTCCACCGAACTCTCGTGCACCTTTGAGGGTTAAATCGTCGATGTTTCGTTAATGTTTCGGGAATACACTGTCAGAGGAATATACACACCGTATTTCACGATTCTAGTTTCAGTCGTGTTGTTGGTACCATAGGAATATAAAAAGGTACGAATTTCGAAAAATATATTAATTTTGTGTTTCTATGCATGTACAAACCGAATTTCATGATTTGTACCGCTGTTATCCGTTTTTACCCAATTTCACAAGTACAAAAGTACGAATTTCGAAAAATTCCTTCAATTTGCATTTTCAGGGATGTCCACGCCGAATTTCATTGTTCCAGCTCCGTCTGTTTGATTGGTACCATTTTGTTTCCCTTTCTACCCAATTTCACTCACAAAAAGTACGAATTTTGAAAAATATTTTCTTAGTCGCATTCGTGCTGTAAAAGTAATGCCAGTTCCGAATTTCATGATTCTAGGTCCAGTTGTTTGGTCTAGGCTGTGGTACAATTTTTATCCCGTTTAATCCCTTAAAAGTACAAATGTCGAAAAATACTTTCCTATAAGTGATCTGCGCTGTAAAACGAATATACACACCGAATTTCATTATTGTAGCGTCATCCGTGTTGTTGGTACCATTTTTATCCCCTTTTCCCTTTAAAAGTACAAATTTCGAAAAATTCCTTCATTTTGCGATTCTAAACATTTTGAGGGATGACACACCGAATTTTATGGTATCAGCTCCATCCATTTTATTGGTACTATTTTTATCCCCTTTTTTACCCGATTTCACACCCAAAAAGTACGAATTTTGAAAAATATTTTCTTTGGCGCGTTGAAGCTAAGATGAATTTTTGTACCAAATGTACCCAGCCGTTTGGTCATTGCGGTGGTACAATTTTTATACCTCTTTACCCCATTTTACCCCTTAAAAGTACGAATTACGAAAAACTCCCTTCAAATCTGATTTCTTCACTGTAAGGGAAATGTACATTAGAGCGTACCAGGTTACAAGTAAAAAAAAAGTTCGCCGTACACCTTCGAATATGAAGTATTATTGAAAAGTAGTTTCAAAAAATTTTTTTTTATTTTTTTATGCCGAACGTAGGGGTCGCGCTTTTACATTTTTCTATATAACTTCTGCATTTATAAACGGATTTTAAAGTGTGATACATCGATGTTTTTGTCTCGACGAGGCCGATTTTTTGAAAATCGACATACTTCCTTAGGAAGAGTTTCATGATTTTATGCGAGCTTTAATTTTCTGATATTAGAGTGGTACATTAGGGTAGTAGCAACTGAGATATGATGGGTAAGTACCAGAAGGGGGTGCTTGAGCTCAATGACTTCAAAGACAAAAAAATCGGCCTCGTCGAGACAAAAACATCGATGTATCACACTTTAAAATCCGTTTATAAATGCAGAAGTTATATAGAAAAATGTAAAAGCGCGACCCCTACGTTCGGCATAAAAAAATAAAAAAAAATTTTTTTAAACTACCTTTCAATAATACTTCATATTCGAAGGTGTACGGCGAACTTTTTTTTTGAGGTACGCCCTAATGTACATACCACAATTTCATGATTCTAGCTTCAACCATATTGTAGGTACCATTTTTGCCCCTTTCTGTACCATTTATTTATTTTGAAAAATATTAGTTTGGGCGAATTTTTGTACCAAATTTCAAGATTCTAGTCCCAGCCGTTTGGTTATTGCGGTGGTACAATTTGTGTCCCTCTTTACCCCGTTTTACCCCTTAAAAGTATGAATTTCGAAAAACTCCCTTCAAATCTGATTTCTTCACTGTAAGGGAAATGTACATACCAAATTTCATGATTCTAGCTTCAACCATGTTGTAGGTACCATTTTTGTCCCTTTTTGTACCCCAAAAGTACGAATTTTCAAAATGTCACTTTTTAGGATGTCTTCATGCCGTAAGAGGAATATCCATACCAAATTTCAACATTCTAGGCCCAGCCGTTTGGTCATTGCGTTGGTACCATTTTTATCCCTTTTTACCCCTTAAAAGTACGAATTTCGAAAAATCCCGTCTTATTACACCTCTACACTGTAAGAGAAATGTACACACCAAATTTCATGATTCTAGCTCTAGCCGTTTGGTCCGGGGAGTGATCAGTCAATCACTCAATCACGCAACTCTTTTTTATATATATAGATAGATAGCAGCAGAGCAAAAACAAATTTGGCATCAACAAAATACAAGTAATTTTTGGAATGGTGAGCCATACTGTCAAAGCAAAATATATGGGATTTGACAGTTTCGGTTACTATTGAATTGCTCCCAATGTGTATTTATATAGGTGAAAGCAGGAGCCCAGCTGACTGAAATTTTTTTCATTCCGAAGTAATCGAAACTGTCAAATTTATTGTATACATTTCTCAATAATTTTCAAAATATTAAACGTTACATTTTACAAAATATTAAACGAAATTGATTGAAAAAAAAAAACATTTCTTTTTAAAAACATAAAAAAAGTTTAAATTCTTTCAGCATAAAAAACACAATTTTAACCTTCCAAAAACCTTTTATGAAATTGGTCAAATCAAATCAAATAATAATTTGTTTATTTCAAATTGACTTTTTCACATTTTGTTTGCATTTTTAAATGAGCTGGCTTTGACAGTATCGATTACCTTTCCAACAACAAAATGCCTGTTGTTGTTCTAGTGCTATCACCTATATAAATAGGCCTTGCTTTCTCCGTTAGTGTGCGAATTGTTAATGTCAAATTTGTTTGAGGTCTGACTTTTGTAAATTGACCGTGATCGATAACAGTTTGATTTCGCATGCAGTCTGAAAAGGCTATTAGCCTTCGCCGACTTGCTTTCAAAACAATGTGTAAAGAGGTCAAATTTTGGAATAGCCCAGAAAAAACTCACATTACCAAATTTTAATTTTAAGTCCAATAATGTGCTGAAATTGGCGATTAAGGTCGATTTCAAGTTTCAGATCCCATACAAATTTGACACTAAACATTTAACTAAGCTCGATTTCACATACAGTCTGAAAAGGCTGTTAAATTATATTGAAGGCGGCAGAGCTTGCTTTCCATTGTATTTGTGGCCAAATGAGTGTGTGAGCTCTATAAAAGAGAGTACCAGCTAAAGTCCACCTACAAAGAATATATATATATGTTCTTGATCGTCATAAAATTCTATGACGATCTAGCCATGTCCGTCCGTCTTTTGAAAACACGCTAGCATCTAAAGGAGCTAGGACGTCCACATTATCCATAAATGTGTCTTATAGTCGTAGAACGGTTGGGATTGAACTGTGCAAAATCGGCCCAAAGGAAAATTTTTTTCCCCTCACAAGGACTAAAAATAACCACAATAACCCCTAATATTTTAGAGTATTTAAGCATATTTTTTCAATATGTCTGCTTGTACTTACTTGATATTGGGTATGCGCATTCCCCCTATAACAAAAACGTGCACCATAAAGTGATTTTAATTTGTAGCGGGTGAAATGGGGCAAAAAGGGATAAAAATGGTACCTATCAAACGACAGCAGCTAGAAACACGAATATCTGTGTGTACATTCCTCTAATTGAGTAGATACATATTATAAAAGTAGTTTTTCCAAATTCGAACTTTTAAGGGATTAACTGGGAATAGAGGGATAAAAATGGTACCAACCTTACGGCTGCACCCTAGAATAATGAAATTGAAAATTGCGTAGACACATAAAATAAAAGAACTTTACGAAATTCGTACTTTTAGGGGGTAAAATGGAAAAAAGGGATAAAAATTGTACCAACTCAATGGCGGCAGCTAGAGTCATGCAATTCGGAGTATACATTCCTCTGACTTCATAGACACATAAAATAAAAGTACTTTTCGAAATTCGTATTTTCAAGAGATACAATGGGAGCAGGGGGATAAAAATGGTACCCACTACAACCCGCTGCAGCTAGAGCGATGAAATTCGGTCTGTACATCCCTCTAATTGTTCACGCCAAATAAAGATATTTTCGAAAGTCGTACTTTTAAGGGGGTAAAATGGTAAAAAAGGATAAAAATGGCCGGAGCTAGAATCATGGAATTCGGTGTATAGATTCCCCTGACTGCATAGACTCGAAAAAATAAAACGATTTTTCCAAATGTAATTCGGAGTATACATTCCTCTGACTTCATAGACACAAAAAATAAAAAGTTTTTCCAAATTCGTATTTTCAAGAGATACAATGGGAGCAGAGGGATAAAAATGGTACCCACTATTACCCGCTACAGCTAGAGCGATGAAATTCGGTTTGTACATCCTTATAATTGTTCACGCCAAATAAAGATATTTTCGAAAGTCCTACTTTTAAGGGGGTAAAATAGTAAAAAAGGATAAAAAGTGTTGTACACAATTTTTAACACTTTTTGTGCCGCGCGCAATTTAATGGTACAAATTTCGACAAATCCAATTTGACTGGTCAGAGGAATTTACATATCAAATTTCACGATTCTAGTTGCAATACTTTAGTTGGCACCATTTTTTATCTCAAATTTCACGATTCTAGCTATAATACCATTTTACCATGGTACCATTTTTATCCCATTTTGTCCCGCTCACACCTTATAAGAACAAATTTAAAAAAAAAATCTATTTTAATGGCGCTTCTACATGATCAGAGGAATTTACATGCTAAATTTCACTATTCTAGCTGTAATACTAAAGTTGGTACCATTTTTATCCCTTTTTGGCCCGCTCGCCCTTAAGTACAAATTTCGCAAAATCCATTTATGTTGCAAGTCTACGTTGTCATAGGAATTTATACACCAAATTTCACGACTATAGCTGCAACAGTTTAGTTGGTACTATTTTTATCCAGCTCACTCCCTATAAGTACAAATTTCGAAAAGAAAAAAATCTATTTAGATTGCGATTCTACGTTATCAAAGGAATTTACACACCAAATTTCGCGACTATAGCTGCAATTAAAATTAGTACCAATTTTCGATAAATCCCTATTTGTAGCTCATCTGCATGGCCATTGCAAGGAACGCACCGAACTTCATGTTTCTAGCTACTGCCGTTTAGTCAGGTCGAAGGTTCGATGTTTATCCCTTTTTGGGCCATTTTACCCCCCTAAAAGTACGAATTTCGTAAAACCCTTTCTTAGTAGAAACCCTTTCTACGTCATATTTGGGAACTACCCTGAAAATTTCATTACCCTTCAGACGTTTGGTCTGGAGGCTGGTCAATGATAAGTAGGTCAGTCAGTCAGCAACGCAACTCTTTTATATATACAGCTGCGGCCAAAAAAATAGCAGCGACGAGATAAAAAATGTCGACAAAGAAAAATATCAGTTTTACTTCGAAAATCCTAAAAGTTTTTACGGTGATTGAAAGGTGTGCCATTGTGCCATTCTTAAAAAGGCTTTAGATAAAAAATGAAGTTTTTGTAATTTTGAGATTAGGCCTTTAGAACCATTTATGTCAAAAACAAGTAAAAACGGCGTTAAGTTCGGCCGAGCAGAACTTTATATACCCTCCACCATGGATTGCATTCCACAGAGGTTGTCGGTTTTCGTAGAAGTGCAGTAATATTACAGGAAAATATAATTTTTTTAATATAGCCAAACCAAAACAAATACAAATATTGAAAAGTTAATTTTATAAATAAACTAGCTGAACCCCGCCCGCTTCGCCAGGCAAAAACACAAATGGTAAAATTAAAATCAGGTTTCATATTGATCTTATCATATTGATATTATCGTGGTCAGTAATATATACGTTCCAATTTTCAGCCTTCTAGCTAAAAGACACTTTTGCCACGCCCCAACTACCCACCAAACGAAAATTCAAACTCCAGCATCATATTTATCTTTCTTGTGGTCAGTAATATATACGTTCCAATTTGCAGCCTTCTGGCTCAAAAAAACACTATTGCCACACACATAAAATGAAAATCCAAATTTCGGCATCATATTTATCATTCTCGTGGTCAGTAATATTTATGTACCAATTTTACATCCTATGTCCTTCCTTGGGCCAACACGAATTCATCAAGCCCAAAATCGTGAAAATCAGACGATCCGTTATAAAGTTTTGCGTGTTCACACGGACGGCATTCTATAAATATAGATATAATGTTTTAATTATTTCAAACCACGCGTATAAGGCAATGCTACCAATACGTCAATTCAAAAAATAAATATTCTTTTATTTATATTTTCAAAAATATTTTCAAAGCCATAAATATTGGTTGATAGTGGGTGCTACAGTTGGTTGTATTTCCATTCTATTTGAATTCCAAAAGTACAAATTTTGAAAATCCATTATCAGACGTACATATGCAAAATACCTAACTTCATGATTCAACCAATTTTTGCCGTAAAAGAAAAAGTACGAATTTGGAAAAAAACTTTTTTATTTTGCGCGTCTATGCAGTCAGAGGAGTGTATACACCGAATTCCATGATTCCAGCTGCGCCCATTTGGTTGGTACCATTTTTACCCCCTTGACGTTTCTACGTAATTAGAATTTTATCATTCTAGCTGTGGTCGTTTATTTTTATTTTATTTTTATCCCTCTGTACCACTGTATCCCTTGAAAGTACTAATTTCGAAAAATTCGTCTATTTTCCGTGTCTACGCAGTCAGAGGAATGTATACTCCGAATTTCATGACTCTAGCTGCGGTCATTTTATTGGTACTATTTTTATCCCCTTTTTTCATTTTAACCCCAAAAAGTACGAATTTCGAAAAATCCATTTATTTTCCGTGTCTACATACTCAGAGGAATGTATACTCCGAATTTCATGACTCTAGCTGCGGTCATTAGATTGGTACTATTTTTATCCCCTTTTTTCACTTTAACCCCAAAAAGTACGAATTTTGAAAAGTCGGTGTATTTTACTTGCCTATGCAATCAGAGGAATGTATACACCGAATTTCATTATTCTAGGTACAGCCGTTTGGTTGGTACCATTTTTATCCCTCTATTCCTATTTTACCCCTTAAAAGTACGAATTTGGAAAAAAAACTTTTATATTATGTATCTACTCAATTAGAGGAATGTACACACCGAATTTCGTGTTTCTAGTTGTTGTCGTTTAATATGTACCATTTTTATCCCTTTTTTGCCCCATTTCACCCCCTACGAATAATAATCACTTTATGGTGCACGTTTTTGCTATAAGGGGAATGCGCATACCAAATATCAAGCAAATATAAACAGACATATTAAAAAAACATAAATACGCTAAAATATTAGGGATTATTATGGGTATTTTTAGTCCCTGTGAGGGAAAATTTTTTCCCTTTGGGTCGATTTCGCCCCCATTTCAATCCCAACCGATCTACGACTATAAGACACATTTATGGAAAATTTGAACGTTCTAGCTCCTTTCGTTTAGATGCTAGCGTGCTTTCAACAGACGGACGGACATGGCTAGATCGTCTTATAATTTTATGACGATCAAGAATATATATACTTTATGGGGTCTCAGGTCGATATTTCAAGGTGTTACAAACGGAATGACAAAGTTAGTATACTCCCATCCTGGAGGTGGAGGGTATAAAAATTATCACACAAATAAATATATGAAACTGTATGCTAAGCTGTGGTGCGCTGCTATTATTTTGACCGTAACTGTATATAGATTTATTTAGTTTTGCCATATTTTATTTTTATTTCTCGTCCACATGCAGCTTTGACTTTTTATTTGTTTTGATGTGACGTCGATAACAAGTAAAACTACTGCTATATATATATATAATGTGTTAGGAATTTTTGATTAAAAAATGCACTTTCCAATGAATCGATATTGTATTAAATTTAATACTAGATGATACTAGATATATTTAATGACAATGACATTTAATACAAACTTATATAAAGTAGTTTGTATAAACTTGTATACAAACTTTTTCCAAAAGATCGTATCTGACATAAATTCTCAGTCATTTGTATGCGAGTGCAACGATTTGCTATGCTAACGTCATCTCTGGAGAGCTTTCAAATTACTGCCTTAACAGATAAACATTCGTTGTCTATATTCTATAAATTCTATAGTCTTTGATATCCTACAATACTTGTATTGAATGCATAAATTTCATATATCCGATTATCATTTTTTAATGAGGATTTCTGTTTTTTTTTTTGATTATTCAGAAGAGGAATATATCCATATTTAAGAGGTATCACCCAAATTACTTGTTTCTCCAATTCACAAAATGTTTAGTTCCAATAACAACACTCAAAGGAATTTGTTAGTAAAATAAACCAGAAAGTCTGCTGTAAGAGCAAATTTTCTGCTGAAAAAGAGATAGCAGATTTGTGTCTGCTGAAATAGCAAACAGCTGTTTGCTGTTTTTAGCAATAAAGAAAAAACGATTTCTTGAAACTTTAAGCATATGTACAGAACAGCATGGGCAGTTGAATGTACATATTAACAACACTTTTTTGAACAAAGGTTATTATAAGGCAATTTATTACCACTGAAAGATATTGCGATTGTCATTTTAATGATACGCATGTTGTTCCATGCTAATATAAAAGGAAATTCGAACTAAACTAGTTTTAACCGTCAATGAGGAAGGATTTTTAAATTATGAACGCTTATATTTCTATACTTCAATTAACAGCAGTCATTTTTAGCAGACTGCAAACTCTTTAGCAGTGTGAATGTTGATGCAAGATTGCAGAAACACTGCTGTTATGGCAGAAAATCTACTGTAATAGCAGAAAAGTGCCTGCTGATAGGCACCAGACAATCGCTGCAGTTAATAACAGACTTTTTTCTCTAAGTGAATAATTTATCGTCTTAGAATAGTTTCGTTGATTGCTCTTTCCGGCGCCATTTTATACCCTCCACCTCCAGTATGAGGGTATACTAACACCTTGAAATATCGACCTGAGAGCCTATTCTTGATCTTGATAAAATGTTAAGACAATCTAGCCATGTCCGTCTGTTGAAAATACGCTAGCATCTAAATCGGTTGGGATTGCCAAAAGGGAAAAAATTTTCCCTCTCAAGAACTGAAAATACCCCTTATATTTTAGAGTATTTAATCATGTTTTTCAATATGTCTGCTAGTACTTACTTGATATTGGGTATGCGCATTCCCCCTATAACAAAAACGTGCACCATTAAGTGATTCCACTCTAATTGAGTGGATATATAATATAAAAGTATTTTTTTCCAAATTAATACTTTTAAAGGGTAAATTTGGAATAAAGAGATAAAAATGGTGCCAACCAAACGGATGCACCTAGAATAACGATGATATGCACGGATTTTTCGAAATTCACACTTTTTGGGGCTAAAATGGAAAAAAGGGAATACAAATTGTACCAACCAAATGGCCGCGGCTAGTGATACAATGGGAACAGAGGGATACAAATTGTACCAACTAAACGGCTGCAGCTAGAATTATGAAATTCGGTGTGTACATCCCTTTAATTGCGTAGACACGTAAAATAAAGAGATTTTCTAAAGTCGTACTTTTAAAATGGGAAAAGGGGATAAAAATGGTACCAACCAAATGGCCGCAGCTAGAATCATGGAATTCGGTGTATACATTCATTGGTACTTTTTTACTTTTATGGCAAAAATTGGTTGAATCATGAAGTTAGGTTATCTTGCACTGGATACGTGAGAGATAATGGATTTTCAAAATTTTTACTTTTGGAATTAAAATAGCTGTAGCTGAAAATGCAACCACTTTCCCACCACTATTTAGGGTATTTAAGCTTATTTGAACATTGCTGCCTTATATTTACTTTTTGAATTGACTTGAAGTTATGAATTAAATTTTATATAAAATAAAATCCGCAATATTGGTACCTTTAAGGGAACCACTTTCAGAGGGTGCACTGACTTAGACCACTTTCATTCTTCTCAAAATTGAAAAAATGGAACAAATAAAGTTTTTAATTTTTTTCCCAAAAATAATATTTCCTTGAAAAAAAGACAATATTTTTTTTCAAAAAAAAAAATTAAAAAAATATTTATAAATATTTACAGATTGTTCGCCAAGAAACTTTATATTGAAATTAATCAAAATCAATAAAGATTTTGGAGTTCTGAAATTAGACAAGGACCCAAGGATTATTTTAAGATATTACCATTAAAAAATCGAGTAATCGGATATATTTTAGAAATTAGACCAAAGTTAACTATTTTTCGATTTTAAAGAAAAGACATTTTTTTATTATTATTTTACTTACGTATTTGTTTATAATGCGCAGTAAAAATTAAATTTTTTTGGAAAGAGAAAAACTGAAGAAATCGATTTGTTATGCGTTCAAAATTTGAAAAAAAATGAATTATTTGTAAAATAAGGTAAAAGGAAAAAATAAAAATTTTCGATTATTAATTATCGAATAATAATAATTATCGAATTTGAAAATGAAAAGATATCGATTTAATTTTTGTTATTATTTTAAGCTCAATTTAATGCGAAAAGCTGGTTAATGTTTGGAAAATATGTTTTTTTTTTGGAAAATGAGGTCAAAATGAAAAAAAAAGAAAAATGTTCGATAATTAATTACACTGTGCAACATTTTTGAAGTCATTTCAAAATAACCATATACGGACACCGCTACATGATAAAAGACCAAAAAAAAAGACCCGTGTTTTTTTTCCCCCAAAGTCATGCACTTTTTTTATGGACCCCCAGAGATTTGAGGCCTCGGTGTAATTTTTGGAAAAAAGTGATCATATTCTCAGGCTCATATCTTGCAAACCGTTCGGAATTTTGATTTACTCTCTGAGGCAAAGTTCTAGCTCTTGTCATAAAGAACAAAAATTGTGAACATATAAAATCAAAGGTCAAAATCACAAAAAAAAGGAAAAAAATCTAATTTTTGGAAAATTTTTCACTTTTGCGGCTACCTAAGCGCTACCTAAACGGTGTTAAGAATAATTCCTAGGAAGTTCATATGTTCTAGAAAGTTGTTTATTGAGATCTTAGGTACATTTTTGTAGTTGATTGTTTCCCTGAATTTTCAACGGTTTGCTACCTATGGACCTGAACAGGGGAAAAAAGGTTAAAAAAAATCGAATTTTTTTAAGTTTTTTTGCGATTTTGACCTTGAAGATGAAGTTTTTTTGATTTTATATGTTCACAATTTTTGTTCTTTATGACAAGAGCTAGAACTTTGCCTCAGAGAGTAAATCAAAATTCCGAACGGTTTGCAAGATATGAGCCTGAGAATATGATCACTTTTTTCCAAAAATTACACCGAGGCCTCAAATCTCTGGGGGCCCATAAAAAAAAGTGCATGACTTTGGGGGAAAAAAAACACGGGTCTTTTTTTTGGTCTTTTATCATGTAGCGGTGTCCGTATATGGTTATTTTTTTTCGTGTTGCACTGTGTTATCGAATAATAATTATCGAAATTGAAAATTAAAAAATCGATTTTATTTTTGTTATTATTCTAAGCTCACTTGAATGAAAACGGCGAAAAAAACGTTTCTAAAAAGTTTTCGATAAATTTTAAGTTTAGAAATTAGCCCAGTTGACTATTTTTCAAAGAAAATATTTGTTTTAATATTTTTTACGTATTTGTTCATAATGCGCAGAAAAAAAATATTTTTTTTTCGTATTACTGATTTTATCAATTTTATTTTTGTTATTATTTTAAACTCAATTTAATGGGAAAAGCTGGTTATAGTTTGGAAAAAAATATTTTTTTTGGAAAATGAGGTCAAAATGAAAAAGGAAAAAAATAAAAATTTTCGATAATTTGTTATCGAATAATGATGATCGAAATTTAAAATTAATAATTTTATTTTATTTTTGTTATTATTCTAAGCTCAATTGAATAAAAAAGGGTAAAAACGTTTCAAAAATATTCGTAAAGTTGACTATTTTTCGATGTTAAAGAAAATATTTTTTACGTAGTTGTTCATAATTACGGATTCTCACCTTTTTCAGATTTTGAAAATTGTAAAAAAAACTAATTTCTTTTTTCGACTTTGTCGAACTGTTTCTCTCATAATTTAATAGATTTTGCACTCGAATTTGTTTTATTAGAAATTATGCTTTCTATGTTTGGACCAAATAAAGATTGTTTATAATAAATATTTAAAAAGCACGCTTTTTGAAAAAACTATGAATTTGGATCAACATAACTTTTTCTCGTTTGAATGCCTTTAAAAAATAAAATACATAAAAAAAATACATTTTTGTAGGATAAATTTTGCCTGCACGATATTGCACCCTTGGATGATAGACTACATTTAGTGCAAAAAGTAAGCAGCTCAAAAAATGAGGATGATAATAAAAAATGCCTCTATTCTCATATCTGCACATAACAACGCGTCGTTTAGATAAACCAAATGCAAAAATTCACATTTTATGGGACAGACTAATGTACAATGATTATTTGTTAAATGTATCTTACATGTGTTCAACTTCATGTTATATTTACAATATGTTTACGATTGAACTTGACGTTTTCATTGGGCTTCGTTCGATATGGTTTCTACAACAATCAACATCAACATCAAAACGTAGAACAAAGGTTTGTATTTTTATTACATATGTTGCGATTACATATTTTTAGAAACAATACTATGGCAATGGCATAAGAATGCAAGTTCAAATCTTACAATCATATATATTAAAGAAAACAAAAATCATAGATATTTTTAATATGTGCATTTAGTTTAAGTGCATTTAACAATAAAAGTTGAACTTGCAGTCAAATTAAGCAGCATTTTTTTTGCTCTCCAAACTGGAGTTGGCGTTTTAATTACTTGTGTCATGTTTTTAGGTTTATTAATTCAATTCGTGTTTGCATATGGGCCATTGCATGTCAAACTTTGCGATTTTACATCACTAGCATGGGTTGATTCGAAAATCATTCGCGATTTCACTTTATCCCCGAATGTAATTGCATTGGGGTAGAAATTGAAGGGTATCATATAATCGGGCCGATTATATGATACCCTTTTTAGTCTTTCCGTACTTGTTTTATTTTCAAAATGATTACATTAATTGATTTCTTTTCCTTAAATTTGAAAGTGTTGCGCTTTTATGCATATTCTTATCAACTTTGTGAGTTTGACAAGTACATTCATTGAAAGTTTGGTTGCTTTGGCAAAAGAAATCAATAGAATAGAATCTATTTCCAAACTCGAATCAGCATAAAAATATGGATTGCAAAAATAGCATAAGAGAATACTTTTTGGAAAGAAAAAAATGGTTGGTATGATATTGATATTTCACTTTACCAGGCGATAAAGTTTCGAAAAAAAAAATATTTTTTTAGTGGAAAAAAAGTAAAAAATAAAATTGTTCGATAATTAATTATCGAATAATAATAATTGATATCGAAATTGAAATTAAAATAATCGTTTTTTTATTTTTGTTATTATTTTAAGCTGAATTTAATGAAAAAGCTCGCTTCGTCATCGACTTATCCGGAATTAATGTTTGGTAAAAAGTTGTTTTTTTAATAAAAAACGGAAATATAAAATTGTTCTATAATTAATTTTCGAATAATAATATAATTATCGAAATAGCGAATTAAAAAATCGATTTTATTTTATTTTTGTTATTATTTTAAGATCAATTTAATGAAAAAGCTCGCTTAGTTATCGCGTTATCAGGCATTAAATAAAAAAGATTTTATTTTATTTTTGTTATCATTTGCTTGCTTAGCTATCAAACGTTAAAGTTTGAATTTTTTTTTGTAAAATTGAAATTCGAAATCGAAATTGAAAAAATCGATTTTACTTTATTTTTGTTATTATTTTAATCTCAATTGAATGATAAAACTTGCTTAGTTATCGAGCTACCAGGCGTTAAAGTTTGAAAAAAAAAGATTTTTTTGTAAAATGAGGCCAACATGAAAAAAACGGTAAAAATAAAAATTTTATTTTTCAATTAATGTCAATGCCAATTTAATAAAAAAGATTGCTTATTTATCAGGCGTTAAAGTTTGAAAAAAATTATTTTTTTTTTGTAAAATGGAGTCAAAATAAAATTTTTCGATAATTAATTATCGAATAATAATAATAGTTATCGAAATTGAAAAAATCGATTTTACTTTATTTTTGTTATTATTTTAATCTCAATTGAATGAAAAAACTTGCTTAGTTATCGAGCTACCAGGCGTTAAAGTTTAAAAAAAAAAGATTTTTTTGTAAAATGAGGCCAACATGAAAAAAACGGTAAAAATAAAAATTTTATTTTTCAATTAATGTCAATGCCAATTTAATAAAAAAGATTGCTTAGTTATCAGGCGTTAAAGTTTGAAAAAAATTGATTTTTTTGTAAAATGGAGTCAAAATAAAATTTTTCGATAATTAATTATCGAATAATAATAATAGTTATCGAAATTGAAAAAAAAATCGATTTTACTTTATTTTTGTTATTATTTTAATGTCAATTGGATGAAAAAATTTGCTTAGTTATCGAGCTACCAGCCGTTAAAGTTTGGAACAAGAAAAAAAAACGTAAAAAATAAAAATTTTATTTTTATTTTTGCTATTATTTTAAGCTCAATATCGATAAAAACTAAATATCATAGAAAATTCAAAAATAGGAAGAAAAAGTAAAGCAAAATCTTTCCTTAAATGGCGTAGTTATCGAGATATTGTACAATCTTCTCGATATGTCAAGAATTTGAAATGATTATTTGATTTCATTTTAACCTAAAAAAATCGCGCATTTTTTTAATTTTTCATTTTTAGTTTTCTTTGGGGTGCATGTTTTTGTTATTGGATTGTAGGTATAGATGTAACGTAAAAATCGAATTTCCACAATCGATAATTATGGAACTTATAGATTACTACGTTAGTTATAAGAAAGTTATTTTTTATTTTAATTTTCAAAGATAACCCGATATATAACAGTGATATCGTTTTTTTCTTTTCTTTTTTTACTCTCCCCATTGCGGGAATACTGGAGATTTGTCATGACTACTAGCTCTAACTAGACTAATAGCAAATTTGACTGTAGCCGAATATTCGGTCGGACTCTAATAAGAACCATAGAAACAATCAAACAAATTTTCTCTCAAGCTTGCACAATGGGATTTCAGGCCTTTTAACTTTAACTTTTGCGTTATATCTAAACAATTCAGACTGATATCGAGCAGTTTGGACACAGAAAATGATTTGATGATTCATCAAGTCAAGTAAAGACCAATCTTTGTTACTTTTAACGCTGTTTCATTGTATTTTCTACATTAAATCAGCTACATATACATACGTAAATACGTTTATCGTTATGTACATGGATTTCAAACTTTTCACTCTTGATATCAATGCAAAAAAACGCAATATTTGTGGTGAGGGTTGGGGAGAGACATTTATGTTTGCACTTGCTTCAATATAAGAACAAACAGACGCGATAAGAAAATAAAACAATGGCTACAAATCATCGAATAGGTATTTTTTATTTATTTCATCAACAATAAGTTATTTCTTATCAAAAGAAAACATTTCACAAACAAGAAATGAGAAGAAAGATACAACAAAGAATTCTACATTGATAGTGAGTGCATATATTAAATATATAAAAAAAGGTATTACTCCAAAAATAGTACGACTACTACTGTTTTAAAAGAGACAATTTCGAGGTTTGTTTCTTTTATAGACAAAAAAGCTAAGCTATATAGTTGAGGATCATTGGCAATCTCGATGACAATGTGTATTAGTGTAATGATGATCTCGGCACAACCACGTCATGGAGATAGATAGATAGATACCTTGTGTATAATAAAATATTCACTTATTTATTTCCCATATTGTCCAAGAATTTCTTATGACGATGAATGGCTTCTTCGTGCTCTTTGATTTGTTGATGATGGAATTCGGCTTGATGAATTTGATCGTTCTTCAAACGCTCCAATTGTTCTTTTTGCTGCAAAAAAAAATAAAATAGGATTATTATGAAATTAGGAATTCTAGGAGTAGTAAAGTAATAGAAATATTGTAATATACAATATTCTTAATACAGGTGTTTGTGCAGTGTTTGTCTCTTTTTACTTTAAAATTTTATATTCGAGTAGTCATTTTTAAAACAACTTCCTCTATTATTATTATTTTGGAAATATGTCCAATGCAGCATTTCTTTGAAGACCTTCGTCTATTTTTATTTTTATTATTATTGTCCGGCGATTCATTGGGAACTTAGAAATTCTAATAGTATGCTCTCTTATTATTATTTATTATTTATTTATTTTTTATTTAATTATTTATTTTTGTTTAATTACTTATTTTTATTTAGTTGTTTATTTTAATTTATTTATGAAAATGTTCAGTTTAAAATCATATTCAATTTTTTATTATTTTTTTAAATACTATTTGTTTGTAGTTTGGATCATGATTACTTGTAGTTAATTTTTTAAATAGTTTAAGACATTTAATAAATTATTAATTATAATTTATTTATATTAATAAATAATTTCTTGAAGAATATTGTAATTCGATTATAATTGTCCACTTGGCTTGGAATTACAAAGAAATAAATGAAATGAATTGTGAGTTGAGAGTAGAAATATATGGAAATTCGGTTAAAATTTTAGTTTTGTTAATATTTCTCATTTAAATGTTATTTTCATTTAGTTCGGTTAAAGGCTTATATTAAAAACTTGTGTTATTGTTATTCGATTGAAATATTCAATCATCTTCATCTTTATTTATAGTCCGAATTGAAGAATTTATAAATAATGCAATTCACTTGCATGAAAATTTAATTAGTACTACCTACACCATTTTGATATTTAGAAATAAAAAAAATGAAAATGATAAAATACAAATGATTTCAATTTAAATTTCTTAATATCAATTTGTTTTATTTTCATTATTGAATTACAATTTTCGTTTACTCAATTTCAATTTTCATTTCTGATTTTCAATTTGTATTTTCTTAATATCAAATTTCAATTTGTATTTTCTCGAATTCAAATTTCATTTCTGAATTTCAATTTGTATTTTCTCAATTTCAATTTGCATTTCTGCATTTCAACTTGTGCTTTCTCAATTTAAATTTTCATTTTTCAACTTGTGTTTTCTCGATTTCCACTGAAAATGGCGTAGTTCTACATGTCATCTAAATCCACCTGATTTCTCGGCGAACATTGATGTATTTAATCGACTTAATTTGATTTGATCTCAAATATTATTTATGCATTATTTCTTCTGAGAAACAAATGCCATTAATTGCATAGAAAATATTTCAGTGACGTTGTTTTGACCGCATAACAAAAATAGAAATAAGAACGCGACAAGCATATTGGCTGAAGAAAAAATACAATTTGGACAAGAAATAATATATAATTTCATTAGAATGGAGCAAAGCATTCTCGAATCGGATTTAACGGAATGTCTGTGAACAACATGAATAGTTTGCTCGTTTACAAGCAATGCTGTGTGCCTTCATTCCATGTACTATCCATTTAATTTTCATTATGAAAACATTCGTGTATGCATGTATGTAATCTTAATATATTTTTGGCCGAGAAGAAAACTAAATGAATAGAGATCCTTTAAAGATGCATATTTGTAGCTGTTGTTGTTGTAACAAATTAATATTCATCAAAACTAAATGAAAGAGTCATTCTGACAGCAATTATTCTCATGACCGGGTAGTGGTCTAGAAAGACGTTAAGTTTGAAATGAAAATTGTTCTCCCGTCTATCATATTTAATTATAAATTACAATACTAACACTAACTTAACACAGTCAACTATTAGTTTAACATTTTGTATACAGTATACAATTAGTAGTAGGCAAATAATAATAGCTCAGATCTATTATAAATCATTGCAAATATTTTCTTAGCTAATAGTTAATCTATGTCAACTGTGCAGACAAGTCTATCTATCGACAGAATACAATTAGAGTAATTAAATATAATCAAATGTCATCGATTTTGTATGCAATGATTCAGTGTCTTACAGTGTTATCATAATATGATAAGGTTTCAAAGTACATAATTGAACGGCATCAAAGTAGTCACGTAGAAAAAATATCAGACAGTTATGTAAATTTATAAAAGTGAACATTGGTCAATATTGATGTGGAATTCGGAATTCACAACTTTGGGCGATTTAAAGATAACAAAGGCTTCATAATTAATACTAAACAATCAAAGGGCGAGAAAGTATATTTAAAACTTTTATACTATGAAAACCTGACACTCAAAACAAATGCTGTAATGAATTAAGTTATTAAACGCGGATATACGTTACGTGGAAGCAATTTCTATATGATGGTTAATAATAATAATATATATAATGAAGATTATTCCCTACATCGATTTGGCAATGTTCTTCTGTCCATATATAATACTAATCATACTACAGCGGGCTAGGCAAATCAGCAAATCACAGCATCTTCTCCTCAATATACGATAAGTCCACGCCAACTTTATTTATTTTTATTATTCCAAAAAAAATAACCGAGCCAGATAGGCCGTATATGGTTATAAAATACTTCCATCTTATATTATGAATAATAAAATTAAATTAGAAACAGTATTAATATTTACAAAAACAACTATACATCCCAAGAAGCAATGAACCAAATGACATGAATATGAAGTCTCTACTCAAGACAAGACTACTCTTATAAGTAAATTGCACAGTCTATATAAAATAATCAAAGATTATGAACAAAATAAAGTCAGTTTAAAAGTCAGTCAGTTAATATGTGAACTTATTAAATTTATTATGCAGTTGTTCCATTGTTATTGTTTTCGCGTTTGCAAATGTGAAGATTAATATTAAATTTAATTTGTGAATAGGATGAAAGTCTAATGAATCTGATGTACGGCAGTGATGCGTTTCCAAAAAGGCCTTATATCTAAAAATAAAATTGTAGCTACGCAGTGATACTAATAAAGCTCGAAATCATTTTTTATTCATTGTGAAAGAAGTAGAAATCTCCAAGGAAAGAAATAGGGTGTATATATCGTTCCCTCTATATAATAATAACCTATATTTTAATGGGTATTTTAAGAAAATCATATTTTGTCAAATAGGCTGTTCGAATAATATAGCGGTAAGAATTATTAATTTATTGTGGATTTTCTACGAATGGATCAATTTACTATTTGCTGTCCATTCTTTATGGATGAGAACTATTTATTATGGCTGTTTTTCTTTAAGACTGGATAACTAAGCTGCGATAACAAAAATCTAAATAGAATGTTAAAATTTCACTCAAAATAAAATTCTTTTTTAAAATTGTTGCTAAAAGAGAAAATAATTTAGTGTTAAACATTTTTGACTTAGCCTAGATAATTATCCAGTGTAAGTCAAAATGATGGATATCGAGGCTAAGTCCAATAAAGTCGACACAAAATATTTTTTTGAAAATTTCTTTTGAAACATATATTTATGTTGTAGTTGGCGACAATGTGAAAAAATATTTTTTTATTTTGAGCAAAAAAAATAAATTTTTATTAACGTTTTCGTTATCGCAGCTTGTTATCCCGGCTTAAAGTAAAACAGCCCTATTATTTGCTATCCATTCTTTATGGATGAGAACTATTTATTATTTGCTATCCATTCTTTCAGGATGAGAATTTTTGAATGGGAAATTATACGTCATTTTTTCAATTTTTCCAATCACCTTTAGACTCACAATGTGGAACCTTTAGACTGGAATGTGGATCAAATGTTGACCAGGCATAAAATCAATGATGGAATTCTATAAATGTGCAATAAAAACATTAGCCTATGAGCATATAAGCTATTGATATATTGAAGAGACAATATAATATATTGGAATTAATCATGATTGTTTTTAAATAATTTTTGGTCAAAATGTATACTCCTTTTACAACAATTAAAATCACTCGATTTCAAATACTGTGATTAGACAACCCCTCACACCCAATTTCATTCCAGAGTTTAAACATGAAACAAGTTCAACTATCGAGTTTCCATGTTCGAAAGAAGACGATTTCGACATGCAAATTAATATTTTTCAAAATATATTACAATCCTCGAACATTGTGCTGTTCCCTGTGATACCGGCGAGACAACAATTTTTCTATAAATGCGAAATTAGCTACAAACAATTATATAAACAAGGTAGTATGTATGCACTAATACGTATACATTAACGTCTAATCAAAGATTCATAACGTCGCATAAAAGTGATGACATCATAACAACACTTTGTTTTGACGTACGTTAGAAAATATCCAAAATAGAGGGGTTTGCGAATTTGGAGCAATCAAAAGAAAAGAAAATTGTTTTTTTTTTTTTTTACCAACGACTTACCTTCTTGTAGAAGTATTCCTCCTCCCGGGCGGCTTCCATTTTACCGAAGCTACCGCCAGCCTCACGAATAGATCCGCCACCGCCACCACCTTTTCCGGCACCACTGCCCAATTCACCCAACTGGCTGCTGGAGCTCATTTTGACCAAACTGCAAATAAAACAGCAACACCAACAAGTCAATATAAGCAAATGTAAGAATAAATTGCATGCACAGATATACAGGCTAACAAATCAAAAGAAGAAGAAAATGTACAGACAAATTAGACAGGCAGACATCAGCAGCAGCAGACAATCATCAGTGCAAAGACAAAGCAGGAGAATGAGTTTCTGCGTATTTCATGAGGAGCATGATAGATGAGGTGGGGGAGACACGTCAATTGTTTAATTATGGAAGATAAGTCGTAGAACGGCTGAACGCAGCCGAAAAACAACAAACACCCCAAAACAACGCAATGAATTTGCAAATATGTGCGGTGATTCACCGCTAGATAAATGCGCGATGATAGATGTGTGTGTCCACCTGGCCTCCACTACTAACTTGGAGAAGTGCAAGGAACTTAGCAACAACTAAATACGTACATACTTCGTAATAATGCGTATCGGAGAGGAACTTGTTTGTACTTACTTTTTACCGCTGGGATACAAGCGTTGAGCACGTCTTGCCACAAACATGTTGATGATGTGATGATATTAATACGATATTAACTGCAAATGAAAAGTAGTAAAAACATTAGAACCTGCAGCCAATAAGAATATGTATATTCCGCATATTCGCCCACGCCACAACCTCCTTTTTATATTACTTTTACCACTCACTCCATACTTACTTCCAATAAAAATATGCCGACAAGCAAACTACGTTGTTTATACGTCTACGTTCTACTTTGCAACGATATAAAAACTTGAATGCGAATAGAATTGAAGAATGTACAGTATTCGTATTTTGCGGCACAATAGGGACCTATAAATCGACTTTCGACTAATCGATTAATCGACGGGAGGAAAAAGTCGATTTTTCGACTATACATCCCTACGGCACAATAAACAATGTAGTGTTGTTTGCCCAACAAAAAATCCACAGATACAACCCTGCGTATTTTCCCATTGTTGTTGTCAAATACAATTAATGTGTACAATTAAAATCGATTTTGAGAATTAAAAATCGATTTATTTCTAATAGAAAAGCAAAGTGCTGTGTGCAAAGATAATGAACTAATAGACATGTTCGGTTGGGCTTACCAGTTTAATTTTTGTATAAAATTTTCCTTTTCAGACTGCGTATCAAACGATTTCAGATGAAGGTCGATTTAAAACCTTTTCAGACTGTATTCGAAATCGAGCCAAAATATCGCAAGGTCGATTTACAAATGTCTGATCCCATACAAAATTGACATTTGAAAAACGACCTTATGTCATTTCAGCTAGATTTCGCATGCAGTGTGACAAGGCTATTATGTCATTTCAAGCTGATATCGATTGATTTCTCATACAGTCTGAAAAGTCTATTAACAATTATTAGGGTGGGCCATTTTAAATTTGGACTACCTGAATTACTTTGACTTTGAAAGGTAGAATAAAATTCATTTTTATTTTCAAGTTTATGTTTGACATTTGCAAAATGGGACACTATACGCTCGAACAAAATTGGGAAATATTAGTAATTTACTTCCAAAGTAGTGACACAAACTGTAAAAGATTTACTTGGAAATTTTTCGAGAAGAGTCCTGCCTTTCATCTCGGTGGATATGTCAATAAGCAAAATTGCCGCAATTTTTGACCCAGCAGGACCACAGAAGCCCGAAAAATGGGCATCTGAACCAAAATGTACAGTGGTGGTCACGAATTTAGCACAGTCACCACATGTAACATTATAAAGCAAATATTTCAACTTCAACTTTATGTTTTTTGAACGGCATTTTTCTAAAATATTACGTACGATAAGATGACCATTTAACATTGTTTTTGTTCGGTTCTTATGCTGCATTTTAGTTTTATGCAATTTAAAGTACAAACAATACGAAAAGTGATTGGACAGTAATTTAGCACAAATTTAAAAAACTTTAATCAAATCGGAAAAAAACTGAACTAACCAATACATTTTATTATAAACTTAATATTTGGTCGGATAATCGCTATTTTGAGTAATAGCTGTACATCTTCTTGACATACTCTCCACTAGAGGCATAAAAGACTCCATTGGAGTAGCATATCAGGAATTTTGTGTTTAATTCAAGAAATCGGGCAAATGTTTAGGTTTTATTGCTATAAAATGTTGTTAAAGTCCATTCCATAGATTCTCAATAGAATTGAGATCCGGTGACTGTTATGCACCATTTTTAAAAATCTATTTTTTTCAGCCTCAAACAGCTCTTCACTGGCGTTAAGTGTGTTTTGGTCGGTTGTCGTGTATAAAACGCCACTTAATTGGCATGTCTTTATCTGAATATGTTATCATAGTATTACCAAATAGATTTTTGTAAATATTCTGATCCATTAGTGCATCGATTTTGTGTATCGGACAAACGCCGTGTCCAGAAAACGCAGTATACATCATTAGATTTTCGCCAACAAGATTTAACGTCTCAGATTTGTACTTTGGGTTGTGCTGCATGTTTGGAGGGCACACTTCGTATCGTTTCCTATTAGATCCGCACCGACAAATGTTCGATTCACCAATCCAGGCGATATTTTCCCAAAAATCTTGGATTTTTGTAAATGATCCTGAGCAGATTAAATTTGACGCTGTAAGCCATATTTTGATACGTCTGGCTTATGTTGAACAATGCATGCAAGTACATTTTTTTCATTGGTTCTTCTTCTTATGGTTCATGAGGAAATGCTAATGTCAATTTTTGCCGAAAAATCTCTCTGAATCACAGTTGAGCTTTTAAATGGATCTGCTACGCAGGTTCTATAAATTAAAAAATCCGATTTATAGCTTGTTTTTCTCGGCGGAGGACATTTTGCAATATTTTTGAAGCTCCCATAAGTGCTAATATTGCTTAGTATATTGCACACAATCTGTCTGGATCAATTTATAATGTTTGCAATATCCCCAGCGGTACGTCCACTGTCGTTCAATTGCATAATAACCTGACGCTGCGCCTCAATGCACTATTTTCCTTTAGCAATGTCTAATTATAATTTTTGTTAAATAATAACTTCCATTTGAGTAAAAATTACCCAAACATACCAATTAATTAATTTAAAAGCAAAAATAAATAGAAAATAACAACTTTTATCAAATGTGCTAAATTTGTGTCCAGCCCAGATTACGAATTACTTGCAAAAACATGAGAGTACGAAGAAAAGGCACAAAAGAATTCGAAAAAAATTATTGGGCTTACTGATCACACCATAAGCAACACTAAAAAAACAAATATTTTGCGCAGAGTTCATTATCAGAACAAATTATTTGCTATTATAAACAACACATGTGAAGTGTGCTAAACTCGTGACCACCACTGTATTTATTTTTTAATTTTGAGCATTATTTGAGAAGTTAGACTTTTCTCAATTTTGGACATTATTTGAGAAGATCGACTTTGTAAAAATCAACAACTGCAACAACAAAAACCTAAATAAAAAGTTAAATTTTCACTCAAAATATTTTTTAAATTGTCACCAACAAATTTTGAAAAAAATATTTTATGTTTAAAATGTTGGCCTTGGCCTGGGTAATTATCCAGTGTATTTTTTTTTAATTTGTTTTGATATACATTTTATGTTGTAGTCATGGCACAATAAGAGATGTCGAAGCAATTGCCCAACAACAACTAAAATTCAGATAAAAACCTGTGTATTTTAGCATTTTGATTGTCAATTCACATTCATATAATCAGGGCCGTGCGTAGGATTTTGACCTGGGAGATGGTTTTCAATTAATCTTACAAAGGTTTAGAAGTACATTTCAGACAAATTATTTAAAAAGTATTTACAAATTCGTAATTTTATAGCTATAAAAGTCTAGAGAGATATTTTGGTAACGAAATATAAAAATGTAACCGCCAGTTTCAAAATGTCTGGTTAGAGCTAACCAACAGTTATAGGAAGTCCTCACAAATTGACATTATTATTAGGAGTCAAAACATCGCTACTTTATGAAAGAAAATATTTGCAGATTTTCGTTACAAAATGGTTATTTTTAGACAAAGGTCTAAAATGTTGACATATTGTGTATTTTAGACCAATCTACCATTATCAATACAAAACGTGATTTACGATGATTTGTTGTTACGTCTTTTTGAATTTCAGGTGACGATATGTTCTACAATTTTCATTTGGCTGCTCTTTCTGCTTCGATATAAAAATAAAAAATATACTCTTCCTTTTGGGGTTTTGTATTATGTTTTTATTAAATATATATATGTATATTTATACGAATATACAATGTATTATTATAATAAAAAGTAGATTATCTTAATAAATATTACAAATTGTTAAGTTATTTTATAACTAAAAAATTATTAATAAAAATGATTTTTTAAAACCGATACGATTGCACAAACAGAAAATAATATTGCTTGGAAATTTTTATATTTTAGATATAAATCATGAAAATTAAAGCGGATTCAAATTAAAAATACAAAATACATTTTTTCGAATAAAAAAGAATAAAGAAATCAATCACATACATCATATTTAGAATAGTTTTCGTATATATTTTTGTAATATTAAATAGCTAAAATTAAATAATTTTCTTATCATTCAAGTAGTAAATGCTTAAAATGTATATAATTTATGTGTGTGTATGTGTTGTATATTGATAGAGACTTATTAACTAGACCGTTCTATGTTAAATGTAATTTGAATTTGTTGTTATAGTTATCATACTATCGTAATGTAATGTTTAATGTAGTAACTGCTGTAGTT
>OX377622.1:21154013-21256513 GCA_947397865.1 Polietes domitor | reverse complement strand
GTGACTAAAAACTATAGATTTGAAAATTCATCTTCCCCGATTTTGAAGAAATTTGGCACATATATTCGACTATAACGTTTAACGTATGTAGCTCAAGGTACTACGTGGTTTGAGGTTTAGTTTAGTTTTCCGTCAAATGTTTGTAACACCAAGAAATAATCGAGTTAAACCCACCTTTAAGTATTATAATGTCTGTCCGTCCGTCTGTCCGTCTGTCCGTCTGCTGTCCTTCTAAGCTTGTTCGCACTCTACAGGTCGCAATTGTTGCCTGATTATCATACAATTTGGCAGAACTTACTTTTTTGGGCCAAGAACGATCGGTTCGGTTGAATTTGGAGGAAATCGGTTCAGATTTAGATATAGCCCCCATACAAATGTCGCTCCCGATTTGACTTTTACCGCTCTAGAAAGCACATTCAGTACCCGATTTTCTTTAAAATTGGCACAACGTTTTATAATCGAAGTAGAAACACCTATGGTGAAAGTGGGTAAGATCGGTCCAGATTTAGATATAGCTCCGATACAAATGTCGCTCCCGATTTGACTTTTTCCGCTCTAAAATCCACATATTGTACCCGAATTTCTTTAAAATTGGCACAACATTTTATAGTCGAACTAGAAACAGCTATGCTGAAAGTGGGTAAGATCGGTTCAGATTTTGATATAGCCCCCATACAAATGTCGCTCCCGATTTGACTTTTTCCGCTCTAAAATCCACATATTGTACCCGAATTTCTTTAAAATTGGCACAACGTTTTATAGTCAAACTAGAAACAGCTATGCTGAAAGTGGGTAAGATCGGTTCAGATTTTGATATAGTCCCCATACAAATGTCGCTCCCGATTTGACTTTTTCCGCTCTAAAATCCACATATTGTACCCGAATTTCTTTAAAATTGGCACAACGTTTTATAGTCAAACTAGAAACAGCTATGCTGAAAGTGGGTAAGATCGGTTCAGATTTTGATATAGTCCCCATACAAATGTCGCTCCCGATTTGACTTTTTCCGCTCTAAAATCCACATATTGTACCCGAATTTCTTTAAAATTGGCACAACATTTTATAGTCAAACTAGAAAGCTATGCTGAAAGTGGGTAAGATCGGTTCAGATTTTGATATAGCCCCCATACAAATGTCGCTCCCGATTTGACTTTTTCCGCTCTAAAATCCACACACTGAATCCGATTTTCTTTAAAAATTGGCACAACATTTTATAATTGAACTAGAATGAATTCTTTACAAATTTTTGTAACCTAAACTAGTCATGACAATTTTTTAATTAAAACTGCAATTTATAAAGTATTATTTACTTATTACATGTTTGTACTACAATTTGAGAAGTATATTTTAGACATAAAAAAATGTGTTCCCAATTTTTGGTCCAAGTGGCAGCGGCTGCTTCTTTACATCCCCTATAGTATGTATTCATTCAATTATTATTTTTTTTTAATTTCAGACTACTTCCATCCTATATAAAGGAACGATTTTTAGTGCTCATCTCTGATAGTACGTATCAGAGCTGTATTCGCTCGTCCAGAGTCAGCAGCATTCTGAGAGATGATACGACAATGCGCGGCACAAATAATAACAATAATGAATAATGTAATTAAAGTTTTCTAGGTATTATATTGTAATAAATAGCGTAAGAATGTAATAAAGTTGTGTGTGTTTTTTGTAATTCAAATGTATTTTCATTATTGGAATGTATTCAGGTAAGATGTAGATTCGCAGCTAGAGTTCGATTTTCCTCTTACTGAACGGAATCCCTCTGATGATGAAATGGGCTCGTATATAAACGACTTTTAGAGATAATTGATATCGGACCAGGAATCCGTAGTAGCTGACGAATAACAAAAAAAAAAAAACAAGTAAAAACGGCGTTAAGTTCGGCCAGGCCGAACTTTATATACCCTCCACCATGGATTGTATACCACAGAGGTTATCGGTTTTCGTAGAAGTGCAGTAATATTACAGGAAAATATAATTTTTTTAATATAGCCAAACCGAAACAAATACAAATAATGAAAAAATAGTTTTATAAATAAATATTATATTATAACTATTTCAAACCATTATTTATTTCAAATCAAAAAATAAATATTCTTATATTTATATTTTCAAAAAGCTTAAATACCATAAATATTGGTAGATAGTGGGTGCTACAGTTGGTTGTATTTCCATTCTATTTTAATTCCAAAAGTACAAATTTTGAAAATCCATTATCAGACTGTACGGCTGTTGCAAAATAACCTAACTTCATGATTCAACCAATTTTTGTCGTAAAAGAAAAATTACGAATTTGGAAAAAACTTTTTATTTTGCGTGTCTATGCAGTCGGAGGAATGTATACACCGAATTCCATGATTCCAACTGCGCCCATTTGGTCGGTACCATTTTTACCCCCTTGACGTTTCTACGCAATTAGAATTTCATCATTCTAACTGTAGTCGTTTAGTTGGTACTATTTTTATCCCTTTGTACCATTCTATCCCTTCATAGTACGAATTTCGAAAAATCTGTTTATTTTAAGTGTCTGCGCAATCAGAGGAATGTATTATTCCAGGTGTAGCCGTTTGGTTGGTACCATTTTTATCCCTCCGTACCCATTGTATCCCTTGAATGTACGAATTTGGAAAAATACCTTTTATTTTTCATGTCTACGTAGTCAAAGGAATGTATACTCCGAATTTCATGACTCTAGCTGCGTTCATTTGATTGGTACTGTTTTTATCCCCTTTTTCATTTTAACCCCAAAAAGTACGAATTTTGTAAAATCCGTGTATTTTACTTGTCTTTGTAATCAGAGGAATGTATACACCGAATTTCATTATTCTAGGCACAGCCGTTTGGTTGGTACCATTTTTATCCCTCTATTCCCAGTTTACCCCTTAAAAGTACGAATTTGGAAAAAATACTTTTATTTTATGTATCTACCCAATTAGAGGAGTGTGCACACCCAATTTCGTGTTTCTAGCTGTTGTCGTTTAATATGTACCATTTTTATCCCGTTTTTGCCCCATTTCACCCCCTACAAATAAGAATCACTTTATGATGCACGTTTTTGCGATAAAGGGGAATGCGCATACCAAATATCAAGCAAATATAAACAGACATATTCAAAAAACATGCTTAAATACGCTAAAATATTAGGGATTATTATGGGTATTTTTAGTCCTTGTGAGGGAAAATTTTTTCCCTTTGGGCCGATTTCGCCCCGTTTCAATCCCAACCGATCTACGACTATAAGACGTATTTATGGAAAATTTTAACGTTCTAGCTCCTTTCGTTTAGATGCTAGCGTGCTTTCAACAGACGGACATGGCTATATCGTCTTAGAATTTTGTGACGATAAAGAATATATATACTTTATAGGGCCTCAGGTCCATATTTCATGGTGTTACAAACGGAATGACAAAGTCAGTATACCCCCATCCTAAAGGTGGAGCGTATAATGAGCGGACTAAGTGAACACTTATCTGAAATATATAATGGTTATCCACCGATCGAAAATGAGTGTGGCATTGAGACTGCTTTCGCTGAAAATTCGCTGTCTCATGTTCCGCTACAACTGATGGGTTTTAATAAACATTCCTCCCCGATTAATGCAAATGGAGGGGACAATTTCACTACTTTAGATGAGTCTGTACAATTCTCAAGATCTCTCAACAATAAAAGCTCTTCTGAATTAGATGACCTATAGAACATTCTGATAATTATATATAATTATATTTATATTAAGTATTTGGTTTTATTGTTAGTATTTAGTTTTAAACAAAAACTTTTGTTTTATGAAAATCCATTATATATATATAGATGATATATATAACATAGATGATCTTAAAAAAAGCTTCAATGAATTTTAATTACAAAATTCATTATTTCCAAGCAAGGTTAAGTTTTTCCCAAAATTTGCTGTAGATCTCAAGTGCATCGCAGGCACATTCAAAATAATCTACAATTTCTAATTGCATATTTAATTGACACCAAATAAGTCGTAATGAATTTTGAAAACGCTTCATGAGTTAATTAAGTAGAAGCTCTTCAAGAGAGGCCTGCACATACAGCAGAATATAAATAACTTTTGTCAAATACATTCTCTCTTTAGAGTCTAGATTAATATTGTGTGGTCGTTATGTAGATTTGCTTTGGCTAAACAGCTGCAAAAAGCGAGCTTTTTTTCAAAATAATAATTCAACAACAAAAATAAAAATTTTGTGTTTGGGAAAATTTAAATCCCAAACATTATTTATTTTGTATTTTTTTTGTGTGAACTGCTGTTATATTGATAAATCAATAAAATCAAAATCAATCAAAATATTTAATAAACATTCAATTTTTGATCCAAATATAAGCATTTGTATTAATACAAAATTTTCGATTGGGTTTACTAGCTTAAAATGAAGAGACTTGATACGGCGGCAGCATTTTTATTTATAGAATGAAGAGGAATATCTAGCAGCACTCGTTCCTCATTAACTGAGAGAGTAGAAATCCACTTTCTGGTTAAGTGTGCAAATTCCAAAAAAAAAAAAAACACTAATCATGTAGGTCCAATCGAACATGTCTATTAGGGTGGTTCTTTTAAAATTGATTGTTGGATTTTTTGCGGGACCACAAGGATTTTTATTAAGGGACTGTTTTTTGAAATTATAATCGTTTGACTACGGCAAACTATCAAATATCAGCCAACTATTACTTTTCTATATATATAAAAATGAATCTGTGTTTGTAAATTTGTTTGTTTTTATAGCAGCCTAAACTACTGAACCGATCTTCTAGAAATTTTATTGAATAATGCCAGTTCTATGACAACTGGAGTGCTGAAATGTTGTGTAAGAGCATCTTGCATCAACGTGCATAGTTGTGCCAAAAATGGGCGGTATTGGAAAAGTGGGCGTGGCACCTCCCTTACGATGTTAAAACCTATTTCGAATATATTCAGTTCTATGTCAGCTACTATACTGACATTTTGTGTCAGTGCATCTAGCATAAACGTGCGCAGTTGAACCAAAAATGGGCGGTATTAGAAAAGTGGGCGTGGCACCTCCCATACGATGTTAAAACCTATTATCGAATATATTCAGTTCTATGACACCTAGAGTACTGAAATTTTGTGTAAGTGGATCAAGTGTAAATAGTTGTGCAAAGAAGGGCAAAATATGGATGTGTCCCTTCCCATACGAAATAAAATCCTGTTTTAGAGTATATTTGACACCGAGATGGGCGGAAAGTGACCGTAATCCTTCCTGTTTTAGAGTATATTTGACACCGATACCCCTAAATTGTTGTGTGAGTTAATTTAGTTGTAACCTACTTAGACAATATACAAATGTGCGTGATTTGAAAGATGAGAACATTTTGATTTGAATTTTGTAAAATTACACGTTTTATTTGGAATTTCTTAGCACAGTAGCAAATAAAAGTTACAATAAAAGAAATATCCATTTGTCAAATGCCGACTTAAGTCAAGAAAAAATAATATACATAATTTTTTAATTTTTTTGTGTTGTTTGATTTGAACGATTTGATTTATTTTCTATATGTTTTGAATGTAGTACATTCGAATTTCTGATTAACTAATTTCTACTGACGAATGAAGATTTTTTTGGTAATGGAGGAGAATCACACTCAACCAAAAATCAATTTGATTAACGTCATTTTCTTCAATGGTCTCCATGGAACATATCCATTTCTTTAGTATCTCAGGGAATTACCTTGATTATAATTTGTACATATATTACCGATCAGTAGAAAAATCTTCATATTAATTTTTATTCTATTTTTATTTTTTCCTGGCGCAGCGGGCGGGGGTTCAGCTAGTATTCGTGTTTTTATGTTCATAGACACAGCGAATTATAGACAGGCCATAAACCTCATGAGAAACAAATATGGGATTTTTTAAATGTTTATTTCCATTAATGTACTATGTAGCACTATCTAAGCTACCGAACTTTAAAAATTGCCTGGCCGTATGCATGGGTTGTCGCTAATGTTGAATTCAATGTTAAACCAATGAAAATAATTCGAATGTCTTCTGATTGTGTGCATCGTTCTTTTTTTACTCAACCGGTAATAACTTTTATTCAAAAAATTAACTAAAAATTATAAAAAAAGAAAAAAATGAGCAAAAAAATATTGAAAATTTTTCTTTAAAAAATATCGAAATTTAAAAAATATAAAAAAAATTATTTTATTTTAGCAAACAGCTAAAATTAAAAAAAATTGAAATTTAAAAATGATGATGAAATTTGGTGAACGTGATTGATATTGCAGATATATTCTAGACGATTTTTACTCAACCAAACTTGTATTCAACAAATTAAAAAAGAAAAAAAAATTGAGCAAAAAAATATTGAAATTTAAAAAATAAAAAAAAAATAATTTTTTTTTTATTTTTGCAAATAGCTTCAGCGCAAGCAATTAACTTAAAATTAAAATAAATAATAAAAAAAGTATTAAAGTAATTAAGTATTAAAAGTATATTATATATATATATATATATTTACAAATAAACGTTTTAATTTTATTTAAGGAAATAGCTTTAACACATAAAAAAAATTTTGCAAAATGAAATATTGAAAATTAAAAAAAAAATGATTGAATTATTTTGAAAAAAAATAAAACATTTATTTTTTTGTTTTATAATAGCAAAATTAAAAAAAATGATTTATTTTGAAAAAAAAATAAGAGATATTTTTTTTTTAATTTGTTTCAGCAAATAGCTACATCTATCTATCTAAACATTAATGAACACTTTTCGTATTAGCACGTCAATGATAAGAACAGAAGAATATATATTAAACAGACCAACAACAATAAAAAACAAAGGAGAAGATTTTTAGTTGGAAGACTGTGCAACCCTGCATGTTGAAGGTTTTTTACTCAACCAGTAATAACTTTTGTTCTGTAAAAGTTTTTAAGACAAAAAATTTAACTAACAATTAAAAAAAAATATTTTTTTCTAGTTTTTTCGTTTGCATTTTTTTGGTCCGTAATCAATATTTGATTTGAACTGGGATATTGTCCTGGCTCAAGACCATTTTGCTTCTATATTTAATAGAATGCAAATTTATTTACAAATGGCATGGTGACATTTATTACTTGGCTGCAGACTACCACGATCATGATTTCGACCATGTCAAAAGTCTTTTCAAGAGGCCGGGTTTGATGTTAAAAAGTAGCTGCGAAGTATTGCTGGGTAACTATAACTGCATATACAAATACTTGCATATGCAACTCAATGAGATGCTTGTAAGATGGCATGTGTGCTTTATTACTTGGTGCGATTTTTTAAACGCAAATTCGGCAAGTGAGTTGTGATTCTCGTTCGTTTGTGAGAATCATCTCCTTATAGAGGCCGGGTTTGATGTTGAAAAATCGCTGCGAAGCCACTTGAAAAGACTTTTGACATGGTCGAAATCATGATCGTGGTAGTCTGTAGCCAAGTAATAAATGTCACCATGCCATTTGTAAATAAATTTGCATTCTATTAAAAATGGTCTTGAGCCAGAACAGTATCCCAGTTCAAAAAAAAAAAATATATTTTTTTTAAATATTGAAACTTTTCTTTAAAAAATATCGATTTTTGGAAGAAAACTTTTATTTTTTATTTTATTTCAGCAATAAAGCTATAAATAAAAGAATAACTAAAAATAAAACATTTTTTCTTTTGAAAAACAAATATTGGAATTTTTTTAAAAAATAAATATTGAATTAAAAAAACATGTCATTTCGACAAATTGCTTTAGCGCAAAAAATAACTGAAAGTTAAAAAAAGAAAATCACATTTTTTATTTTATTTCGGCAAATAACAAAATTGCGCAAAAAGTTAGCTAACAATTACAAAAAATTTAAATATTTTGGAAAAAAATGAATTTTTTGAAGAAATTTAGTAATTTTTATTTTAATTCGGCAAATTGCTTTAGCGCAAAAAAACCACTGAAAATTAAAAAAGGAAAAACATTTTGAATTTTTTTTTAAACCATTTCATTTTAAAAAAATAGAATTAAAAAAATGAATTAAAAAAAAATAAAAAACATTTGATTATTAAGAAAAAGATATTGATTTGATTGATTTTTTTGACAGAAAAATATTAAAATTAAAAAAAAACATTTAATTTTTGTTTCAGCAAATAGCTACATCTGTGTTCTAAATACTCCGTATATTTGAGAGGGGGACTTCACTAAAGATATGGAAATACTGATGTATATTTACAATTTACAAAGCTCAGTAGCACTGTCTTAATATTAAACGAACACATATATTTGCTTCTCATGAGGCTTAATAGAATTCCGTGTGTGCTCGCTCGCCAAAAAATTGATAAGAACCTCCCTAATGTCTACTTTTCACACTAAAAAGAAAAGTAGACATTAGACAATAAAAAACAAAGTAAACAAATTTAAGTAACTTTGCAGATATAAGCTAGACTTTTATATACTCCACGAGATGACCCAAAATGACCCATTGTTAATTATACCGATCGACTTAGAATCACATTTTTAATCTAGTTAGCAATGTCCGTCTGTCTGTCCGTCCGTATGTCTGTCTGTCTATCTACTCTTGTAATCAAAGTACAGGTCGCAATTGTAGCCACAACCAAATGAAACTTTCTACAACGAAGTTTTTCGGGATAAGGACGAACGCTATCTAATTTGAAGGAAATCGGTTCAGATTTAGATATAGCCGCCATACGAATATCACTCCCGATTTGACTCTTTTCACTCTAGAAACCACACATTTTAACTGATCTTCTTCAAATCTGACAAAATAGCTTATATTTCAACTAGAAACACACATAGTGAAAATGGGTAAGATCGGTTCAGATTTATATATAGCTCCCATACAAATTTCGCTTCCGGCTTGCTTTTTCCGCCCCACTAACCACATATATTCACCGAATTTCTTCAAATTGAGCATAACACGTTATACTTGAACTGGAAGCACCAATTGTGAAAGTGGGTCACATCATTCCATGTTTGGATATAGCCCGATACAAATATTCTTCTCGATTTGACAAATTGGGTCAGATCATATTAGCCTATGATGAGGAAACATACAAAAATCCTTCCTGTTATCACTTTTTTACCGAATTGAATTGTATTCGGATAGAAAGTGAAGTGTATCATATCGTCGGCCCCGCCCGTTTCCTGTGGCAACCCTGCATCGTTGACGTTTTTTACTCAACTATTAATAACTTTTGTTTTGCAAGAGTTTTTATCGGAAAAAATAACAAAAAATTTAAAAAATAGAAAACTTTTCTGGGAAATAATAGATTTTTTTTTGGAAAAAAAATAAAATTTTTTTCTTTTAAAAATATCGATTTTTTTTGTAAAAAAAAACATTTTTTTTATTTTATTTTAGCAATAAAGCTAGAGCAAAAATAACTAAAAATTACAAAAAAAATAAAAATTAAAATTTTTTTGATTTTTTTTAAATAAATATTATTAACAAACATTTCAATTCTTTGTTTTATTTCGGCAAACAGCTTTAGCGCAAAAACATAACTAAAATTAAAAAAATATTTTTTTTTTTTTGGAAAAAACATTAAAATTTTTTTTGCAAAAAAAAAAATTATTTTGTAAAACATGTCATTTTTATTTCAGCAAATAAAAAAATTCAACTAAAAATTTTTGAATAAAAAATATTTTTTTAATCCAACAAAAAGGCAAGAACCACCCTAATGTCAACTTTTCGTACTAGCAAGTCAATGTCAAGCAAAGTCAACAACAATAAAACCAAAGGAACAGCTAGCTTAATTAAAGCCAAAATACTGCAACACATTTTAGTATTGGTCGAATATGTCTAAGCGTGCGGTTAACGAAAAAGTTCTCGAAAAAGACTTCAAAAAAATGAATCGAAAAATCGTTTTGCTCGAAGCTGTCTACATTTTACGTTTACTGGGCGTAATTCTAATATATCCACTACAAATATGTTGCTCCCTGTTGTGGGGTCTGTATCAATTGTTCCTGAGAAATAGAGTGAATCCACGTCAGATAACTAAAGGAGAGGTGGCCTTGGTAGGCACATGGCGTATTATTTGTTTTCCCAGCTTATAAAAACAAATTTTTTTCTCTTACAGATAACTGGTTCTGGCCGTGGTCTCGGACGCTGTATTGCCATAGCTTTGGCCGAAAAGGCTTGCAGCATAGCGGTGGCCGATATTCAAGGCACGTTGGCGGAGGAGACAGCCGATTATATCGCCCGGAAATATGGAGTAAAAACAAAAGCTTACAAGGTACACTTACACATGATTGGTAAACATTGTTAATATAAAACTTAATATAACATATGGCTATATACCTATGTAATTATAGCCAGATCATCAAAACTTCCTTTTTTTTAAATAATTCTTTGTCTCATGATTCACATCACTGAATTTTTCAGATTGACGTCACCAACTATCAACAGCTGCTGGATTTGAGATCAAAGATCAGCCAGGATTTGGGTGACGTTACCATTCTGGTCAACAATGCTGGCATTCTGTTTCTATCATCCGTTGAAAATCCCACTCCCGAGGAGGTACAGCGCATGCTTAATGTCAATTTGGCCGCCACTATTTATGTAAGTCCACTTTACAGCGTTATTTTTCTTTCGCATTTTCCATCTCTCCCACCCTCCACTAGACCACTCAAATATTTCTACCGAAAATGAAAGAACTCAATCGTGGCAATATTGTCAACATATCCTCGATGAGCGCCCTGATACCCGTACACTTTCTGAACGTCTATAGTGCCACCAAGGCAGCTGTGCGCAATTTCACCTCGTCTTTGCGCATCGAGCTGTTGCAATCCAACTATAACATCCGGGCAACTTGTGTGATTCCAACCTCTCTGGATACCAGCGAGCGATGCAATCAGCTCTTGAAGCTAGACCTCATCAATCTGTTAACACCCGTAGCCGAAGGTGAGGTGGCAGCCATGTATGTTGTCAATGCGATATTGAACGGAGCCGATGAGCTGACGGTGCCACGACCTTTAATGAGTATCTACAAATTGCAAGAGTATGTTCGGTTCGATTCGAAAATTTGGTATTATTACAATTGGCACTGATCATTCGTATATTTCCAGACTACTGCCGTCGTTTGTTGCCGAAGTTTTAAATGTTATATTGGGGAAAATTTGTTTGCCGCGAATGGATCGAGCGGAAGTGCAGCAAGTATTAAAAACTTCAGATATTAAGTACGATTGATGAAAAAACACAACTTTTTGAAAATAAAAAGTTTTTTCACTATTAAATTGTGAAAAATAAATTTCTATTTTTCCCAATAATATGTATAAAACATTTTTATGAGAAGAATACATACTATCAAAACAATCGCAGCTATCGAAGTCAAAAAATCATATCGCCTGACATAGGTTTTTGTAATTACAAAATTTCGAAGGTAAAATTTGTATACGTTCCTTCATGGAATGGATTATTCCGTTTGAAATATTGCAGATAAATGAACTTCGTTTGTGAGTTTCTGTTGTGGATGACGTTATTTCGTTTGCAGTAAACGCGTCATCACTTGTTGCAAAAGAACAAAGTCTTTAATGAGAAGGGAAATGTATTTATGGTCATTACAAACTCCCCAAAAGAGAAGTAATAGATATTGCTCCATACAAAGTAAAATATTTTAAATTCTATACAAACCATAATCTATAATTTGAAAAACAAATGTGATCTTAATTAAATTCAACTGTTTCAATATACTTTTTGTAGTGTTGGATACTTAATCAATAGGAAAATTAATTATCGAAATTATCAAATGGAAAACTTAGCTCCGCTCATTCCATGAAAATAAAGTTGGGATTGTTTAATGACGATTTGTAAAATTTTTTTTTCCTAGATCAAGTCGTCTCACAATGTATCATCAGCGGCAAAAACTTCAAAATTTCATGAGCCCAAATCTCGACTTTACTGATTGCATTTTGCAAAGAACATTCCCCTTACACATATACTAAAAGATGTTGCCATTATCGCAGCAAACTCAAGCTGTGGATGCTTTTAAAGTTCATAAATGCTAAAATAGTTGAAAATTTCATCATAATAGAGGTTATTTCATTGGGATGTATCTCGGACATCATGTATCGTATTGAAATTTCGTTTAGTTCGTAGAAAATAGGAGCTCTTAAGGAGTTATTTTGCATTTAAAAAGGTGTAATTACGTTTTTGCTTTCATTTGCCGGTAGTGGTTTAACTGAAGGTTGTATTTATTTAATTTTCTTAATTTTTAATTTTTCTTAATTTTCTACAGTATAAAACTATATTCGCGAGGACGACCGATGCCTCGCACTTACAAATATTATTAAACTATTCTCTTGTTTATTCATTTTAATAAGAATATTCTGCTTATAGCTGCAAACATCGCTTCAATTACTGAAATGGTAAAACCTTCTAAGCCAAAAATGAAGCAATACTTTCTTCGTTGTTCTCTGTTAATGTATTTTGGAAAATTTATTTAAAGCAAACTTTAGGGATGTAAGGTTTTATGGCATGCGAAAATTTCGGAATTTCCGACAATGAGAACTTGCTATCATTTTTATAGTAACTCTGATATCTGGAATTTTCCAGAAAATTCTACTTTTTTTCTTATTGCTTTTAATATTATCCATCCTTTAATTGAAAAATCATAGAAAAATTACGGAATTTCTGAAAATGAGCACTTGCTATAATTTTTATAGCAACTCAGAATTGTGTAATTTATCAGAAAATTCCACTATTTTCTTACTGTTTTTAATATTTTCCATCCTTTAATCGAAAAATCATAGACAAATTTTGGAAATTCTGAAAATGAGAACTTGCTATTATCATTTTTATAGCAACTCAGCATGTATGTATTTAAATATATGGTAAGGTCTATAATTTGAAAATGTTATTGCTTGCACTTAGAGGACTATTAATATTATAATAATGAAGCATCAAAAATGTTCTAATATGGTTTCGCATTTCTATGTAAAGTTGACAGCATCTAATCTGTCGGTATCAATGTGGAATGCACTCCGTGGTGGAGGGTATATATATGTGATTCGGCCAGGCCGCACTTAACGCCTTCTTACTCGTTTTTGTAGTATAGGTTTTACAGTGGTTCCAACTTCAAATTTCTATTTTCTAACAAAAAAAACTTTCTTTACGACTTTGAAAAAGAAGTAGGCCGAGATTTCTATTTAGATTTTTATGATGGGAAATTAAAACAAGTAAAAATAGCGTAAAGTTCGGCCGGGCCGAACTTTATATAACCTCCAGAATGGATTGCATTCCACAGAGGCTGTCGATTTTCGTTGAAGTGCAGTAATAATAGTCAGTAATGAAGTCTCAGTCAGAAGAAATGGGTGCACATTTCTTCTTTCAAACCAAATGTTACGGAGCCGCAAATTATTGATTATGTTGAGAAATTTACTGCTATTAGTAAAAATCACTTAGTGTGCTTTAAGTTGGTTAAAAAGGATGCCAATTTAGATGATCTTAGAAGCGTTAATTTTAAACTTGGAATTACTGCTGATTTCTACAAGGAATTGTTTAAGCCCTCGTTATGGCCTGCTAATGTTCAAGTTCGCCCATTTCTAAATTTTCACGCAGAACAACAAGCTGCAACTCTCACTTAACATCGCACAGTTTTCCTTGCTTAACCCTAGAACACTAACGTTATTATACCCTACACCACTTCGTGGTCTAGGGTATTATAAGTTAGTTTCGCGCCAAATGTTTGTAACACCAAGAAATAATCGAGCTAGACCCACCTTTAAGTATACCGATCGGCTTAGAATCACCAGCTGAGTCGATTTAACGATGTCTGTCTGTCCGTCTGTCCGTCTGTCCGTCTGTCCGTCCGTCCGTCCGTCCGTCCGTCTGCTGTCCATCTAAGCTTGTTCGCACTCTACAGGTCGCAATTGTTGTCCGATTGTCCTGAAACTTGGCAGAAGTCATTTTTTCTGGCCAAGGACCATTGGGATTGAATATGGAGGAAATCGGTTCAGATTTAGATATAGCCCCCATACAAATGTCGCTCCCGATTTGACATTTTCCGCTCTAGAAACAACATATTGTACCCGATTTTCTTTAAATTTGGCAGAACATCTTATAATCCAACTAGAAACACGTACGCAAACATTGGGTAAGATCGGTTCAGATTTAGATATAGCCCCCATACAAATGTCGCTCCCGATTTGACATTTTCCGCTCTAGAAACGACATATTGTACCCGATTTTCTTTAAATTTTGCAGAACATCTTATAATCGGACTAGAAACACGTATGCAAAAATTGGGTAAGATCGGTTCAGATTTAGATATAGCCCCCATACAAATGTCGCTCCCGATTTGACATTTTCCGCTCTAGAAACGACATATTGTACCCGATTTTCTTTAAATTTTGCACAACATCTTATAATCAAACTAGAAACACATATGCAGAAATTAGGTAAGATCGGTTCAGATTTAGATATAGCCCCATACAAATGTCGCTCCCGATTTGACATTTTCCGCTCTAGAAACGACAAATTGTACCCGATTTTCTTTAAATTTTGCACAACAGCTTATAATCCAACTAGAAACACCTATGCGAAAATTGGGAAAGATAGGTTCAGATTTAGATATAGCCCCCATACAAATGTCGCTCCCTATTTCACTTTTTCCGCTTTAGAAACCACATATTGTACCCGATTTTCTTTAAAATTGGCACAGCATCTTATAATCCAACTAGAAACACCTGTGCAAAAATTGGGTAAGATCGGTTCAGATTTAGATATAGCCCCCATACAAATGTCGCTCCCGATTTGACATTTTCCGCTCTAGAAACGACATATTGTACCCGATTTTCTTTAAATTTGGCAGAACATCTTATAATCCAACTAGAAACATCTATGGTGAAAGTGGGTAAGATAGGTTCAGATTTAGATATAGCCCTCATACAAATGTTGCTCCCGAATGTTTAACCGATTTAGGCGAAATTTTACATATTATATTTCACCAATAAACAGACATGGTGAAAGCGGATCACATCGTTCCAGGTTTCAATATACCCCCATACAAATGTCCTTTCCGATTTAACATTTTTTGTCAAACACATACATTTACAGGATGCAAAAATCCTTCCCGATTTCACTTTTTTACCGAATTGAATTGCAATGAGAATTGTTTGGGTGATGTCCATATGTCCATACTTTGAAATGACTTTGGTATACTACTGCATAATTTGTATTTGTCTGTCGGACAAATAGATCAATTACCATATTATTTATCATACTCGTTAAATTTGACTGAAGATGAATTTATAGCATATAAATTATATGAATATAATTTATATAATTTATATGAACTACATAAAATTGCTCCCATGAAATACCTGGGTTTAGTAATCAAAGCGAGGTACATATGCAGGGAGTGGTGTAGGGTATTATATAGTCGGCCCCGCCCGACTTTAGCCTTTCCTTACTTGTTATTAATATAATAATAGATATTATGTTCACTAATATACCTCTTTTAAAGCCAAAAAAGTATAAACTCCCCTGGTACACTCCTGGCCTAAAAAAACTGAAGAATTTGAGAAATAAATTCTATAAAATCGCTAAATCCACAAATTCAGTGTACAGTAAAAGAATGCATGCACATTATTCTAGAGAATTTTCATTTTTGAGCAAATTTCTTTATTTGCTGTATTTGTAAAGGGTGATTTTTTAAGAGCTTGATAACTTTTTTTTTAAAAAAAACGCATAAAATTTGCAAAATCTCATCGGTTCTTTATTTGAAACGTTAGATTGGTCCATGACATTTACTTTTTGAAGATAATTTCATTTAAATGTTGACCGCGGCTGCGTCTTAGGTGGTCCATTCGGAAAGTCAAATTTTGGGCAACTTTTTCGAGCATTTCGGCCGGAATAGCCCGAATTTCTTCGGAAATGTTGTCTTCCAAAGCTGGAATAGTTGCTGGCTTATTTCTGTAAACTTTAGACTTGACGTAGCCCCACAAAAAATAGTCTAAAGGCGTCAAATCGCATGATCTTGGTGGCCAACTCACCGGTCCATTTCTTGAGATGAATTGTTCTCCGAAGTTTTCCCTAAAAAGGGCCATAGAATCGCGAGCTGTGTGGCATGTAGCGCCATCTTGTTGAAACCACATGTCAACCAAGTTCAGTTCTTCCATTTTGGGCAAAAAAAAGTTGGATATCATCTCACGGTAGCGCTCACCATTCACAGTTACGTTACGATTCGCATCATCTTTGAAGAAGTACGGTCCAATGATGCCACCAGCCCATAAACCGCACCAAACTGTGACTTTTTCTGAATGCATTGGTAGCTCTTGCAATGCTTCTGGCTGATATTCACTCCAAAATCGACAATTCTGCCTATTTACGTACCCATTGAGCCAACAATGAGCTTCGTCGCTGAACACAATTTCTTTCTTTCTGAACTTTCTTAACAGAGCACGCATTTTGATAATAAAATTCAATGATTTGCAAGCGTTGCTCGTTAGTAAGTCTATTCATGATGAAATGTCAAAGCATACTGAGCATCTTTCTCTTTGACACCATGTCTGAAATCCCACGTGATCTGTCAAATACTAATGCATGAAAATCCTAACCTCAAAAAAATCACTCTTTATATTATAAGCTTTGAAAATAAGATTAGTTGTAATCCTAAGGCATTTTGGAGTTTCATAAAATCTAAAAAGAAAAGTAGTGATTTACCTTCTTCCATGTTTTTTGGTGATGAGCGGGCTTGCTTAGCTCAAGACCAAGCTAATTTATTTGCTAATTTCTTTAGTTCCAATTTTGAATCGGGTTCACAATTCATGGATTTCGCTCTTTTGGACTATATTACTGCAGTCTCAGATTTAACTTTTTTTAATATTTCTGAGAGTGATATTAGATCTAGTTTATCTGATATTAATGAATCGGCAAGGTTAGATACTGATGGTATTTCAGCTTTATTTCTGAAAAAATGTTCATCTTCTGTCAGCTTCCCATTGCAGTATACCTTTAATTATTCTTTAAATATTGGCTTCCTTTTAGATTGCTGGAAAATTTCCGCTATTACTCCAATACATAAATCTGGTCCTAAGGGGGACATTTGCAATTATAGGCCAATATCTAAATTAGCCAATGTTGCCAAGTTATTTGAACACTTAGTCTATGATAAGTTATTCTCTTTTGCTTGCCGATTTTTTTCTGAATCTCAACATGGATTTATGAAAAATCGTTCAACTACATCTAATCTATTAGTTTTTACTAATTACTGTATTAATAGCATAGAAATGGGTCACCAAGTCGATACAATTTACTTCGATTTTTTTAAAGCGTTTGACAAGGTTCCGCATAATATACTTCTCTTGAAGTTAGCTAAAATTGGGTTTCCACCTGCCCTGGTCAAGTGGATTAGGTCATATTTAAGTGAAAGACGTTGTTTTGTGGCTATTGATAATGCGATATCGGATATATATCTAGCCACGTCGGGTATTCCTCAAGGGAGTATATGGGGTCCCCTTCTTTTTAACATTTTTATTAATGATATAAGTTCTTGCTTCAAATATTCTAATTATCTAATTTATGCGGATGACATTAAACTGTTTTCGAAAATTTCTCTTCCTCTTGATTCTATCCAAATTCATGAAGATATTAATCGCTTGGTGGCTTGGTCCGAATTGAATCATTTACCACTAAACTTTGCGAAATGTTTTCATCTCCCGTTTGGTACGCGTACGAATTTGCTAAATACAAGTTATTGTATTAAGAATCATGTTGTGCAGAAGGTTAGTAGTATCTTAGACTTAGGAGTGGTTTTCGATTCTAAATTGGATTTCAATTTGCATATTGATTTCATAATGCCTAAAGCTTATACTGGGCTTGCGTTTATAAGAAGAAATAGTAAAGAATTCTCTAAACCATATACTCGTAAATTGTTGTATACAACATTTGTCAGGTCTAAATTAGAATATGGTTCTATGGCATGGAACCCGTGTTATGATATTTACTGTAATCGCATTGAGAGGTTAGTTTCTGTGCCATTTGTCAATCCCGTACCGACGTATGAAGCTATGTGTCGACTAATTCATTTGGAGTCTTTATCAAGTCGTAGATCAAAGAGCTCAATTTTATTTCTGTATAAACTAATTTGTGGTCTTATCGATTGTCCTTTTTTGCTTAGTCTTATTTGTTTTAATGTTCCATCTCGATGTCTAAGGCATAATGAATTTTTTAATATTCCTTTTCATAGAACTAAATATGCTTCTTTTGAGCCTATTCTGAAGTCCACGAAGGAATATAATAATTTAATAATTAAGCATGATATAGATTTGTCAAATAATTTAAATAGATTTAGGGAAACTTTAGATTTAATTTACTTTTAAGTTTGGCTTGTCTGTAAGGATTGTTACTCCATAGACATATGAATGAATAAATAAATAAATATTACAAGAAATATAATTTTTTTAATATAGCCAAACCACAACAAATACAAATATTGAAAAAATAATTTTATAAATAAATATAATATTTTTTATTATTCCAAGACACGCTTATAAGTTTGTAATATATATCGAAATAATACTTCAAATCAATTCAAAAAGTAAATATAAGACAGCAATCTCCAAAAAATCCATTATCTCTCAAGTGCATGCTAAACTAACTTCTTGAAAAAATAAAAAATAACAAATTTGGAGGGCTGCCAGTGCGTTTACACTATATACATATATTATTATATTTATATTTTCAAAAAAGCTTTAATATTGGTAGGTAGTGGTTGCCACAGTTGGTTGTAGTTCCATTCTATTTTAATACAAATTTTGAAAATCTATTATCTCATGTACATAGTGTAAAACAACTTAACTTCATGATTTAACCAATTTTTGCCTTAAAAGTACGCATTTGGAAAAATCTTCTTATTTTGCGTGTCTTTGCAGTTTCATGATTCTAGTTGCGCCCATTTGGTTGGTACCATTTTTATCCCCTTTTTCCAATTTTACCCCCTAAAGAGTACGACTGTCTAAAATCTCTTTATTTTACGTGTCTACGCAATTAGAAGGATGTACGCACTGAATTTCATCATTCTAGCTGTATTCGTTTAGTTGGTACTATTTTTATGCCCTGTTTCCATGGTATCCCTCGAAAGTACGAATTTGGAAAAAACCTTTTATTTTGCATGTCTACGCAGTCCGAGGAATGTATACTCCGAATGTCATGACTCTAGCTGCTGTCATTTGGTTGGTACTATTTGTATCCCCTTTTTTCATTTAAACCCCAAAAAGTACGAATTTCGAAAAATCCTTCTATTATTTTACGTGTATACACAATCAGAGGAATGTATACACCGAATTTCATTATTCTAGGTGCAGCCGTTTGGTTGGTACCATTTTTATCCCTCTATTCCCATTTTATCCCTTAAAAGTACGAATTTGGAAAAAATACTTTCATATTATGTATCTACTCAATTAGAGGAATGTACACAGCGAATTTCGTGTTTCTAGCTGTTGTCGTTTAATAGGTACCATTTTTATTCCTTTTTGGCCCATTTCACCCCCTACGAATAATAATCGTTTTATGGTGCATGTTTTTGTTATTGGGGGAATGCGCATACCCACAATACTCTAAAATATTAGGGGTTATTATGGGTTTTTTAGTCCTTGTGAGGGAAAAATTTTTCCCTTTGGGCCGATTTCGCCCAGTTTCAATCACAACCGATCTACGACTATAAGACGTATTTATGCAAAATTTGGGCCGTGCTTTCAACAGACGGACGGACATGGCTAGATCGTCTTAGAATTTTATGACGATCAAGATTATATATACTTTATAGGGTTTCAGGTCGATATTTCAAGGTGTTACAAACGGCATGACAAAGTTAGTATACCCCCATCATGGAGGTGGAGGGTATACAAATATAGTTATCATTAGAAAAGTACGCGTGGTGCGACCATTTTGTTTAAATAACTTCACATATCAAAATGACAAATTTCAAAATTTTATAAAAAATTATAGGGTTTTGGCCGTAAGTTACCACTGTGGAGTGGGCATTTTTTCCATTTCATTATTCACCGCAGGGATGTGAAATATTGGGTGGGACTTTGTTCTTTAATTATTGAACACAAAATCATACATATGATTACCACGACTGGATCGACAGTATCTCATCCGATCAACCAAATTTTTCAGTAGATCCCAAAATCCACACCAAACAGTGACTCGTTGTGTATGCAGTAGTAGTATAGTAATATAGTAGTATAGTAGTATATTAGTATATTAGTATAGTAGTATATTAGTATATTAGTATAGTAGTATAGTAGTATGAAATGTAGTATAGTAATATGAGATGAAAACGAGCTTCATGAAGGTTGAACTGAAGGCCAATCCAGGGATGCAAAATGTGATTTTTCATTTTGTACTTTCCGCTATTTAAAAATGTACTTTTTCGATCGCGACGGTACCAAAACCAATAAACGATGTTTTATTTTTAAAATCAATTTTATTGAAACAAAAAAAGTAAAAAACGTACATAAAAATTCAATTGCACATGTATATAAAGGGTGATTTTTTAAGAGCTTGATAACTTTTTTTAAAAAAAAAAAACGCATAAAATTTGCAAAATCTCATCGGTTCTTTATTTGAAACGTTAGATTGGTCCATGACATTTACTTTTTGAAGATAATTTCATTTAAATGTTGACCGCGGCTGCGTCTTAGGTGGTCCATCCGCTTAGTCCAATTTTGGCATTTCCACGTTTTTGAGTAACAGAGACCCAATTGGTGCGAACGGCGACGAATCGAAAATTGGTGGTCATTATTAACACTGGCCGATACAGCTGCGATATTTTCTTCAGTTCGCACTCTACGTAAGCGTGTTGGTGGTTTAATGTCCAACAATGTAAATTTGGTACGAAATTTAGTCACAATAGCCCGAATAGCCGCTTCAGTGGGTCGATTACACTGACCATAAAATGGAAGCGCGCAATGAACTTTCTTAACAGAGCACGCATTTTGATAATAAAATTCAATAATTTGCAAGCGTTGTTCGTTTGTAAGACGATTCATGATGAAATGTCAAAGCATACTGAGCATCTTTCTCTTTGACACCATGTCTGAAATCCCACGTGATCTGTCAAATACTAATGCATGAAAATCCTAACCTCAAAAAAATCACTCTTTATATACACATAACTTTAAAACATAAGCATAAAATATAAAAAAAAAAAACAAAAATAAATAATCTACAACCTATGTAAAAAAAATTATATAAAAGATCAAGATTTCACATGTTTCTGAGATCAATTTTGGTTTAAATTTTTTGTTAACATATCACGTGGAATGGTTAAACTGTAACAACAAGAATTTGAAGACTTCAATAAATCCTTCGTTTGAATTATACTTGATAATGTTGTCACATTAAGTCTGTTCCTCTCCTTAGTCTTTATAATGTTTTGAAATGAAAACATTCTTTCAACGTTTGCTGTCGAATGGGGTATAGATAAAATACCTGCTACCACTCTGGAAATATCAGGGTACAAAAACTCATTTAATTAATTTTTTAAACTAGCTACTTTTGTCCAAAAACTAGATATATCACTGTATTTTAATATTTTTAGCTCTGACACATCAGCTAATGCCCGATACTGGTTATTTATAGTCTCAAATTTCTTCTGTTCGTTAGGGAACATTTTAACTAAAAAAGGTACAATACTCCCTGTTTCACCAGATATTACATTTTCAGGGGCAAATTTGGGAAACCACTGCAGTAAGTCATTCGTAAAATCAATTTTTTTTCTTAAAACTTCACAAAACTTAATATAAAATTGTTTTGAACTACCCTTAAATTGTTTTATAATATCGTTATTTATAGTATTTGTGGCAATATATAGATCGACTTCTGTTCCACAATAAACATCCTCTAAATCAATGTGGTTTTCGTTAATATTCAGTTCATGTATTTCACATTGATCTAAGACAACTTTTTTTATAAAGTTTCGTGCTACTTGTCGGAACAAAAGGGACAATCTTGGGCGCAAAACGTGCATACGAGCATCTTCGGACTGCATTTCTAAGTTAACTTCGTTAATTATTTTAAGAATGTATTGAAGAAATAGAAATATTAATTTATAAAACGGATCATTTAATCCAGACGACAAAAAAATAATTTTTTCTTCGCTTGAATTGCTTTCAAATTCATGCAAATTAAAACAGTAAGTAAAGGGATCCCATTGTTCCAAAATTCTATCAACTACTTGCTGCCTTGAGAGCCATCGTGTGGATGAAAATTTTAAAATTTTGTGAATTTCAGCCCCGAAGTATTCCTGAAATTGAACAAATTCTAACCTACGGCTAGCACTATTGCAAAAATGACTATTTAGATACCTAATAAAATCGTCAATACTCTTTGGAATTCCAGACTTGAATGCAGCTGCTGCAGCTAAATTTAGAATATGGCATACACAACCATTTAAATATAAGTTCGGCACTAAACTTTTAAACTTAGTTTGCACACCTTGTTTTATACCCACCATTGTAGAACAGTTGTCGGTTGTTATAGCTACCATTTTTTCTAATGGTATACTATTTTCATTTAAAATCTTCATGGTGCTGCCATATATCCCTTCTGCTGTAGAATCTTCTAGCTTTACCATCCCCAAGAATCTATCTTGACATTTTTCTTGAAAAATTCTTATGACCACGGCTAAGTTTTTTGATACACTGCAATCCGTGCTTTCATCTATAGCCAGTGAATAATAATTGTTTCTGCAAAAGTTTGAAATTGCTTTGCTGTTTTCAGGTCCGGTTATATCTAGCAATATCTTTTGGCCTTTATTTCTGTTTATGTTCACTTTTTTGGCAATATCGGAGTCAGGAAAACCTTCTTTTATGATGTTATTAAGGTGATCGAGTACAGTAAATGGAATATTATACTCAGCTACAAATGCGCTGAGCATAATTTCCATTTTCCTGGCTGATTCTGCTACGGGACATCTCACGACATTGTCCAAACAATTATTAATTTTGGGTGTGGTTTTTAAAATGTTTATTTTTTTGACATGCGTTTCTCTCAGAGCATGTCTTTTGATGTGAGTATAACCACCCACTATTGGGACATTGCAGAGCAAACAAATTTTCCCATTTTCGGATTTTTTCAGCCATGTGAATTCTTCTGTCCACTCATCACGAAAAGGAACAGTGTACGGTTTATCTTTCTTTGCATTTCTAAATGTATCGAAATGTACAAAACATTTATGTCTTTACATTTTTAATAAAAGAAAATACTTGCAACTTACTTGGCTTCGTTACACTGCATTTCACAAATTTATAAACTTGCACCACGAATTTTTATTACAAAAGTAAACAACTTGAATTTGGTTGCATACAACAGGTGGTAAGATATAACGGCGCTACCTAATCAAAATGCGTGCCGGGTGCCGTGTGTCAAAATAAATATAGAATGCATGTATTCTAACCAGAGCTACCGAAATACGCACGACGTATGAAATTCAAAAGTTGAAAATTTTCAACTTTGACAGAACACACTCTCACCCTCACAATGAGTTTTGTAAACAAATGTGGAAAAGTTAGCAAAACATATTTTAAAAGCGTTTGAAGGTTGGAATAATGAAATAAAAATAACAAAAAGGGCAATACAATAAATATACAATTTTACTGTACAATTTTTGGTCTTCAACAATCTTTTCTATGATATACCGTATTTCGGTAGTGCGTGCGTACAAAAGCTTGTGCCATAGTTCTGAAATGACAGATAGGCCACGCTTTTTGATTAGGTAGCGCCGTAAGATGAAATATGCGGATGTCAAATCTTCTCGCTGAAATGGGCAAGTTTCATTGGTATCCGTCAGATGGAGCTGGTACCAAATTAATAAATCGGTACAAAAGTGTCATCTATGTCTGTTGCACAATCTTTCATTGTAAATCAATCACTGAATAAGAAAAAAGACAACTGATCGGAACATTTGTAAAATGTATCAAATAAGCTCCAAATGAGCCGCGGTTGTATCACGGTACTTTCTATGCCGAAAATGTATCAAAAAAGTACAATTGTATCAACTTTTGCATCCCTGGGCCAATCTGTTCTCGAATATGTTCCACGTAAATTTCTTATTTTGGAAGTAAGTTTTTAATATTTCCCAATATTGTTCGAGCGTATAGCGCCCTATTTTGTAAATGTCAAACATAAACCAGAAAATTAAATTGAATGTCTAATTAATTCTACCTTTCAAAGTCAAAGTAATACTTCTTGAGTAAGAAGTCAACATATGAGACTACAAAAATATACTAACGATTTTCTAGTCGGTGTTTTGCGATTTAATAGTTTCGTAATGAAAAAAATTAACAATTTTGAAGTGAAACTGCCGGGGAGGTCCACTTTCCAAACTGACTTTACTTGTAAATAATCGAAATCGGCACCTCAAGAATAAAATTTACAAGCGAAATAATGCTGTTGCCTTCACAATTGCAATAATTGGCCCAATGACACTGTTTGAACTGCATTTGCGATACTGATAAGAGGCAGCATTCTGAAGTTCAAGGCAGCAGATCATTTGAGCACTTTCTCTGCGATAATAACCTGATTTGCAATGCGGCGTAAATCTGAACAGCAATTGCTAAACGAACATTTATTAAATTCACTTTACGCGACATTTTAGTATTGTTCATATATTCATTGGAAGCAAGTGGTTGCGATTTAGAATAAATAAAAATTTCGTGGAAAACATAATTAAAAATGAATAGAAAAATCATTTTGCTCGAAGGTGTCTACATTCTACGTTTACTGGGCGTAATTCTAGTATATCCACTACTCATTTTCTGTTCCCTGTTATGGGGTCTGTATAAATTTTTCCTCAAGAGTAAAGTCAATCCACGCACGATAACTCAAGGAGAGGTGGCCTTGGTAGGCATATGGGGTTTTATTTGTTTTCTAAACTTATAATAAAGAAATTTTGTTCTCATACAGATAACTGGCTCTGGCCGCGGTCTCGGTCGCTGCATAGCCATAGCTTTGGCCGAAAAGGGTTGCAGCATAGCTGTGGTCGATATTCAAGGCAAATTAGCGGAGGAGACAGCCGATTATATCGCTCAGAAATATGGAGTTAAAACAAAGGCTTACAAGGTACACAGGCACAGACATGATTGGCATCGAATGTTAAGAGAAAATTCGCAGCAAAGACTCTCATTCCTTAGTAATGCTGGTCATTAGTCAAAACAAAATGTGTTCACTATTTATATATTGGATCCATTTCCAAGTAGTTTTACAAGGGGATGTACCGCCACACATACTTACAAAATTAAAAAAATATATCTCATCAAATCTATTACTTAAGGAACTGATAGCGGCCATCAATAATATCTTTTTCCAATATTTAGACATTTGATGTCCAAATCGTTTACCTTTTTCAGATCGATGTCACCGATTATCAACAACTCTTGGATTTGAGATCAAAGGTCAGCCAGGATTTGGGTGATGTTACCATTCTGGTCAACAATGCTGGCATTATGATGTTATCATCGGTTGAAAATCCCCCACCCGAGGAGATACAACGCATGGTCAATGTCAATTTGGTCGCCACCATATATGCAAGTACTTCGCTAGATCATTTTTTATTTGTTTTATATTTTCTCATCTCATCATCTCCAGACCACCCAAATATTTCTACCGAAAATGAAACAACTCAATTGTGGTAGTATTGTCAATATATCCTCGTTAAGCGCCCTCATACCCGTAAGCTATCTATACGTTTACGCAGCCACCAAGGCGGCTATACGTAATTTGACTTCGTCTTTGCGAATGGAGTTGTTGCAAAGCAACTATAACATCAAGGCGACCTGCGTGATGCCGACCATGATGGATACCAGCGAACGGAGTCTTCAGTTCATAAAGATGGACCACATCGAACAGGTGACACCTGTAGCCGAAGGTGAGGTGGCAGCCACGTATGTTGTCAATGCGATAATGAATGGTGACGATGAAGTGACTGTGCCATGGTCAATTATGGGTCTTTACAAACTTCTAGGGTAAGTAGTTAACTCTAGGAAGATAAGCTTATATTCTTGCACGATTTTGGCAATATTCAAAATATATACGACAAAATATACTTTATAATAATAATAATACTACATCCTTAATAGGCATTTTATTAAATTGATAATATTCGGTATATTTCCAGACTTTTGCCGACCATAGTTGCTGAATTTTGCAATGCTGTAGTGACGAAAATTAGTTGTCCAACAATGAGTCGTGCGGATGTACAGCAAATTTTACGAATTTCAGATATTAAGTATGATTGATGTTCGATTCCGACCAGTCGCTCGGCTCAAACTCTGGACCCATAATTAGAATATAAATAAATAAGTATGATTGATGATAGCAATAAGTGATAAGAATGATTGAAAAAGACACTGAATTTGGTACAACGATTTTCTTTTCTCTTTTGTGAAGAAGGGAAATATTCTTCCGAACTTAAAAATGCAATTACAAAATTTCGAAGACACTATATTATATATGTTCCTTCATAGAATGGATTGTTTATTATTCCGTTTGTAATAATCTCATGAAGAATTTATCATTCTTATGAGTTTTCACTGAAACTTTGTTTGATTTTGAAAAAAAAAAATCGTAAAAAATAGAAGCCATCATTTCATCACTTCCAAACTCACAAAGTCGCTTAAAAAGGTACCTAAAAACACTACTTTAAAATTTCAAAAAAAAAAAAAAAATTGATTAATGTAATTACTTCTTTTACAAAAATGCCTATACAACATTTTTATGACAAGAATACCTACTCAAACTTTCAAGTTCAAGTTTTTGATATGGCTTGATAAGGCTCGGACCAGATTTTAATTTTTAGCATGTTTTTTTCTAAATACAATTATCACCGTGAATTTTATTCAAGAAAAACCTGATTCATAGAGGTTATTTTGAACGCGTCCAGCTCAAAAACGGACAATGATAAAAGCGAAATATTTTGGGAGAACATGACTTTTATTTTGAAGCCAATTTTGGGTTCTGCTGAAGACTTCAGCACAACCTTTGATCTTAAACCAAAATAAATGACAACACAGACAACATAACACACATACAAACAACAACAATACACACGAGCTACCGTGAAGATGGACTATACCGTACAACAACAACATTTGCATTGTTGCGAGCGCATGTATAACAATGAATTGGTAAAGTGAGACTTTTAGTGTGTCGACTTACTTCGGTGGAATATTTTGTTTATCAGCGCTTCTCATTTGTCATATGTGACCGCTGGTACTAATATGAACCCTGATTTAAGTCAAAGACAAACATACGTTGCGAAAGTTCTGACGAGATGGGGTAGCGCCCATCGAAATTGTGCAGTCAACTTTTAGCTGCAACAATAAGGGTCTCACTTGCCTTTTTGCTAATTTTGGGTTCTGCTGAAGACTTCAGACGAACTTCAGACCATGCCGACGAATGGTTTATTCCACTAAATCCAATAACTTTTTTAATGAATATAACAATACAATTCATTAAACATTTCAGAAAAATCAACGACTGCTTTAATCGAGACAGCAACTTTTTTAATTCACTACTATCGAAAAAATCAATGACAGTTGTAATCGAATCAGCAACTTTTTTGAATGAATATTTTCGAAAAAAAAAAATCAATCACTGCTTTAATTCAATATATGTATCATTTTTATACACTTCATGGACTAGGGTATTATAAGTTAGTTTTCCGACAAAAGTTTGTAACACCAAGATATAATTGAGCTAGACCCACCTTTAAGTATACGGATCGACATAGAATCACCAGCTGAATCGATTTAGTTCAATTGTGGTCCAATTAGCATGAAATTTGGCAGAAGTTACTTTTTTTGGCCAAGGACGATCGGTATTGAATTTGGAGGAAATCGGTTCAGATTTAGATATAGCCCCCATACAAATGTCGCTCCCGATTTGACTTTTTCCGCTCTAGAAACTGCACATTTTCCCCGACTTTCTTTAAAATTGGCACAACATCTTATAATCCAACTAAAAACACCTATGGTGAAAGTGGGTAAGATCGGTTCAGATTTAGATATAGCCCCCATACAAATGTCGCTCCCGATTTGTCTTTTTCCGCTCTAGAAGCCACATATTTCACTCGATTTGCTTCAAATTTGGCACATTATCCTATAAGTAAAGTGGAAACAGCTGCGGAGAAAATCGGTCAGATCGGTTCAGATTTAGATATAGTCCCCATACAAATGTCGCTCCCGATTTCACTTTTTCCGCTTTAGAAACCGCATATTGTTTCCGATTTTCTTTAAAATTGGCAGAACATTTTATAATCCAACTAAAAACACCTATGGTAAAAGTGGGTAAGATCGGTTCAGATTTAGATATAGTCCCCATACAAATGCCGCTCCCGATTTCACTTTTTTCCGCTTTAGAAACCGCATATTATTTAAGATTTTCTTTAAAATTGGCACGACATCTTATAATCCAACTAAAAACACCTATGGTAAAAGTGGGTAAGATCGGTTCAGATTTAGATATAGCCCCCATACAAATGTCGCTCCCGATTTGACTTTTTCCGCTCTAGAAACTGCATATTGTCCCCGATTTTCTTTAAAATTGGCACAACATCTTATAATCCAACTAAAAACACCTATGGTAAAAGTGGGTAAGATCGGTTCAGATTTAGATATAGCCCCCATACAAATGTCGCTCCCGATTTGACTTTTTCCGCTCTAGAAGCCACATATTTCACTCGATTTGCTTCAAATTTGGCACATTATCCTATAAGTAAAGTGGAAATAGCTGCGGAGAAAATCGGTCAGATCGGTTCAGATTTAGATATAGTCCCCATACAAATGTCGCTCCCGATTTCACTTTTTCCACTTTAGAAACCGCATATTGTTCCCGATTTTCTTTAAAATTGGCAGAACATTTTATAATCCAACTAAAAACACCTATGGTAAAAGTGGGTAAGATCGGTTCAGATTTAGATATAGCCCCCATATATGTTTCAACTAGGAATACCTACCGTGAATGAGAAATATATAGGCGCATGTCACAGGCCTCAAGTGTAGTAATAGGCACCCTTCAAATGTCCGTCCGATTCATCCTATTACCGCTGTATAATCTGTATCTTGATAAATTTTTCCATATCATGTTATATTTACTTTACTCGGAATATCTGATGAAAAATTGGATCAATTACTTTATTATTTACCATACTCATTAAATTTGACTAAAGATGAATTTATAGTAACTGTATAATTTATATGAACTACATAAAATTGCACCCTGGGTTTAGTAATCAAAGCGAGGTATATTTGCAGGGAGTTGTGTAGGGTATTATATAGTCAGCCACGCCCGACTTTAGCCTTACCTTACTTGTTTTAACTATTTATTTCAATAACTCCAGCTACAATTTTAGTAATTGGTTTTACCATTTTCGTCATAACAGGAAAACAATTATACCAGAAAGTTATCAAATATACAATTTTCGTGATTGAAACTGATTTCTATTTTTTTCTGTGCACCTCAACTCAATGGATTTGAAATTTCCTCAAGATATCTCTTTTCGTTCAAAAGTTATAGAATTGTTTCCGAAAAATCGACTTGGAACCACTGTGCATTCGTCGTCATAGGGTTAACACAATAGCAATAGTGACGTTCGGGATGCTGCAATAGTTGGCCTAATGGACACTGCACTTGCGACGCTGATTAGAAGCAGCGTACTGCGTTGCTATAAAAAAAAACAGATTTCTAATGCGGAGTTGATCAGAACAGCAATTGCTAAACGAATAATTATTAAATTTCCATTGCTAAAGCCAAGAGTTTACGAGACATTTTAGTATTGTTCAGGTATTCATCGAAAGCGAGTGCTTGTGATTTAGAACAAATAAAAAGTTGGCGGAATAACAATTAAAAAAATGAATAGAAAAATCGTTTTGCTCGAAGGTGTCTACCTTTTACGTTTACTGGGCGTAATTCTAGTATATCCACTACTCATTGTATGCTCCCTGTTGTTGTGTCTGTATAAATTGTTCCTGAAGAATAAAATCAATCCACGCACGATAACTAAAGGAGAAGTGGCCTTGGTAAGCATATGTTTGTTTTTCTTCACTTATACAGCCGTACGACACGATTTTCCTATGAACTAGGCTATATAGAACTGAAACTATAGATAACCAGTAGCAAACTTGCTTACTCCGATTTTTATTTAGTGACCGTTTGTCCTTTTCACAGGACTTTTAATTTCAAAACGATATAGATGTTTTAATAATTTATTTTCATAATTTTGCGATTCATACAGTGGCGAAGGGGATATAAAATTAAAGGGAAGAACATCTATTAAAAATACAAAAAAATTCATAATTCTATCTGTATTAGTTTACTGGCATTTCCATTCCACCCCCTTAACAAGTAAAACACTTATAAAATAAATAAATAATGAGGAAAACTTGTATTGCTTGGAATTGCTAAAATAATAAAGATAGAAACATGAAGTTTGAAGTATTTTTAACAGATATTCCACTCTTTCATTTCATATTCGTATCGCCTCTGTACGATCAGCAAAAGTATGCAAATAAATTATTTAAACATCAGAATAACATAATCTCCTGTAAAAAGTACACTCGATTACAGTTTTGCTTCTGTTGATCTATAGTTTCAATTCTATATTGTCTCGTTCATAGGAGAGGGAAAAAGTTGTTATTTCTTGCATGGTGTAATACGGAATTTTCTTCCTCATACAGATAACTGGCTCTGGCCGTGGTCTCGGTCGCTGCATAGCCATAGCTTTGGCCGAAAAGGGTTGCAGCATAGCTGTGGTCGATATTCAAGGCAAATTAGCGGAGGAGACAGCCGATTATATCGCCCAGAAATATGGAGTTAAGACAAAAGCTTACAAGGTACACACATGATTGGCATCGAATGTCAAGGGAAATTCCCAGCAAAGACTTTCATTCCTTAGCAATGCTGGTCATTAGTCAAAACGACAAGTGTTCTTTATTTATAAATATATCGGATTCATTTCTAATTAGTTTTTCTAGGAGATGTATATATAATGTGATGTAATATATATAATCAAATCTATTAGTTAACGAACTGAGGGCGGTCATGCCTCACAACGCATTTTTCCAATATTTGATCACATTTCATGACCAAGTCATTAAAATTCTTTCAGATTGACGTCACCAACTATCAACAACTGCTGGATTTGAGATCAAAGATCAGCCAGGATTTGGGTGACGTTACCATTCTGGTCAACAATGCTGGCATTCTGTTTCTATCATCCGTTGAAAATCCCACTCCCGAGGAGGTACAGCGCATGCTTAATGTCAATTTGGCCGCCACTATTTATGTAAGTCCACTTTACAGCGTTATTTTTCTTTCGCATTTTCCATCTCTCCCACCCTCCACTAGACCACTCAAATATTTCTACCGAAAATGAAAGAACTCAATCGTGGCAATATTGTCAACATATCCTCGATGAGCGCCCTGATACCCGTACACTTTCTGAACGTCTATAGTGCCACCAAGGCAGCTGTGCGCAATTTGACTTCGTCTTTGCGCATCGAGCTGTTGCAATCCAACTATAACATCCGGGCAACTTGTGTGATTCCAACTTCCATGGATACCAGCGAGCGATGCAATCAGCTCTTGAAGCTAGACCTCATCAATCTGTTAACACCCGTAGCCGAAGGTGAGGTGGCAGCCATGTATGTTGTCAATGCGATATTGAACGGAGCCGATGAGCTGACGGTGCCACGACCTTTAATGAGTATCTACAAATTGCAAGAGTATGTTCGGTTCGATTCGAAAATTTGGTATTATTACAATTGGCACTGAGCATTCGTATATTTCCAGACTACTGCCGTCGTTTGTTGCCGAAGTTTCAAATGTTATATTGGGGAAAATTTGCTTGCCGCGAATGGATCGAGCGGAGGTGCAGCTACTATTAAAAACTTCAGATATTAAGTATGACTGATGAACAAACACAACTTTTTGAAAAATAATGGTTTTCATAACTTGTGAAAAATAAATTTCTAATTTTCCCAAAAATATGTATAAATCATGTTTATGAGAAGAATACATACTTTCAAATAATACTTTCATACCCCATGACATAGATTTTTGTAATTACAAAATTTCGAAGTTAAAATTTTTAGACGTTCCTTCATAGAATGGATTATTCCGTTTGAAATATTGCAGACACTTCGTGAACTTGGTTTGTGAGTTTCATTTGTGGTTGACGTTATTTTGTTTGCAGTAAACGCGTCATCGCTTGTTGCAAAAGAACAAAGTCTTTAATGAGAAGGGAAATGTATTTATGGTCATTACAAACTCCCCAAAACAGAAGTAACAGATATTGCTCCAAACAAAGTAAAATATTTCAAATTCTATACAAACCATAATCTATAATTTGAGAAACAAATATGGACTTAATTAAATGCAACTATTTTAATATACATTTTTTTAATGTTGGAAACTTAATCAATAGGAAAAATAATTATCGAAATTTTCAAATGGAAAACTTAGCTCCACACATTCCATGAAAATAAAGTTGGGATTGTTTAATGATGATTTGTAAAATTTTTTGTTCCTAGATCAAGTCGCCTCACAATGTATCATCAGCGGCAGAAACTTCCATTGTCATGCGCCCAAATCTCGACTTTACTGATTGAATTTGGCAAAGAACATTCCCTTAAACATATACTAAAAGATGTTGCCATTATCGCGGCAAACTTAAGCTGTGGATGCTTTTAAAGTTCATAAATGCTAAAATAGTTGAAAATTTCATCATAATAGAGGTTATTTCATTGGGATGTATCTCGGACACCATGTATCGTATTGAAATTTCGTTTAGCTCCTAGAAAAGAGTATCTCATAAGGAATTCTTTTGCATTTAAAAAAAGTGTAATTATGTTTTTGCTTTCATTTTCAGACAGTGGTTTAACAGAAGGTTGTATTTATTAAATATTCTTAATTTTCTACAGTATAAAACTATATTCGCGAGGACGACCGATGCCTCGACACTTACAAATATTGTTAAACTATTCTCTTATTTATTCATTTTAATAAGAATATTCTGCTTATAACTGCAAACATCGTTTCAATTACTGAAATGGCAAAACCTTCTAAGCCAAAAATGAAGCAATACTTTCTTCGTTTTTCTCTGTTAATGTATTTTGGAAAAATTATTTAAAGCATACTTTAGGGATGTAAGGTTTTATGGCATGTGAGTGCATGTAAATATTGATCCGATATTAATCTTAAGTTAATTATATAGTTATAATAGCTGTTTGTCATCCATTAAAAACTAAAATAATTTTTACCAAAAACTTGTATTTTGTACCCGGCGTTGGGCGGGTTAATTTTTCCCTAATTCCCTACTTCGTATACTTTGGTAATGGGTAATTTTAGATAGTTTTAGTTACACAATTTTAGATAGATAGTTACATTAAAATTTTCAAGCGAATCGGTCCACCGGTTTGGCGTCCTATACGTAACGTACAGGCATACAGACACAAAATGGTAGATTGAATGATGATAGATTTCAAAAATCTTAAAAAATAAAAATTTTTTTTGGGCGTGGCACTGACTATTTGCATTTAATTGTGGGCTCAAATGAAATCACTGGTAATGATTTGTATTAACATATATATTAAAAAAAGAAATGTATGACGTTTTTTTTTTCATTTTAACTTACATGGGAGGTAGGCGTGGTTGTGGGCGAATTTAAACAAACATTGTTTTTCATCTAATTTGACGATGTAATGGATTTGTGCTAAATTTTCTAATTCTTCCAATTTTTACCGCAGCTAGTATGAAAATATTCCACTGTGTGGAATAAGTTTGAAAAATATTATTTTTCCCAAACTTCAGATTTAAGTAAGATATTGGCATCCGTTTTCAGATGTTAATTTTTTAAGCAATCCAACAGCGAAAATAGCTTTAAATTCGAGCAAAAAGTCTCACAAAAATATCAATTTTTTCTTGTAAGTCAGATATCTCTTAAAGTAATTGAGGTACACACACATCTAAGCACATTTTTGTAGGTATTTACAAGCACTATACCAGAAGGCCCCATTCTTCATATCATCTAGAAAACACCTCTACTCTATGGATGTGAATATCTCTTTTAGTTCAAAAGTTATAGAATTGTTTCCGAAAAATCGACTTGGAAGCACTGTGCATTCGTCGTCATAGGGTTAACACAATAGCAATAGTGACGTTTGACCTAATGATACTGTTTGTATTCTGCGCGATAAAAACCGGATTTGTAATGCGGATTGTAATGATCTGAACAACAATTGCTAAACGAATAATTATTAAATTCCCATTGTTAAATCCAAGACTTTACGAGACATTTTAGTGTAGTTCAGATATTCATTGGAAGCGAGTGGTTGAGGTTTAGACTAAATAAAAAGTTCGCGGAATAGACTTGGAAATGGATAGAAAAATCGTTTTGCTCGAAGGTGTCTACCTTTTACGTTTACTGGGCGTAATTCTAGTCTATCCACTACTCATTGTATGCTCCCTGTTGTTGTGTCTGTATAAATTGTTCCTGAAGAATAAAGTCAATCCACGCACGATAACTAAAGGAGAAGTGGCCTTGGTAAGCATATGTTTGTTTTTCTTCACTTATACAGCCGTGCGACACGACTTTCCTATGAACGAGGCTATATAGAACTGAAACTATAGATAACCAGTAGCAAACTTGCATACTCGGATTTTTATTTAGTGACCGTTTGTCCTTTTTACAGGACTTTTTATTCCAAAAGAATATAGATGTTTTAATAATTTATTTTCATATATTTTGCGATATCAAATTAAAGGGAGAAATATCTGTTAAAAATATTAAAAATTTCATAATTCTATCTGTATTAGTTTACTACCATTTCCACTCCACCCCCTTAACAAGTAAAACACGAATAAAATAAATAAATAATGAGGACAATTTGTATTGCTTGGAATTGCTAAAATAATAAAGATAGAAACATGAAATTTGAAGTATTTTTAACAGATATTCCACTCTTTCATTTCATATCCATATGGCCTCTGTACGATCAGCAAAAGTATGCAAATAAATTAGTTAAACATCAGAATAACATAACCTCCTGTAAAAAGTACAATCGATTACAGTATTGCTACTGTTGATCTATAGTTTCAATTCTATATTGTCTCATTCTTAGGAGAGGGAAAAAGTGGTTTTTTGTTGCATGGTGTAATCCTGAATTTTCTTCCTCATACAGATAACTGGCTCTGGTCGTGGTCTCGGTCGCTGTATCGCCATAGCTTTGGCCGAAAAGGGTTGCAGCATAGCTGTGGTCGATATTCAAGGCAAATTGGCGGAGGAGACAGCCGATTATATCGCCCAGAAATATGGAGTTAAAACAAAAGCTTACAAGGTACACAGACACACACATGATTGGCATCGAATGTCAAGGGAAAATTTCCAGCAAAGACTCTCATTCCTTAGTAATGCTGGTCATTGGTCAAAACAACAAGTGTTCTTTACTTATATATCGGATTCATTTCTAATTAGTTTTTCTAGGGGATGTATATATAATGTGATGTAATATATAATCAAATCTATTAGTTAACGAACTGAGGGCGGTCATGCCTCACAACGCATTTTTCCAATATTGGATCACATTTCATGACCAAATAATTAAAATTCTTTCAGGTCGATGTCACCGATTATCAACAACTCTTGGATTTGAGATCAAAGGTCAGCCAAGAGTTGGGTGATGTTACCATTCTGATCAACAATGCTGGCATTGTGCTGCTATCATCGGTAGAAAATCCCCCTCCCGAGGAGATACAACGCATGGTCAATGTCAATTTGGTCGCCCCTATTTATGTAAGTATTTCGCGGCCTCCATTTTTTATTTGTTTTACATTTTTCATCTCATCACCTCTAGACCACCCAAATATTTCTGCCGAAAATGAAACAACTTAATCGTGGTAATATTGTCAATATATCCTCGATAGGCGCCCTCATAGCCGTAAACTGTCTTAACGTTTACGCAGCCACCAAGGCGGCTATACGTAATTTGACTTCGTCTTTGCGGATGGAGTTGTTGCAAAGCAACTATAACATCAAGGCGACCTGCGTGATGCCTACAATGATGGATACCAGCGAAAGGTGTCATCAGCTCATGAAGATGGATCAGATCGATCTGGTAACACCTATAGCCGAAGGTGGGGTGGCCGCCACGTATGTTGTCAATGCGATAATGAATGAGGACGATGAAGTGACTGTGCCTTGGGCTATAATGGGTCTTTACAAATTGCAAGGGTAAGTAATTAACCCTAGAAGGATAAGCTCATTCTATTGCAGGGTTTTGGGTATATTCAAATGGTTTTGAAGAAAGAAATAAATGCTATACGTCAAAATGGACTATAAAAACATAAAAATACATCCAATACAGGCGTGTTATTAAATTGCTAATCTTCGGTATATTTTCAGGCTACTGCCGGCCATAGTTGGTGAATTTTGCGTTGCTGTCGTGACGAAAATTTGTTATCCAGAAATGACTCGTGCGGATGTACAGCAAGTCTTACAAACTTCAGATATAAAGGACGATTGATGATGTAAATAAACGATAAAATAAACGGTTGTGGGGGGAGCCAAATAATAAGTGTCACTATGACATTTGTAAATAAATTTGAATTCTATACAAAATAGATGTAAAAAGGTCTTATAGATTTGAGACCGGAAAAAAGGCATAAACATTGTAAATACAATACAAGCGACAACTCTATAGACGCGTCGACACGTAAAATAAAGGAATTTTTCGAATTTAACAATTTAAGAAGAAAATGGATAATGGCTGGTAAAGGGCTGAAAGTGAAATCAAGGAATTAGGTGTATACATTAGAGCGTACCAGGTTACAAGTAAAAAAGTTCGCCGTACACCTTCGAATATGAAGTATTATTGAAAGGTAGTTTCAAAAAATTTTTTTTTTATTTTTTTTATGCCGAAGGTAGGGGTCGCGCTTTTACATTTTTCTATATAACTTCTGCATTTATAAACGGATTTTAAAGTGTGATACATCGATGATTTTGTCTCGACGAGGCCGATTTTTTTGTCTTTGAAGTCATTGAGCTCAAGAATGATTCATGATTTTATGCGAGCTTTAATTTTCTGATATTAGAGTGGTACATAAGGGTAGTAGCAACTGAGATATGATGGGTAAGTACCAGAAGGGGGTGCTTGAGCTCAATGACTTCAAAGACAAAAAAATCGGCCTCGTCGAGACAAAAACATCGATGTATCACACTTTAAAATCCGTTTATAAATGCAGAAGTTATATAGAAAAATGTAAAAGCGCGACCCCTACGTTCGGCATAAAAAAATTTTTTTTGAAACTACCTTTCAATAATACTTCATATTCGAAGGTGTACGGCGAACTTTTTTTTTGAGGTACGCCCTAGTATACATGCCTCTGATAATAGAATTCTACGAGATTTGAGGGGGGAAATGGAGCGAAAAATTGTACCAACCACACTGCCGCTAAAATCATGAAATTCGGTATATATGTACATACTTGAGACTACGTAGACGTGAACAACTAAATCATTGTTCCAAATTCGTACTTTACGGGTCTGAAACTACACAGAAAAAAATTGAAAAACATACTCAATTACAAAAAATCTCCAAATTCGTAGTATCAATTATATTTTTATTTGATATTGCTCCAATGACAAAAAAATGTAAATAAAATTATCAAAATGCTCAAATATATTCATTCAATTAGCTGAACCCCGCACAGTGGGATTTTTGTGCAATAAGTCATTTTTCGACACATAAAATTTAAAAATGTAATGATGCAGTTTTGTAGAATTTTGATTCAGTATGAAGAATCCATAAATTGTATCCCAAAAAAGTTTATTTGTCTTTGAAATAATGAAGTAAAGTCACGTGTAAATTTTGGTTCAAAATATTGAAAACTGTTTACGCACATCTATAGAGTTTGTTCGTAAGATAATTTTATTGCTCTGATTTAAATAGTGTTTTTTTAAATATAGCATTTTCTGTGTATTTAAAAAAATATATAAAGTTCGCTCATATGGTTTAAAAGATATGATAGAATAAAATTCGTTCTATAATGTACCGTGATTACAAACTTCATTGGAAGAAAAAAAGGTTGCTCGGTCGTGCTAGGTGCTCCCGCTATAATAAAATGAAAGGTAAGACTCCATACTATCAATTAAAATTAAAAAAGTTTAAATAATTAATAATCTATATATATAAAAATCAATGTGTGTCTGTATGTTGCGTATAATAGTGACTATACAATGGTCATGATACAAATGGACGTGAGACTGCCCACACCAACTATATATTAAAATTATCACAAAAAACGTAACGAATGGCGGATTCTCTTGAAAATTTTACTGTATCTAGCCTGTGGAAAGGGGATGTTTTCGTGCTATAATAGGGGAAGACACGACAAATGGACTCCACAAAAACTATATTTTAAAACTATAACAAAATACATTGATTCACTTGAATATTTTATTGTAACGAACAGAGGATGACCCTTGATTATATAAAGGTCATGCTACAAAAAGGGACGCGGCTCCACCCAAACAACAATATTATTATATATTTTTTTCTGTCGCTACGTTCAGGTAATGGTTTGGTTCTTGAATATAAGAGGTCATGGTATGAACAATTGCAGCGTCTCCAAAAACAACAACAACAACGCAACAAAAAACCTCTATTAATTGCAAAACAACATGTGGCCTTTGACAAAATTATAACTGCAATAACAAATGACAGCGGCGGCCTTTTTTCTCGATGCACCAGGAGGCACACTTAAAACCTTTCTCATCAGTTTGGTATTAGCGCACATCCATCTCAAAATGGGATAGCCTTAGCTATTGCTTCCCCCGGTATTGCTGCTACATTATTGGATGGAGGACGAACTGCACATTTAGCGTTGATGACTGCACCATGGCACATAAGAAATCCATAGATGCGCTTAATCGGACACTTCAAGATTTAAGATCAAATACACAACCATTCGGTGGAACTCTTATTTTACTAGCTGAAGACTTCCGACGGACCCTTCCAGTAATTCCAAAATCAGCACCCGCATCTCTGGCGATATGTACAAAAAATTAATCTGACCACCAATATGCGTGTACATCTGCATCACAATGACTTAGCAGCTATATTTTCGAAATATCTACTGGATGTTGGTAATGGAAAAGTATCAGTTGATGCAGTGAAAAGGAGTATTACATTTTCAATAAATGTCATTCAGGAATCAAATCAGCAATTAATCGAGAAAGTCTTCCCACAAATTACCACAAACTATGGAAACAAAGATTGGTTTTACGTCCGTGCTATATCGGCTGGAATTTCTGGAACAAATTTCTAGGTGATTGCACACATTACAAATCGATAGACAGTATCATAAATGCGGATTAAGTTGTCAACTATCGAATTGAATTTCCAAATTCTTTGGACCTTCCAGGAATTCCGCCGCAAATGTTATCTCTTAAAACTGGTTTACCTATAATTCTCCTAAGGAATGTTAGTCCTCCTCGATTGTGCATTTGTACTAGAATTTCTGTCAATCGACTAATGCCCAACGTCATTGAAGCAACGATTTTAAATGTACCATATACCATCCGATTTCAAACGACTACAGTTTCTGATTCGCCTAGCATTTTCAATGACTATAAACAATGCACAGGGACTATCACTTTAAGTTTGTGGATTGAATCTGGAAAATCCATGTTTTTCACATGGTCAGTTATATGTTGCTTGCTCTCGAGCCCAAACACTTTAATGTACTTGAACAAGGTAGACAAATTGTAAATATCGTGTATCCCGAAGCACTCCAATATACTGGCTAACTTAACTAATAGACACAAAATACATTCTTAGAAATAATTACAATAATTAATTATCTCTCTAATAAATGTTTCATTTTCTTTAAAGAAACACTGAAAAAATTACATAAATTTTCATGAAGTTTTTATATTTTAATTTAATTTAATGAATTTAAATAAATAAGTATTAATTTAAACTAATTTACCGAAGTAAAAATATACAAAACAAAAATTGCGAGCATACAAAGTTACATACATAAGGAAGACGAAAACCCGTGCAACGCAGGGTACAAAAAGCTAGTCTTTTATAAATCATAAAATTTGTCTCCAAATTGATGAAATTTTTAATTTTAAAAAATTACAAGAAGATATAGAAAAAGATAAAAGATTTTAGAAATTATAGATTAATGTTCTCAGAAAGTGTTATAGAGTTGCAACAAATCCAGATACAGATACAGATCCTATCAGTTTTTGGAAAAAGATAATATGGGATACGTGGGCGGTGGGAGTAATAAAAGGTTCTGTGGCAAATTTCAAAAAGTTTGGGCCAAAAATAAATTTGGGTTCTATGGGCGGTGGTAGGTGGGCGTGTCCAAATTTGATGAAACTTTATTTTACAAGTACAAATTATACAGTAGTAATAGGACCGACATTTCAAAAGGGGCCTATAACAACATTCTGGGCCTGGTCCAAAACATGTGCCTATATATTTCTCATTCACTGTAGGTATTCCTAGTTGAAAAAAATATGATGATCTGCAAAATTTGATGAAGATCCGATGTAAGATGTAGTTTCTAGAGTTGTAATAGATCAGAAAGGGCCCCATTTGGGTTACACCAAAGTATAGACATATGGGCATCACCCAAACAATTCTCATTACAATTCAATTCGGCAAAAAAGTGAAATCTGGAAGGATTTTTGCATCCTGTAAATGTATGTGTTTGACAAAAAATGTTAAATCGGAAAGGACATTTGTATGGGGGTATATTGAAACCTGGAACGATGTGACCCGCTTTCAACATGTATGTTTATTGGTGAAATATAATATGTAAAGTTTGGCCAAAATCGGTTAAACATTCGGGAGCAACATTTGTATGAGGGCTATATCTAAATCTGAACCGATCATACCCAATTTCTGCAAAGGTGTTTCTGGTTGGATTATAAGCTGTTGTGCCAATTTTGAAGAAAATCGGGTACAATAGAATTTATGGTTTCTAGAGCGGAAAATGTCAAATCGGGAGCGACATTTGTATGGGGGCTATATCTAAATCTGAACCGATTTCCTCCAAATTCAATACTGATGGTCGTTGGCCAGAAAAAATAACTTCTGCCTAGTTTCATGACAATCGGACAACAATTGCGACCTGTAGAGTGCGAACAAGCTTAGATGGACAGCAGACGGACAGACAGACATCGGTAGATCGATTCAGCTAATGATTCTAACCCGATCGGTATACTTAAAGGTGGGTAGAGCTCGATTATTTCTTGGTGTTACAAACATTTGGCGCGAAACTAACTTATAATATCCTAGTCCACGAAGTGGTGTAGGGTATAAAAATCATATTGATTTGTATCGTGATCAGTAAATATGTACCAATTTTCAGCCCCCCGGCCACAAAAAGAAAATCTTAAATCCAGCATCATATTTATCTTTCTCGTGGTCAGTAATATATATGTACATTAGAATGGGTCGCGAAAATTAATTGATGCGGTCACCACCCAAAAGTGAAGAAGTGTGAGCTAAACGCTCCGTGTATTTTTTTATGTTGGATTTTAATCCAAAATGTTTTTCTTAATTACTAGACCCTTGGCATCACTTTAAATAAACATTTTTATTCTTGTCTTAGAATAATTCGTTGGTCGTATTATTCTACGCTTATATTGATTTTTGTGTTTTTAAGCTAAAAACTCACATTTCTTGGAAACGTTTTCTACGAGAAGTTATGAAAAATAAATAGAAGGAATCAATACCTTTCGAATGATGCCTAAATTATGAATATCGGAAGAATCGAAGGATTTTCAGACGCACAATTTTCAAACTCTTTTTACAAAAATGAGCACTGCGGCGTAAATTTCCTTCCGATTTTCATCATTTAGGCTTCATTCGAAAGGTATTAACTGCCGCTATTTATTTTATAAAAAATACCACTATGAAAAACACAAAAAATTACTATAAAGGTCCAAACACGCAGTAACTAACTCTAATACAAAAATCAAAATTATATTTATTATTTCAGAAAAAAATACAGCAAAAAAATGCACGGGAAAACATGATTTTAGAGGTATTATCAGGAGCGGTTAGCTCACAGACCGCTTGATCTAGGGACGAAATATTTTGCAAATCATCATTAAACAATCCAAACTTTATTTTCGTGGGGTGACTGGACATTGTTTTTCCATTTGTATGGACCGCGACCCAACTTAATGGACATATATACGTTTCAGCCTTCTACCTCAAAAAAACACTATTGCCCACGCCCACTTCACCCACAAAACGAAAATCCGAACTTCGGCATCAAATTGATCTTTCTCGTGGTCAGTAATATATATGTACCAATTTTCAGCCTTCTAGCTCACAAAAACACTTTTGTCACGCCCCTCTCCACCTATAGTCACTTCCAGACCTGCATCTATCTGTAATTGAAAATTTCAGCAACATCGGTTCAGCCGTTTACGCGTGACTGCGGAACAAAAAAACAGACAGAGAGACAGACACTAAGATTTTATAATATTAATAGGCATTAGTTTCCATCAATTATTGTGATAATTGGATATATTAAAAAAATATTTATATTATATTATTTTCAGCATAATTGAATTAATTATTAGAATAATTGAAACAATTATTTCCACAATTAAAGCAAATAATGAAACACATTTCTTGATTTATTTTAGCAAATTGTATATGAGTCATTTCATGTCAAGCGGTACGGGTTTTTGACGGTACCTGCGATTGTTTTGAAAGTTTGTGTATGTATTCTTCTCATAAAAATATTGTGGACGTATTTTTTGGAAAAAAAATAAATTTCTCTTTTCCCGAGTTATGACCAATTTAACAGTGAAAATACTTTATCGATTTTGATGTGTTATACCTTGTATTGAAGGTAATTTCAATTACCTTCAGGGTTTGATTTTTTAAAGTTTTTATTACTTGGTGCGATTTTGTAAACGCAAATTCGGCAAGTGAGCTTTGCTTCTCGTTCGTTTGTGAGAATCATCTCCTTATAGGGGCCGGGTTTGATGTTGAAAAGTCGCTGCGAAGCCACTTGAAATGACGTTTGATATGGTCGAAATCATGATCGTGTTAGTCTGCAGCCAAGTAATAAATGTCACCATGGCATTTGTAAATAAATTTGCATTCTATTAAATATAGATGCAAAATGGCCTTGAGACAGGACAATATCCCAGTTCAAATCAGTTTTTGCAATTTTATTTTTTTTATTTTGATTTTTTCAAATGAATCCATTTGCTGAAATTTTAATCCATTTTGTTGAAATTTTAAAGTAGTGTGTTTAGGTCTATATATAAGCGACTGTGTGGGTTTCAAAGGGGTGAAATAATCCTATGGATCCTATTTTTTTACGATTTTTTACAAAATCAACCAGAATTACAGGGAAAAATTATCACAGTAAAATGTTCACTGTTAAATTGGTTTATGACCAATTTTGAAAAAATTTGTGAAAAAAATCATTTTTTTCCAATTTTTGTGAGAAGAATACATACACACACTTTCAAAACAATCGCAACTATCGAGGTCAAAAACCGTCCCGCTTGACATGGGATGACTCATATCTTATTATTTCGGTTATCGAAATTAATATTGAAAAAACGATAAATCGATTAATAAAAAACATATTTATACTCTCCACGAGAGTATTATGTCTTTCTGCATTTGTTTGTAACACCCAAAAGGAAGAGAGATAGACCCATTGTTAATTATACCGATCGACTTAGAATCACTTTTTGATTCGATTTAGCAATGTCTGTCTGTCTGACCATCTATTCTTGTAATCAAGATGCAGGTCGCAATTGTAGGTAGAACCAAATGAAACTTTGCACAACGAAGTTCTTCGGACGAAGGACGAACGCTATTTAATTTGAAGAAAATCGGTTCAGATTTAGATATAGCCCCCATAGAAATTTCACTCCCGATTTGACTCTTTTCTCGCTAGATACCACATATTTTAACAGATTTTGTTCAAATTTGGTAGAACATCTTATATTTCCACTAGAAACACCCATGATGAAAATGGGTGTGATCGGATCAGATTTATATATAGCCCCCATACAAATTTCGCTCCCAATTTGACTTTTCCGCTCTAGAAGCCACATATTTTATCAGATTGTTTTCAAATTTGACAAAACATCTTATATTTAAACTAGGAACACCTGTGGTGAAAATAGGGCAGATCGGTACAGATTTATATATAGCTCCCATCCAAATATCGCTCCCGATTTGACTTTTTCTGCTCTGAAACCACATATTTAAACAGATCTTCTTCAAAATTGGCAAAATATCTTATGTTTCCACTAGAAACACCTGTGGTGAATATGGGTCAGATCGGTTAAGATATATATATAGCTCCCATACAAAATTGGCTCCCAATATCACTTTTTCGCTCTAGATCGGTTCAGATTCATATATATCTCCCATTAAAATTTTGCTCCCGATTTGTCTTTTTCCGTTCTAGAAACCATATATTTCATCAGATTGTCTTCAAATTTGGCAAAATATCTTATATTTAAACTAGGAACACTGCTGGAGAAAATCGGTCAGATCGGTTCAGATTTATATATTGCTCCCATTCAAATTTCGCTCCCGATTTTACTTGTTCTGCTCTATAAACCACACATTTTAACAGATCTTCTTCAAATTTGGTATAATATCTTATATTTCCACTAAAAACACCCATGGTGAAAATCGGTCAGATCGGTTCAGATTTATATATAGCTCCCATACAAATTTCGCTCCCAATTTGACTTTTCTTTATCAGAATGTCTTCACATTGAGCAGAACACGTCATACTTGAACTGGAAGAAACTATTTTGTAAGTGGGTCCCTTCAATCCATGTTTGGATATATCTCCGATACAAATATTTTTTCTCGATATGACAAATTGGGTGAGGTCATAACAGATTAGGAAAATAAAAAATCCTTCCCGTTTTCTCTTTTTAGCCTATTTGTATTCAGCAATGTATTCGGTGAGAAAGTGGAGTGTACGCGTGGATTTAAACAAAAAAATAGTTTTTGATCTAGTTTAACGATACAAACTTCTGATTGAATTAACATATTTACATCAGTCTTCAGAATATTTTTTTAACCTTTTTAAGAATCCAACAGCGAAAACAGCTTTAAATTCAAGCAAAAATTCAGATCACAGCATTAAACCGAAAACAGTCTCACAAAAAATATCAATTTTTTCCTGTAAGTCAGATATCGCTTAAAGTAATTGAGTCACATTTTTTGTAGGTATTTACAAGCACTATACCGGTAGCCCCCATTCTTCATATCATCTAGAAAACACGTTTACTCTATGGATGTGAAATTTTCCGAAAACAATCGATTTGGAACCACTGTGCATTCGTCGTATATTCATAGGGTTAACACAATAGCAATAGTGACGTTCGGGATGCTGTAATAATTGGCCTAATGACACTGTTTGCATTCTGCGCTGCGATAAAAACCGGATTTGTAATGCGGATTGCAATGATCTGAACAACAATTGCTAAACGAATAATTATTAAATTAACATTGCTAAAACTAATACTTTACGAAACATTTTAGTATAGTTCAGATATTCATTGGAAGCGAGTGGTTGAGGTTTAGAATAAATAAAAAGTACGCGGAATAGACTTTGAAATGGATAGAAAAATCGTTTTGCTCGAAGGTGTCTACCTTTTACGTTTACTGGGCGTAATTCTAGTATATCCACTACTCATTGTATGCTCCCTGTTGTTGTGTCTGTATAAATTGTTCCTGAAGAATAAAATCAATCCACGCACGATAAGTAAAGGAGAAGTGGCCTTGGTAAGCATATGTTTGTTTTTCTTCACTTATACAGCCGTGCGACACGATTTTCCTTCTATGAACGGGACTATAGGCCACCAGTAGCAAACTTGCATACTCGGATTTTTATTTAGTGACCGTTTGTCCTTTTTGCAGTACTTTTAATAATTTATTTTCATATTTTTCGCGGTTCATAGAGTGGCCATACGGACATCATATGAAAGTGAGGAATATCTGTTAAAAATACTTTAAGTTTCATGTTTCTATCGGGTTGAGTTTAACATTAATGACCATTTCCATTACACCCCTCCCTCTTAGAAAGTAAAACACGAATAAAATAAATAAATAATGAGGAAAACTTGTATTGCTTGTTAATGCTAAAATAATACAGATAGAAACATGAAATTTGAAGTATTTTTAACAGATATTCCACTCTTTCATTTCATATCCATATCTCTGTACGATCAGAAAAGTACAAAAATAAATTATTTAAACATCAGAATAAAATAACCTCCTGTAAAAAGTACAATCGATTACAGTGTTGCTACTGTTGGTCTATAGTTTCAATTCTATATTGTCTCGTTCTTAGGAGAGGGAAAAAGTTGTTATTTGTTGCATGGTGTAATACTGATTTTATTTTCCTCATACAGATAACTGGGTCTGGCCGTGGTCTCGGTCGCTGCATAGCCATAGCTTTGGCCGAAAAGGGTTGCAGCATAGCTGTGGTCGATATTCAAGGCAAATTGGCGGAGGAGACAGCCGATTATATCGCCCAGAAATATGGAGTTAAAACAAAAGCTTACAAGGTACACAGACACACACATGATTGGCATCGAATGTCAAGGGGAATTCCCAGCAAAGACTTTCATTCCTTAGCAATGCTGGTCATTAGTCAAAACAACAAGTGTTCTCTACTTATATATCGGATTCATTTCTAATTAGTTTTTCTATGGGATGCACTTCCACGCATACTTATAAAATTAAAGAAATATATCATTCTCAATCTATTGTCTTTTTCCAATATTTAAACATTTCATGACCAAATCATTAAAATTCTTTCAGGTCGATGTCACCAATTATCAACAACTCTTGGATTTGAGAACAAATGTCAGCCAGGATTTGGGTGACGTTACCATTCTGGTCAACAATGCTGGCATTTTGCTTCTATCATCGGTTGAAAATCCCCCTCCCGAGGAGATACAACGCATGGTCAATGTCAATTTGGTTGCCACTATTTATGTAAGTATTTCGCGGGCTCCATTTGTTGTTTGTTTTACATTTTCCATCCCAACTACAACTAGACCACCCAAATATTTCTACCGAAAATGAAACAACTCAATCGTGGTAATATTATAAATATATCCTCGTTAAGCGCCCTCATACCCGTAAACTATCTTAACGTTTACGCAGCCACCAAGGTGGCTGTACGTAATTTGACTTCGTCTTTGCGAATGGAGTTGTTGCAAAGCAACTATAACATCAAGGCGACCTGCGTGATGCCGACCATGATGGATACCAGCGAACGGTGTCATCAGCTCATGAAGATGGATCATATCGATCTGGTAACACCTATAGCCGAAGGTGGGGTGGCAGTCACGTATGTTGTCAATGCGATAATGAATGGTGACGATGAAGTGACTGTGCCTCGGACAGTTATGGGCCTTTACAAAATGCTAGGGTAAGTAATTAAACCTAGAAAGATAAGCTTATTCTCTGGCAGGGCTTTGAGTATATTCAAATCGTCTTGAAAAAATAAATAAATACGACAAAATGTACTATATATTAATAAACTGACTTCGGTATATTTTCAGACTACTGCCGCCCATAGTTGGTGAATTTTGCATTGCTGCCCTGACGAAAGTTTGTGCTCCAAAAATGACTCGTGCGGATGTACAACAAGTCTTACAAACTTCAGATATTAAGTACGATTGATGATGCAGATAAGTAAAATAAACGGTTGAGGGGAGCCAAATAATAAGTGTCACTATGACATTTGTAAGCACACATCTAAACGAAAGGAGGTAGGAGGTGCAAATTTTCCACAAATGTGTCTTATAGTCATAGATCGATTGGAAGTGCAACTGGACGAAATCGGCCCAAAGGGATAATTTTTTTCCCTCACAAGGACTGAAAATATAAGTATTTAAGAATAGTTTTTTCAATATGTCTGCTTGTACTTCCTTGCAATTGGGCATGTGCATTATATATATAAAAGTGCACCATAAAGTAATTTTTATATTCGTAGGCAGTGAAATGGGGCAAAAAGTATTATTTCGATATATATAGTGGAGGGTATATAAAGTTCGGTCCAGCCGAACTTAACACCGTTTTAACTTGTTATTTTATTAAAATTTGTTGAGCCAGTACAATATTCATCTTCAAATCATTTAAAATTATTAAAAAAGTACTTCCTTTTTTTCTTGAAGTATTTCGTCACCTGAATTGCAAAGACAATACGAACTTCATGATTGAACGTTTCGTTGCTTCTCTTAAAAACTTATGAAAATGGGCTTCGTTATTTTGCATTTTATTATTTTTGTTATTGAATTCCTGTTATTATTTATTATTTTTTATTTCCAAAAATGCATTTTACATGATTACTTAAGACTACTAACTAATGATATTTTCCTTAGCATAATTTATATTTTCAAGGGAAACTATAATATAAAATAAAGATGAACATCTTTTTCACTTCTTTGGGTGCTCTCTTTTTGCTGGGCCAATGTAGACTTCGCTCAAGTAAAAACAATAATTATAGTAATTGAAACAACTAATGCTGTGTCTGGAACAAGTAATTAAAAATGTATTCACATTGTAAATCCAATTATTATGTTATTAGTATAATACGCAGTAAGTCATACAATTAATTAAAAGCAATTAGCCAATATCTATTTCTGCGCGTTTATCTTTGCGTCATCGTTCACGTTTCCCTAACATAAGAATAGTAAGAAAACTGCTACGTCACTGTAACGAACGAACGCGTATTTTTTTCAGTGCATTTCTCGAAAAAATTAAATTTAAAAATGCAACCATTGCAAATTGGCTGCTCCGCGCATGTGTGTTTTTTCCTTAAGCAAATTCGCTATTTGTTATCAAATCGAACACAGCCTTAACATCAAAGGACCAATCAAGGGCTATTTAAATAATTAAGCAACATATTTGGTATTCCTTTTTCATTCCAAACTACCAAATGTTTATAAAAAACCATAAAATCGCCATAAATTCTAAACACTTGGCCGCCATCGCCATGCAGCAACGTTACTACACCTTGGACGAATTCCTTTTGAAGCTGCAGCCCTCGCAGCGCTACACGGGCTGCGTTTATTTCAACTTCAAGCGTGACAATCAGATGGCGCCCTTTCGTTTCCCCTCCCTGAAGGTGCTCGTTGTGGCCCTCACCGTCTTGATTGTCGATTGCATTTGCAATGTGGTGAAAATATCGCTGGAGATCAGTGCCCAGCGTTTGAGTGAAGCCAAACAAATCGGAGCCGTCTGGAGCATCGAATGTCTCTGTCTCATACGGGGCATTTCTCTGATGCTCAAGCATCACAGCATGTTGGAGTTGACAAATGATCTGGACGGGATATTTCCGCGCAACTTGGTCTTGCAGGAGCGCATGCAGTGCTCGAAATTTGCTCACTATCTGGAGATGCGTCATCGTGTGCTCTATCTTTATGCCGTTGTCGGACTGACGGCCTTCACCGGGATACCTCTGCTGAAATATATGCTCTTCTATGAGGACAGCAGTGGGGCTGCCATACCGGATGAATATCATCAGCATGCCTCGTGGTTTCCCTATCACTTGAAGGAGAAGCCCCGCTCGTATCCGTATTTATATGTTCTGGAAACCATTGTGACCATGTTCGGCATCAATTGCCTCTTTACCTGGGATCACATTTATACCGTGTCCGTGGCGCAATTTGTGATGCACTTTGAGTTTGTCAACAGCGAGTTGGCTCATCTGAATGCCAGTGATACCTTGGATGAGACGAAGCGCCAAGAGTTCTACGTCAGACTGGTGGAAATTATTAAATACCATCAGAATGTGTTGCGGTAAGTGTTAGGGAATTTATTATTTTAATTTTTGAAATACTTTAATTCCTAAAACGGGGATAATAAATCCCAAAATTGTGATTGTTTAAAAAAAATGCCTGTCACTTCTACATTTCGACGCTGTCCGCATGGTATGACTACTTTATAGGGTCTCTGGCAGATATTTCAACGTATACCTCCATCCTATTCCCTAGGTATAATAATAATAATAATAGGAAGATTTTATTTCTGACTGCGTCTAATTTTCGAACAAATAAAAGTAGAGCCAGGAAATTTTGCACCAAGAAACCCCCTATAAAATCCCACAATTCCTAAAACGGGGAAATTAATCATAAAATTTTGATCTTTTAGAAAAAATATCGCAATAACTTAAATTTTATCACGAATTAGACAAAAATCCAGTTTTTATACCCTCCTCCATAGGATATCTTGAAATATCTATACTGAGACCCTATAAAGTATATGAGTCATTCCATGTAAAGCGGTACGGTTTTTGTCCTAGATAGCTGCGATTGTTTTGAAACTTTGTGTATGCATTCTTCTCATAAAAATATTGTATACGTATTTTTGGAAAAAAATATAAATTTTTTTTCATGAGTTATGACCAATTCAACAGTGAAAAACATACTACTTTTTTCAAAAGGTGTGTTCATTCAATCGCCTGTAACTCATGAAAGACTTTACCAATTTTAATGTGTTATACATTGTTTTGAAGGTAATTTCAATTGCTTAAGCTTAAGCAAGTTATAGCAGGGTTAGATTTTTTACAGTTTTTGCAATATTTTTGCAAGAAAAAATTATTTATGGAAAAATTATTTTTTTCATTTATTTGTAGTGTGAGAAATCAGAAAAAAAATGAAAAAAAAAAATATTTTTTCAAAACCAGATTCTTTCAAGGATTTTTTCATTATTTTTATAACTTGTGTTTATGAACTAATGAAAAAATTATAATTTTGACGACTTTTCACTTTAATTCTGGTTGATTTTATAAAAAATAATTGGAAAAAAATCGTAAAAAATAGAAGCCACTTTCAAACTCACACGGTCGCTTAAAAATATACCTAAGCACACTACATTACAATTTCAACAAAATGGATTGGTGTAATCATTTCGAAAATCAAAATAAAAGAATTAAAATTGAAAAAACTTTAAAAAATCTAACCCTGCTACAACACATCACCTCAATGCTTGAAAAGTAATTGAAATTACCTTCAAAACAAGGTATAACATATTAAAATCGGTAAAGTATTTCAGGAGTTACAAGCGATAGAATGAACACACATTTTGAAAAAAGCTGTCGAATTGATCATAACTCATGAAAAAAAATTTCATTTTTTTTTCTAAAAATACGTATACAATATTTTCATGAAAAGAATACATACACAAACTTTCAGAAGCTATCGAGGTCAAAAACCGTACCGCTTGACATGGAATGACTCATATATATTATTCATCGTCATTAATTTCTATGACTATCTAGCCATATCCGTCCGTCTGTTGAAAGCACGCTAGCATCTAAACGAAAGGAGCTAGGACGTCCACATTATCCACAAATGCGTCTTATAGTCGTAGATCAGCTGGCATTGAAACGTGGTGAAATCTGCCGTGAGGGAACCAATTTTCCCTCACAAGGACTAAAATACCCATAATAACTCCTAATATTTTAGAGTATTTAAGCACTTTTATACCCTCCACCTCCAGGATGGGGGTATACTAACTTTGTCATTCCGTTTGTAACACCTTGAAATATCGACCTGAGACCCTATAAAGTATATATATTCTTGATCGTCATAAAATTCTAAGACGATCTAGCCATGTCCGTCCGTCTGTTGAAAGCACGCTAGCATCTAAACGAAAGGAGCTAGAACGTTCAAATTTTCCATAAATGCGTCTTATAGTCGTAGATCGGTTGGGATTGAAATGGGGCGAAATCGGCCCAAAGGGAAAAATTTTTCCCTCACAAGCACTAAAAATACCCATAATAATCCCTAATATTTTAGCGTATTTAAGCATGTTTTTTGAATATGTCTATTTATATTTGGTATTTCGCATTCCCCTTATAGCAAAAACGTGCACCATAAAGTGATTCTTATTTGTAGGGGGTGAAATGGGGCAAAAAGGGATAAAAATGGTACATATTAAACGACAACAGCTAGAAACACGAAATTCGGTGTGTACATTCCTCTAACTGAGTAGATACATAATATAAAAGTATTTTTTCCAAATTCGTACTTTTAAGGGGTAAAATAGGAATAGAGGGATAAAAATGGTACCAACCAAACGGCTGTACCTAGAATAATGAAATTCGGTGTATACATTCCTCTGATTGCATAGATAAGTAAAATACACGGATTTTTCAAAATTCGTACTTTTTGGGGTTAAAATGAAAAAGGGGATAAAAATAGTACCAATCTAATAACCGCAGCTTGTTATCCCTCCATTATATATCTTATTTGAAAAAACTTTTTAATTTTTCGTGCCTACACAGTCAGAGGAATGCATACTCCGAATTTCATGACTCTAGCTGAGGTAATTTGATTGGTACTATTTGTATTCCCTTTTTTCATTTTAACCCCAAAAAGAACGAATTTTGAAAAATCAGTGTATTTTACTTGTCTATGCAATCAGAGGAATGTATACACCGAATTTCATTATTCTAGGTACAACCGTTTAGTTGGTACCATTTTTATCCCTCTATTCCCATTTTATCCCTTAAAAGTAAAATTTGGAAAAAATACTTTTATATTATGTATCTACTCAATTAGAGGAATGTACACACCGAATTTCGTGTTTCTAGGTGTTGTCGTTTAATATGTACCATTTCTATCCCTTTTTGCCCCATTTCACCCCTACAAATAAGAATCACTTTATGGTGCACGTTTTTGCTATAAGGGGGATGCGCATACCAAATATCACGCAAATATAAACAGACATATTCAAAAAACATGCTTAAATACGCTAATATATTAGGGATTATTATGGGTATTTTTAGTGCTTGTGAGGGAAAAATTTTCCCTTTGGGCCGATTTCGCCCCATTTCAATCCCAACCGATCTACGACTATAAGACGCATTTATGGAAAATTTGAACGTTCTAGCTCCTTTCGTTTAGATGCTAGCGTGCTTTCAACAGACGGACGGACATGGCTAGATCGTCTTAGAATTTTATGATCAAGAATACTTTATAGGGTCTCAGGTCGATAATTCAATGTGTTACAAACAAAATGACAAAGTTAGTAAGACCCTGGAGATGGAGGGTATAAAAATAGTACCAACTAAACGGCTACAGGTAAAACGATGAAATTCGGTGAGATTTTTCCAAATTCGTACTTTTTTACTCTAACGGCAAAAATGGGTAGAAGCATGAAGTTAGGCTATATTGCACTGTGCACGTGAGAGGTAATGGATTTTTAAAATGTGTACTTGTGGAAATACAACCAACTAAACGGATGTAGCTGATTAACCGTTTTTGAAGATTGCTGCCTTATATGTACTTTTTGAATTGACTTAAATTATTATTAGTAAACATATTGGTAGCCTTGCCTTTTAAAATAATTATTTTTTTTATTAATTTATAAAATTATGTTTTCAATATTTTTATTTGTTTTTGGTATATTAAAAAATATTAACATTATCCTATAAAGTTACTGCACTTCTACGAAAATCGACAGCCTCTGTGGAATGCGTGCCATGGTGGGTGTTATATAAAGTTCGGTCCGGCCGAATTTAACGCCGTTTTTACTTGTTAATTTTGAAACTCGCATTTTGCGTTTCGAGAAATAATTGTCAAGTGAACAGACACACTATTTGATACATCTCAAAAAAGTCATTCCATCTCCAATTCATGTTAAAATTTATTTTATCAAATAACTTATTTAATATTTATCTATGACAAAAAAACATGTTTTTATGCAAATAATAATTTTATTTTCAGATTAGGCGATAAACTCCGCAAAACGTTCAACTTGTCGCTGTACTTCACCGACTTGATAAGTGCCGCTTCAATTTGTTTTCACTTGTATTTGATGGCCAATAGTGATGATGTCATAGCCATTATTTTATTCAGTTTTCCGTGTTTTGTTCAGGTAGCATTTGCCTTTGACAACTGTTATCAGGGTTCACGGATTGAAAAGGCGGTAAGTGAACACAAATATTTTGAAAACATTGGCAGTTTGATATATTTCAATCTCAGATAAAACAAGTTAAAAGGCGTTAAGTTCGGCCGGGCCGAATCTTACATACCGGCAGATTAGAGGCTGTCAGCTTTACATAGAAGTGCACTAACATAAAGAGTGATTTTTTTGAGGTTAGGATTTTCATGCATTAGTATTTGACAGATCACGTGGGATTTCAGACATAGTGTCAAAGATAAAGATGCTCAGTATGCTTTGACATTTCATCATGAGTAGACTTACTAACGAGCAACGCTTGCAAATCATTGAATTTTATTACCAAAATCAGTGTTCGGTTCGAAATTTTTTATCGACAAATTTTGTTCAGCGATGAGGCTCATTTCTGGTTGAATGGCTACGTAAATAAACAAAATTGCCGCATTTGGAGTGAAGAGCAACCAGAAGCCGTTCAAGAACTGCCCATGCATCCCGAAAAATGCACTGTTTGGTGTGGTTTGTACGCTGGTGGAATCATTGGACCGTATTTTTTCAAAGATGCTGTTGGACGCAACGTTACGGTGAATGGCGATCGCTATCGTTCGATGCTAACAAACTTTTTGTTGCCAAAAATGGAAGAACTGAACTTGGTTGACATGTGGTTTCAACAAGATGGCGCTACATGCCACACAGCTCGCGATTCTATGGCCATTTCATCTCAAGAAATGGACCGGTAAGTTGGCCACCAAGATCATGCGATTTGACGCCTTTAGACTATTTTTTGTGGGGCTACGTCAAGTCTAAAGTCTACAGAAATAAGCCAGCAACTATTCCACCTTTGGAAGACAACATTTCCGAAGAAATTCGGGCTATTCCGGCCGAAATGCTCGAAAAAGTTGCCCAAAATTGGACTTTCCGAATGGACCACCTAAGACGCAGCCGCGGTCAACATTTAAATGAAATTATCTTCAAAAAGTAAATGTCATGGACCAATCTAACGTTTCAAATAAAGAACCGATGAGATTTTGCAAATTTTATGCGTTTTTTTTAAAAAAAGTTATCAAGCTCTTAAAAAATCACCCTTTATTTAAAAATTATGATATGTTTTATGCACATCACAATATTCTTTAAGGCATAATTATGCGCACTGTTTAAAATATATAGTAATGCTTCATTATTATAATATTAATAGTCCTCTACTATATAAATATAAAACTTCAAGAGTAGTCAAAAAGTGAACATGAGACCGCAATCTTCAAAAAAATGCCCTAAATAACATGTACATTGTCAGTCGTTATTAGGTATAAACATTTTCCCTCTGGGCCGATTTTCCCATTTACAATTTCTTGATTCCAGCTGCAGCCCAAATGTCCGTACCATTTTGTATTTCCAATCGCTTCATTTTCCATTTAAAAGTACAAATTTCGAAAAATTACTTTATGTTTCGCGTCCATACAGTCAACTGAATGTATACACCAACTTTCATGATTTCAATTTCAGCGGTTTGGTTGGTAGCAATTTCATCCCGAATATCGAAAGATATCTTTATTTTTCGAGTCTTCTCCGTCAGAGAAATACACATCACTATTCTGACCGCAGCCGTTTGGTTTGTACTATTTTCGCGTTATTTTCCCTTAAAAATACAAATTTTGAAAAATCAGTCAGATTAATGTATACACCGAATTTCATGGTTTTAACTTCAGCGGTTTGTTTGGTACCATTTTTATCCCTCTTTTTCAATTGTATCCCTTAAAAGTACGAATTTCAAAAAATCCCTCTATATTACGTGTCTACGCATTTAGAGGGATGTACATACCGAATATCATGATTCTAGCTGCTGTTGTATAATTGGTACCATTTTTATCCCTTTTTGTCCCATTTCGCCCGCTAAATCTTTTATTTGCGTTTTGGTGCTCTTAAACTACAAGTGCAATGTACACGACAAATTTCAAGTGCATATAAATCAGACAATTTCAAAAAAATGCTTAAATAGTCCAAAATTATGGGGTATTTTCAGGCCTTGTTAAGGAAAAATTTTTCCCTCTGGGCCGATTTCGCCAACTTTCAATCCCAACCGATTTGCAACCATAAGACGCATTTAGGGAAATTTAGCTCATTTCGTTCGGCCGCTATCGTGCTTTCAACAGACAGACTTAGAATTTTAGCACGAATATATATACTTTATGGAGTCTCCGATGAATATTTTAAGGTGTTACAAACGGAATGACAAAGTGCATATACCGCCATCCTTAGGTGGAGGGTATAATAAAATGAGCTAATAAACTCCATTCAATCATAGAAATTGATCGAAGTAATTGAAATATATAATGAATTAATTAATATTAACTAAGGATTTTTAGAGAGTGAGATTATTTTTTGAAGCTCGGTTTCTGTGCAAGTTTCACTGTCTAAAGTGCCGGCTACAGTGGAAAATTATTGAATATTGTAAAGGATTTCGCCCAAAGGAAGCATTTCAACATTATTATTTTTTCACAATATGGCTCTTATAATATTCTATACTGCTTAATGCTGAAATGTTTCTTTATCTTATAGACATCGCTAACCAGCAATATTCTCTTTGAGCAAAATTGGTATGATGGCTCTGTAGAATATCGATATCTCTTAATAATGATGATGCAGTTCGCGGGTAAACCCTTCACATTGAGTGGCTTCAATCTGTTCAGTATCGATATGGTGCATTTCCGGGGTGTAAGTATATAAAGTATGTATTTCTTAAAAACTAAATCTGTCTTGTTTTTCAGACAATGATGATCGCGTATAGAATGTTTACATTCTTACAGGCCTGTGGACCCAAGGACCCTTGAAATGTTCTAATAATAATGAATTCGCTATATGTAAGAGTGAACGAGTTTCAAATGAGCTATTGTTCAAATAAATAGCTTAATATAATTTTAGTAGCTTAAAAATAGAAAATAAACTATTGATTATTACGACTTGATTATTAACTAATAAAATAATTTATTTATTTATCTGTTTATTTATTTATTTATTTATTTATTTATTTATTTATTTATTTATTTATTTATTTATTTATTTATTTATTTATTTATTTATTTATTTATTTATTTATTTATTTATTTATTTATTTATTTATTTATTTATTTATTTATTTATTTATTTATTTATTTATTTATTTATTTATTTATTTATTTATTTATTTATTTATTTATTTATTTATTTATTTATTTATTTATTTATTTATTTATTTATTTATTTATTTATTTATTTATTTATTTATTTATTTATTTATTTATTTATTTATTTATTTATTTATTTATTTATTTATTTATTTATTTATTTATTTATTTATTTATTTATTTATTTATTTATTTATTTATTTATTTATTTATTTATTTATTTATTTATTTATTTATTTATTTATTTATTTATTTATTTATTTATTTATTTATTTATTTATTTATTTATTTATTTATTTATTTATTTATTTATTTATTTATTTATTTATTTATTTATTTATTTATTTATTTATTTATTTATTTATTTATTTATTTATTTATTTATTTATTTATTTATTTATTTATTTATTTATTTATTTATTTATTTATTTATTTATTTATTTATTTATTTATTTATTTATTTATTTATTTATTTATTTATTTATTTATTTATTTATTTATTTATTTATTTATTTATTTATTTATTTATTTATTTATTTATTTATTTATTTATTTATTTATTTATTTATTTATTTATTTATTTATTTATTTATTTATTTATTTATTTATTTATTTATTTATTTATTTATTTATTTATTTATTTATTTATTTATTTATTTATTTATTTATTTATTTATTTATTTATTTATTTATTTATTTATTTATTTATTTATTTATTTATTTATTTATTTATTTATTTATTTATTTATTTATTTATTTATTTATTTATTTATTTATTTATTTATTTATTTATTTATTTATTTATTTATTTATTTATTTATTTATTTATTTATTTATTTATTTATTTATTTATTTATTTATTTATTTATTTATTTATTTATTTATTTATTTATTTATTTATTTATTTATTTATTTATTTATTTATTTATTTATTTATTTATTTATTTATTTATTTATTTATTTATTTATTTATTTATTTATTTATTTATTTATTTATTTATTTATTTATTTATTTATTTATTTATTTATTTATTTATTTATTTATTTATTTATTTATTTATTAATTTATTTATTTATTTATTTATTTATTTATTTATTTATTTATTTATTTATTTATTTATTTATTTATTTATTTATTTATTTATTTATTTATTTATTTATTTATTTATTTATTTATTTATTTATTTATTTATTTATTTATTTATTTCTTTCTTTATTTATTTATTTATTTATTTCTTTATTTATTTATTTATTTATTTATTTATTTATTTATTTCTTTATTTCTTTATTTATTTATTTCTTTATTTATTTATTTATTTATTTATTTATTTATTTATTTCTTTATTTCTTTATTTATTTATTTATTTATTTATTTATTTATTTATTTATTTATTTATTTATTTATTTATTTATTTATTTATTTATTTATTTATTTATTTATTTATTTATTTATTTATTTATTTATTTATTTATTTATTTATTTATTTATTTATTTATTTATTTATTTATTTATTTATTTATTTATTTATTTATTTATTTATTTATTTATTTATTTATTTATTTATTTATTTATTTATTTATTTATTTATTTATTTATTTATTTATTTATTTATTTATTTATTTATTTATTTATTTATTTATTTATTTATTTATTTATTTATTTATTTATTTATTTATTTATTTATTTATTTATTTATTTATTTATTTATTTATTTATTTATTTATTTATTTATTTATTTATTTATTTATTTATTTATTTATTTATTTATTTATTTATTTATTTATTTATTTATTTATTTATTTATTTATTTATTTATTTATTTATTTATTTATTTATTTATTTATTTATTTATTTATTTATTTATTTATTTATTTATTTATTTATTTATTTATTTATTTATTTATTTATTTATTTATTTATTTATTTATTTATTTATTTATTTATTTATTTATTTATTTATTTATTTATTTATTTATTTATTTATTTATTTATTTATTTATTTATTTATTTATTTATTTATTTATTTATTTATTTATTTATTTATTTATTTATTTATTTATTTATTTATTTATTTATTTATTTATTTATTTATTTATTTATTTATTTATTTATTTATTTATTTATTTATTTATTTATTTATTTATTTATTTATTTATTTATTTATTTATTTATTTATTTATTTATTTATTTATTTATTTATTTATTTATTTATTTATTTATTTATTTATTTATTTATTTATTTATTTATTTATTTATTTATTTATTTATTTATTTATTTATTTATTTATTTATTTATTTATTTATTTATTTATTTATTTATTTATTTATTTATTTATTTATTTATTTATTTATTTATTTATTTATTTATTTATTTATTTATTTATTTATTTATTTATTTATTTATTTATTTATTTATTTATTTATTTATTTATTTATTTATTTATTTATTTATTTATTTATTTATTTATTTATTTATTTATTTATTTATTTATTTATTTATTTATTTATTTATTTATTTATTTATTTATTTATTTATTTATTTATTTATTTATTTATTTATTTATTTATTTATTTATTTATTTATTTATTTATTTATTTATTTATTTATTTATTTATTTATTTATTTATTTATTTATTTATTTATTTATTTATTTATTTATTTATTTATTTATTTATTTATTTATTTATTTATTTATTTATTTATTTATTTATTTATTTATTTATTTATTTATTTATTTATTTATTTATTTATTTATTTATTTATTTATTTATTTATTTATTTATTTATTTATTTATTTATTTATTTATTTATTTATTTATTTATTTATTTATTTATTTATTTATTTATTTATTTATTTATTTATTTATTTATTTATTTATTTATTTATTTATTTATTTATTTATTTATTTATTTATTTATTTATTTATTTATTTATTTATTTATTTATTTATTTATTTATTTATTTATTTATTTATTTATTTATTTATTTATTTATTTATTTATTTATTTATTTATTTATTTATTTATTTATTTATTTATTTATTTATTTATTTATTTATTTATTTATTTATTTATTTATTTATTTATTTATTTATTTATTTATTTATTTATTTATTTATTTATTTATTTATTTATTTATTTATTTATTTATTTATTTATTTATTTATTTATTTATTTATTTATTTATTTATTTATTTATTTATTTATTTATTTATTTATTTATTTATTTATTTATTTATTTATTTATTTATTTATTTATTTATTTATTTATTTATTTATTTATTTATTTATTTATTTATTTATTTATTTATTTATTTATTTATTTATTTATTTATTTATTTATTTATTTATTTATTTATTTATTTATTTATTTATTTATTTATTTATTTATTTATTTATTTATTTATTTATTTATTTATTTATTTATTTATTTATTTATTTATTTATTTATTTATTTATTTATTTATTTATTTATTTATTTATTTATTTATTTATTTATTTATTTATTTATTTATTTATTTATTTATTTATTTATTTATTTATTTATTTATTTATTTATTTATTTATTTATTTATTTATTTATTTATTTATTTATTTATTTATTTATTTATTTATTTCTGCCATTTTGATTTGAATAGAGGAAATACCTCCTCCAATATTTATCGGAACTTTATGGGCATCTCAGATGCAAAGAACATTAAACATTTCTATTTTAACATAAAACATACACGCGTTGCAAGTGTGCATGTTTCCATTAAACCGAACATCCATCAGACACACACTCTATGGTGAAATAATAAAAAAATAAAAGAAAAAAGCAAAATACCCCAAACATTGCAAGTGCGGCATGTAAGCCTTTCCGTCCGTCCAGACCATCCGTCAGTCTGTTTGTAAGTTTATGGGGAAACTATTCCTTCATCGCAGCCCAAACACACATCCATACGTTCATAAACACGCACACCTGCAAAGCGAGGAAACAAAAAACAATTGTGGCAGAAACGCAGCAACCAACCCAAGGCATGGATGTAACCAAAATGCCGCCATATTTAATGATACACCTTCGTTTTGCTAGTTCGTTCAGCAGCAGCAGCAACAACAACAAGTTGAGCACTTTGCTTTTTATGTTATGTGCCATTTTTCACTTATTCCATACTTTCAGCTGAATATACCCTCCATCATAGTTTGGATGTTCGTTAAGTTTGGCATTTCGCTTGGCCACACCGCAAACGATACAACCGACAACCAAAATACTTTAAGGTCCTTTTACTTTTGGGGACGAAGTCAAAGAATTTATTTCCGCTCGCCTATCAAATATAACTGAACCACCTATTAAATGTAACTGGCTCATTCCCTTATTGATTTTTATGATTTGTTGACCTAACTTTGACACTTACATACAGAACGTACTTAAAATTGTTTTAAAATTTTTAAGTTTTTTTAAAATTTTTGTTTAGCTCACTAGGAAATGACTGCGAATTGGGTCATTTTTGCCACGCCCCTCTCATTGAATATTCTTGCTGAAGTATGTATAAAATTCTTCCCTGCCGAACACAATGTCTTATGTACTTGTTTCTTCTACTTCTCAGTGTTTGATGTTGTTTCAGTTCATGTTTGGCCCCCAAACTATGTCTAAAAAAGTGATGAGTGCTGATGGTCGTGTTTGTGGTGGTGGAAAGTGCATTCAAATGTATTCAAAGCGTACCTTTGGGGGTTTCTCATCGTGTTTGCCGAACCGCATGCGAGGCCACAGTTATAAGTTTTCCCAATTTGTCAAAGTTTTGCTGGTTATGAGTGAAATCATTCGAAGCTTTATTTAGCGAATCCAGCAAGAAGTAAGAAACTTGTTGTATACCCTCACTCTCAGAGAACAATCTATGGAAATTATGAGGACGTACATTTTACGTAGAGCCGGATGATTTGTGTGGAAAGTACAGAACATACTAGGTTCATGGCACATGGTCCCAGCTTCCACATTTATAAAAATAATAAAAAAAATAAAATATCAAGTCATAGTTGAGTCCATGCATCAGTATAGAAGTTATGGAGGATTTAGTGTGGGAGGTACAAGAAGGGGCGTGGCTAAAGTGTTAATATTTTTTAGGTTTAAAGTGATTATAAAAATATTTTAATATATCAAATTGCAAATGATTTGGACTAGCCGTATAGATATTATATCGGTTTTATTGTATCCAAAGTTTATGCCACTTTGTATGTCAGGTACCAGAAAGAGTGTGGCAACATCACACATATTCCATGCGAATGTAACCTCTATAAAAATATTGCCAAATATCAAATTTCACATTATTCCGATCATCCGTATTGAAGTTATAACATTTGGTTGGTACAATTTTTATCCCTCCGTACCCATTGCATCCCTTGAAAGTACGAATTTGGAAAAACCTTTTATTTTTCATGTCTACGTAGTCAAAGGAATGTATACTCCGAATTTCATGACTCCAGCTGCGGTCATTTGGTTGGTACTATATTTATCCCCTTTTTCTATTTTGACCCCAAAAAGTACGAATTTCGAAAAATCCGTTTATTTTCCGTGTCTACACAGTCAGAGGAATGTATACACCGAATTTCATTATTCTAGGTACAGCCATTTGGTTGGTACCATTTGTATCCCTCTATTCCAATTTTACCCCTTAAAAGTACGAATTTGGAAAAAATACTTTTATATTATGTCTCTACACAATTAGAGGAATGTACATACCAAATTTCGAACTTCATGATTTCAACTTCAGCGGTTTGATTGGTATCATTTTTATCCCTCTTTTACAATTGTATCCATTAAAAGTATGAATTTTGAAAAAAAAAATCCATCTGATTTACGTGTCTACGCAATTAGAGGCATGTGCATTCCAAATTTCATGTTTCTAGCTGTTGTCATATCATCGGTACCATTTTTAGACCCTTTTGTCGCATTTCACTCGCTAAATCTTTTATTTAATTTCTAGTGTTTTTGTGATACAAAAGGAATGTACACAACAAATTTGAAGGGCATATAAAGCAGAAATTTAAACAAAATGTTTAAATAGTGTAAATATTAGGGGCCATTTTAGTCCTCGTTAGGCAAATTTTTTTCCCTCTGGGCCGATTTCGCCTACTTTCCGGAAAAATATATTGCACAGTCGTATTAGCTTCATTATCCCCGCTAGGGATTTGCGTTCTTGGGATTTTTTAATGATAATATTGGTATGGTTCAATTATGTATGTAACAAAATATTGGTCGCCGCGACCTCGGCGGCACACCTCCGATGATCAAAAATGTCGATGACGCTGAGGCATTATTATTTCATCCCTTAGCTCTTGAATTGTTGCTGGCTTATCGACGTAAACGTTTTCTTTCAAATAATCCTAAAGAAAGAAGTCCAACTCACAGTGGTTCAGAATCAAAATCCATCGGCCAAAATTCAATAACTTTTGTTCAAGTAGCTATTTTAGAGTTCTGAAAAAAAAAAACAAGATTAAACAAAGATCCAAGGATTATTTTGAGACATTAACACTAAAAATCGGGAAATCGGATATATTTTAGAAATCGGCCCAAAGTTGACTACTTTCCGTATTTTAAAGAAAATTAAAATTTTTATTTTTTTGTGCTTATGATTTTTAACATATTTGTTCATAATGCGAAGAAAAAATTTTAATTTTTTGTATTACAGATTTTCTCGTTTTTCAGAATTTGAAAATTGAAAAAACGCAATTTATTTTTATGACTTTGTCGAACTGTTTCTCACACATTTTAAGAGATTTTGCACTGAAATGTTTTTACTAGAAATTGTGGTTTCTTAGCTTTATTATGACGCCGAAAAAATGGGGAACCCTTTATCCTTTCCAAATATGTAAAGAGTGATTTTTTTGAGGTTAGGATTTTCATGCATTAGTATTTGACAGATCACGTGGGATTTCAGACATGGTGTCAAAGAGAAAGATGCTCAGTACGCTTTGACATTTCATCATGAATCGTCTTACAAACGAACAACGCTTGCAAATTATTGAATTTTATTATCAAAATACGTGCTCTGTTAAGAAAGTTCATTGCGCGCTTCCATTTTATGGTCAGTTTAATCGACCCACTGAAGCGGCTATTCGGGCTATTGTGACTAAATTTCGCACCAAATTTACATTGTTGGACATTAAACCACCAACACGCTTACGTAGAGTGCGAACTGAAGAAAATATCGCAGCTGTATCGGCCAGTGTTAATGATGACCACCAATTTTCGATTCGTCGCCGTTCGCACCAATTGGGTCTCTGTTACTCAAAAACGTGGAAATGCCAAAATTGGACTAAGCGGATGGACCACCTAAGACGCAGCCGCGGTCAACATTTAAATGAAATTATCTTCAAAAAGTAAATGTCATGGACCAATCTAACGTTTCAAATAAAGAACCGATGAGATTTTGCAAATTTTATGCGTTTTTTTTTAAAAAAAAGTTATCAAGCTCTTAAAAAATCACCCTTTATATATTCCGTTAAAGGAAAAGGAAAGGAAAAAGGTTGTGCTGCCCCAAAGTCAGACATTTCTTCAAAAAGGATATTTTTTTAAATATTTATTACAAACGAACTACATATTTGACACAAACATAGTTTTGGCGTCATAATAAAGACTACGAAACCACAATTTCTAATAAAAAAATTTCGTGCAAAATCTCTTAAAATGTGAAAATGTGCGAGAAACAGTTCGACAAAGTCATAAAAAGAAATTACGTTTTTTTTCAATTTTCAAAATCTGAAAAACGTGAAAATCTGTAATACAAAAAAAAAATAAATATTTTTCTTACTATTATGAGCAAATACGTAAAAATATGTTAAAAAACGTAAACACAAAACAATAAAAATTTTAATTTTTTTTAAAATCGAAAAATACAAAAAGTAGTCAACTTTGGGCCGATTTCTAAAATATATTCGATTTCCCGATTTGGTCTAATTTTGATTTTTTACAGAACTGAAAACAAAAAGAACAAAAGTTATTGAATTTTGGCCGATGGATTTTGATTCTGATCCACTGTGCAACGGTGTCAAATCACATTATCTTGGCGGCCAATTAACATCGCCACCACGTGAGATAACACGGCCATTGAATTTGTCGCGCAAAAGAGCCATTGTTTCGTTAGCTGTGTGGCAAGTGGCACCGTCCTGTTGAAATCACATATCGTCCACATCCATCTCTACCAATTTGGGCCATAAAAAGTTCGTTACCATCTTGGAAAAAATACGCCCCGATGATGCCGCCAGCATATAAACCGCTGCAAACAATCACTCTTTGTGGGTGCATTGTGGTTTCTCGACAATCACTCTTGGATTATCATTCGCCCAAATGCGGCAATTCTGCTTATTGAGGAATCCACTGAGGTGAAAATGTGTTTCATCACTGATGATGCCTCATCACGAAGTGCACGATATGCATTTTGATTTGAACGCCCATTAACTTTAACGCGTGTATCTTTCCATGGTTCAAATTGAATTAGTCTGAAATTGAGAAATGTCCACTGAAATGCAGAAAAAAACTTGACGTTTAGTTGTGGTTCACATTCAACATCGGCCCTTGCAATTTAACTATCCCTTAAATAAAAAACTTAATTTACAATTTTTATTTTCGTTCCGCTATTTTTAATAAAATACAAATTTTTTTTAATCTATTTTGTAGGATTATAGTGTTCATAGTAGACTGAAGTAAATAAATAATTTGGGACCTATATAGCACTCAGCCATCGTTAAATAAACTGATTATTGGCTAGCTAGATTTTTTGTTGTTGTTATTAGATACATTTTGTTGAAAAAAAAAATTACTAATGATAGATTAATAATAATAGAAGAAGATGACCAAAATTTGCAAATCTAATCTCTATAAATGTTATAGAATTCAAATCGGATAGATGTGAAAGATTCTTACTTATTACAATATTCGTTTCAGACTCTACATGATACTGTACATTTGCTTGTTTTCCAACGTACATTTCTTCTGCGTTGTTTTTTCTCTCTCTCCTTCAAATAAGCCGGAAATCGCCTGACAAATATCTCGGGACACGCCCCAACACTACAGCACAAAACAAACGAACTGTTTGCATTTCTTTCTCCCTTGTCTCTATACCGAACGACATTAAAAAACAATTGAATATTTCGGCACTGCTTAATCTTCGAAGGAGAAGAAAAAACAGAACGTATTCAAAATACAAGAACGCAATAAAAAAGGAAGACGAAATGCTCGGCTAAAGGTGCCACATTCGACATTACGATGGAATGGATGGAATCAAATGGCACAGAACCAGGCCAGCAACAAAAGCAAAAAACAATTCAAAAGGAAGCAAAGATTTCAACATTTGCTGAAACCTAAGCGACGACGACGACGAGAGCTGCTGTATCAAAGGATCGCACAAAGGACACACAAAGGGTGCCAACAATGCTGCTGCTGCCTTGTTTTCCCTCTTCCGTAGTTGGCAAAGGACGACAACGAGTACACTCGACATTCGTTTTGTATACCGGGGGGTGTAGCAGACCAGCGCTGTGGAACAGTAACAGTGGCGGTGGCACCGATGTGATGCCAGAATGAGTGGTGCAATCTAAGACACATTTAAAGGACGAACGCACAGACGGACGGGTGCACGGACGAACGGAGGCACATTTGTTCCATGGCTGGCAACAATGACGACGACAACAACGATTGTGTAATTATACACTTTGGGTGTGAGCTTGTTGAATCTCAATGCGTTTTAGGAGCGTTTTACTTTTTTGCATTTCTTCCTTGAGATTTCCATTGTTACATATTTTTTAAGGATCTCGAGCGAGCCAGCGAGTTGCTGTGGTTGGCAGTTGTACCGGAATGTCCTTTCCGCATGCATGCGTTTTGGTTTGTTTGTTGTGCTGCTGTCGCTGCTGCCGTTGTTGTTGTTGTGGCACACAAGTGTGTTTGCTTTTCTGTTGTAATTGCAAAATAACTGCCGTTTTCTTCTATTGTTCCCCCCCCCCCCCCAGGGTATTCGAAATCTCTCTCACTCTCTCTTAACATGCCTAACAAGAACTCCTTAACTTCGGACAAGGTAGCCAGTGTACAGTGGGTACTAGGCTGGGTCACGAAAATAAATTTCAGCGGTCACCCCCCAGAAATGAAGATTGAATTGTTTAATGATGATCTGCAAAATATTTCGTCACTGGCCATCTGTGAGCTAAACGCTCCTGAAAACACGACTAAAATTCATGTTTTCCAAGTGTAATTTTTGTCCAAAATAAATCTGAATTAATAGACCCTTGAAATCACTTTAAATAAAAAAAATTATTCTTGTTTTAGAATAACTCATTGGTCGTATTATTGGACGTTTATATTGATTTTTTGTGGTTTTCAATATGACAGCTAAAAACTCATATTTCTTGGAAACATTTTGTAAGATGTGTCATAGAAAATAAATAGGAGGAATCAACACCTTTCGAATGATGTCTAAATGATGGATATCGGACAAAAAATGACGTCACTGACTCCATGTTTGTAAAATAATTTAATACAGGCGATGGATTTTCAGAGCCAACATTTTCAAACTCTTTTTACAAAAATCATCGCTGCGGCGTCAATTTCTATCCGATGTTCACCATTGAGGCATCATTCGAAAAGTCTTGACTGCAGCTATTTATTTTTTGTAAAATACTAACACCAAATACGAAAAATTGTTCAGTTGTCACTATGAAAAAACCCCAAAAAAATACTATAAAGATCCAATTATTCGACCAAGAAGTAACTCTAAGACGAGAATCAAAATCTATATTTAAAGTGCTTCCGTGGGTTTATTAATTCAGAAAAAAATTGGACAAATATGCAACGTAAAAAAATACACGCGAAAAACAAGATTTTCAGGGGTATTTTCCGAAGCGTGTTTCTCACATACGTCTTGATCTAGAAACGAAATATTTTGCAAAACAAACATGGGGTGACTGGAAATTGTTTTTCTATTTGCATGGAGAGCGACCCAGCCTACTATATACTATACTAACTTTGTCATTTCGTTTGTAACACCTTGATATATCGACCTGAGACCTATAAAGTATATGATCGTCATAAAATTCTAAGACGATCTAGCCATCCGTCTGTCCGTTTGTTGAAAGCACGCTAGCAACTAATCGAAAGAAGCTAGGAGTCAACATTTTCCATAAATACGTGTTGGGGCGAAATCGGTCCAAAGGGAAAATTTTTCCCTCACAAGGTCAAAAAATACCCATAATAACCCCTACTATTACAAGCATGTTTTTTTTTCAATAGGTCTGCTTGTACTTCATTGATATTGGTTATGCGCATTCTCCCGCATCATAAAATGATTCTTATTCGTAGGGAGGTGAAATGGGACAAAAATGGATAAAAATGGTACCTATCAAACGACAGCAGCTAGAAACACGAAATTCGGTGTATATATTCATCTAAATGAGTAGATACATAATATAAAAATATTTTTTCCAAATTCGTACTTTTAAAGGGGAAATGGGAAAAGAGGGATAAAAATGGTACCAACCAACGGCTGCACCTAAAACAATGAAATTCGGTGTATACATTCCTCTGATTGCGTACACACGTAATATAAACGGATTTTTCGAAGTTCGTACATTTTGGGGTTAAAATGGACAAAGGGGATAAAAATAGTACCAACTAAACGGCTACAGCTAGAATGATGAAATTCGGCGTGTACATCCTTCTAATTGCGTAGACAAGAGATTTTAGACATTTGTACATTCTGGGGTTAAAATGGAAAAAGGGGATAAAAATAGTACCAACCAAATGACCGCAGCTAGAGTCATGAAATTCGGAGTATATATTCCTCGGACTGCGCAGACACGAAAAATAAAAGGTTCTTTCCAAATGCGTACTTTCAAAGGATACAATGGGCACAGAGGGATAAAAGTAGTACCAAGTAAACGGCTACAGCTAGAATGATGGAATTCGGTGTATACATTCCTCTGATTGCGTAGACACATAATATAAACGGATTTTTCGAAATTCGTGCATTTTGGGGTTAACATGAAAAAGGGGATAAAAATAGTACCAACTAAACGGCTACAGCTAGAATGATGAAATTCGGCGTGTACATCCTTCTAATTGCGTAGACAAGAGATTTTAGACATTTGTACATTCTGGGGTTAAAATGGAAAAAGGGGATAAAAATAGTACCAACCAAATGACCGCAGCTAGAGTCATGAAATTCGGAGTTTATATTCCTCGGACTGCGCAGACACGAAAAATAAAAGGTTCTTTCCGAATTCGTACTTTCAAAGGATACAATGGGCACAGAGGGATAAAAGTAGTACCAAGTAAACGGCTACAGCTAGAATGATGGAATTCGGTGTGTACATTCCACTATTTGCGTAGACACGTAATATGAACGGATTTTTGGAAATTAGTACATTTTGGGGTTAATATGAAAAAAGTGTATACAAATGATAACAAGCAAATGGTCGCAGCTAGATTCATGGAATTCGGCGTATACATTCCTCTGGCTGCATAGACAAGCAAAATAAAAGGATTTTTCCAAATTCGTACTTTTTATACCCTACACCACAGCGTATTTTGTGCATATGGGTGATACAACCAAAAGGACGCACATCGTTTATTATACCGATCGACATAGAATCACTTTTTGTATCGAATTAGGCATGTCCGTCTGTCTGTCTATTCGTCCGTCCATCTATTCTTGTAATCACGATATATATCGCAATTATTGTCTGATTCTAACGAAACTTGACACAAACGATTTTTGCATATCGAGAACGGACGCTATTTAATTTGAAGCAAATCGGTTCAGATTTATTATAGCCCCCATACAAATGTTACTCCCGATTTGACATTTTCTGCTCATAATATAAGCGATTTTGATAAAATTTTGCACATCACCTTATATCTAGGTTAGAAACATCTGTGGTGAAAATGGGTCAAATCGGTTCAGATTTAGATATAGCCACCATACAAATTTCTCTGTCTATTTGTCATTTTCCGGCCTAGAAACCGTAAATTTAAACAGATTTTGATTAAATTTGGGACAACACCTTATATTTTAACTAGAAACATCTGTGACCAAAATATGTCAAATCGGTTCAGATTTAGATATATCTCCCATACAAATTTCGCACCCGATTTGAGGTTAACCGCTGTAGAAATCACATACCTTAACCGATTTTCTTCAAATTCGTCAGGACATCTTATATTTACACTAGAACCATCTTTGGTAAAAGTGGATGAAATCGGTTCAGATTTATATATAGCTCCCATACAAATGTCGTTCACATTTTCATCCAATTGAAATGTAGTGGAGTAGAAAGTGTAGGGTATCATACAGTCGGCTTCAACCGAATTTAGCCTTTCCTTACTAGTTACTTTTACGGCAAAAATTGGTTGAATCATGATGTGCTGTGGACGTGAGATTGTGGATTTTCAAAATTTGTACTTTTGAACTGCAAATTGAATTTAAAATATTTTTAAATATATTTTTTTGTTTTGGTTTGGCTATATTAGAAAAATTTATATTTCCCTATAATATTACTGCACTTCTACGAAAATCGACAGCCTCTGTGGAATGCAGTCCATGGTGGAGGGTACAAAAAGTTCTACCAGACTGAACGTAACGCTGTTTTTACTTGTTTTTTTTAATTACTTCTCTACTTGTGGACATTTCCAAAGTGAATTCCTTTCATTCAATCAAGCCTACAGGATTCAAATGATAAAATATATTAAAATATTGAAAACTAGTGACAATTTTCCGTCCTTCTTTGAAAAATAATTTCGCGCATTTTCAATTCAGGAAACATTTTTTTCCCTTCGGCTCAATTTCTCTCAGTCAACTTCTTAACTTCGACTCCTTGGAAATATTCTTGCCTTGCGAGCCTTTCCAAACCACTGTTCCCCAGAAATTGTGTCGCCGCTCCAGCCAACATTCAAGTGAGCTTGGCCTGCCCAACTTATTTTGTCGAGATTCAATCCAGTTTGGTATAAAGTCGAGCTAGAAAAAATTCGGAAAAAAATCTCATTGTTTTCACATCCACATCACCGGAATTCACTCGTCCTCCTCCTGTGCGCAGGCATTGTTTTGAATTGGATTTATTTTTTGTTTTCGTTCCGTTGTGTTCGCTCGAGTGTTGGCAGTCCTTGTATTTCACCTAAGTGCTGTTTATTTTGTCCGGGGAATTATTACTCTTGGCTTGTGTTTGTGTGCCCTCAGTGTGCACTGTTGGTGATGATGGCGGTTGTGGTGGTGGTGATGGCTGTGGTGGTGTTAAACTCCTCGGTAAACGCTACGACCACTGATATGTCAATTAATCTGATTTCTTTATTGGTGATATTATGAAAAGAGTAAAACTTAATTATTATTTACTCGAAATAATAAAACAAACAAATTGACTTATGAAGTGTTCAACTTTTGCGTAATTATCTAAAAATTGCCGGTTTCACAATAAGGCAAAGAAATATTTATGTATGCATGGATGGATGGATGATGGTGAAGGACAAGGATTGCTGCCATCATTAGTGAAATATGTATATTAAGTCAATGATATATAAACATACTATTATTTATATTTATCTATACCCATCCAAGGGCGGAGTATATAAACTTTTTAATTCATTATTTTTTTTTTTGATTTTCCCTTTAAAAATATATTTTAATATGAAAATACATTTTAATAATAAACAAGTAAAAACGACGTTATATACCCTCCACCATGGATAGCATTCCACAGAAGTTGTCGGTTTTCGTAGAAGTCCAGTAATTTACAGGAAAATATAATTTTTTTAATATAGCCAAACCAAATCAAATACAAATATTGAAAAAATAATTTTATAAATAAATATAATATTTTAATTATTTCAAATCATTATTTATTTCAAATCAAAAAATAAATATTATTATATTTATATTTTCAAAAAACTTAAATACCATAAATATTGGTAGATAGTGGGTGCTACAGTTGATTGTATTTCCATTCTATTTTAATTCCAAAAGTACAAATTTTGAAAATCCATTATCAGACGTACGTAGTGCAAAATAACCTAACTTCATGATTCAACCAATTTTTGCGTGTATATGCAGTCAGAGGAATGTATACACCGAATTCCATGATTCCTGCTGCTCCCATTTTTACCCCCTCGACGCTTCAACACAATTAGAATTTCATCATTCTAGCTGTAGTCGTTTAGTTGGTACTATTTTTATCCCTCTGTACCATTGTATCCCTTGAAAGTATGAATTTCGAAAAATCCGTTTATTTTCCGTGTCTACGCAGTCAGAGGAATGTATACTCCGAATTGCATGACTCTAGCTGCTGTCATTTGGTTGGTACTATTTGCATCCCCTTTTTCCATTTTAACCCCAAAAAGTACGAATTTCGAAAAATCCGTTTATTTTCCGTGTCTATACAGTCAGAGGAATGTATACTCTGAATTTCATGACTCTAGCTGCGGTCATTTGATTGGTACTATTTGTACCCCCTTTTTTCATTTTAACCCCAAAAAGTACTAATTTTGAAAAATCCGAGTATTTTACTTGTCTATGCAATCAGAGGAATGTATACACCGAATTTCATTATTCTAGGTACAGCCGTTTGGTTGGTACCATTTTTATCCCTCTATTCCCATTCTACCCCTTAAATTACGAATTAGGAAAAAATACTTTTATATTATGTATCTACTCAATTATAGGAATGTACACACCGAATTTCGTGTTTCTAGATGTTGTCGTTTAATATGTACCATTCTTATCCCTTTTTTGCCCCATTTTACACCCTACGAATAAGAATCACTTTATGGTGCACTTTTCTGCTATAAGGGGAATGCGCATACCAAATATCAAGCAAATATAAACAGACATATTCAAAAAAAACATACAAAAAATACGCTAAAATATTAGGGATTATTATAGGTATTTTTAGTCTTTGTGAGGGAAAAATTTTTCCCTTTGGGCCGATTTCGCCCCGTTTCAATCGCAACCGATCTATGACTAGAAGACGCATTTATGGAAAATTTGAACGTTCTAGCTCCTTTCGTTTATATGCTATCGTGCTTTCAACAGACGGACGGACGGACATGGCTAGAATTTTATGACGATCAAGAATATATATACTTTATAGGGTCTCATGTCTTTATTTCAAGGTGTTACAAACGGAATGACAAAGTTAGTATACCCCCATCCTGGAGGTGGAGGGTATAATAAATATATATAGAAATATTGAAATGCATAGAATGATTTTCAGGACATATAGGCACCGAATGATTCTAAAAGCAACCATTCCCCGTAAAATAACGAATTACTGTACATTCGAAAATTGTACATTCCATGATCAGCACCAATTTTATTCCCTTTTCCCGATTTTGGCTCTCATAGTACGAATATCGCGTTTACGAAGTCAGAAATACTTATCGACAAATGTCATTATTCTAGCTGCAGTCGTCTGCTTGGTACCATTTTTATCCCCTTTCGTCCCTCTTCCCATTAAAAGTACGAATTTTCAAAATTGTTCCTTATTTTACGAATTCATGGTTTTAACTTCAACCATATGCTCGGTACAAATTTTATCCCCTTTTTGACAATTTCACCCTCAAAATACGAAATAGAAACTTCACTTATCGAGCCTACGCAGTCAGAACGACTTATCATTATTTTCTTTCATTATTCAAGCGGCAACCAAATTTTCTTTTTTAACTTTTTCAGGGGTTCTCTTCATTTTTTGCGTCTACGTAGCCAGGACTACTTAACAGCAAATTAAATTTTTCTAGCTCTAGCCATCCGGTTGGTACCATTTTTATCCCCTTTTTGGCCAATTTCACCCTAAAAATACGAAATCGAAAGATATGTTTAGTTCTCGCGTCTACATAGTCAGAACGACTCATAAACAGAATTTAATGATTCTAGCGGCAGCCGTCTGATTGGTACCTTGTTTGTCCTCAGTTAAAGTTGATTTATTTTTTAGAATGTACGCGGTAAGAGCAATTTCATGATTTTAACTTAAGTCATATGGTATGTACCATTTTTATCCCTTTTCCCGAATTTAACCTTCAGAATACGAAATCGAAAGTTATTTTTATACCCTCCACCTAAAGGATGGGGGTATACTAACTTTGTCATTCCGTTTGTAACACCTTCAAATATCGACCTGAGACCCTATAAAGTATATATATATTCTTGATCGTCATAAAATTCTAAGACGATCTAGCCATGTCCGTCTGTTGAAAGCATGCTAGGATATAAACGAAAGGAGCTATGACGTCCAAATTTTACACAAATGCGTCTTATAGACGTAGATCGGTTGGGATTGAAATCTGCCAAAAGGGAAAATTTTTTCCCTCACAAGGACTAAAAATATCCATAATATTCCATAATATTTTAGAGTATTTAAGCACATTTTTTCAATATGTCTGCTTATACTTACTTGATATTGGGTGTGCGCATTCCCCCTATAACAAAAACGTGCACCACAAATTGATTTTTATTCGTAGGGGGTGAAATGGGGCAAAAAGGGATAAAAATGGTACCTTTCAAACGACAGCAGCTAGAAACACGAAATTCGGCACGCACATGCATCCAATTGAGTAGATACATAATATAAAAGTATTTTTTCCAAATTCGTACTTTTAAGGGGTGAAATGTGAATAGAGGGCTAAAAATGGTACAAATTAAGAGGCTGTGCCTAAAATAATGAAATTCGGTGTATACATACCTCTGATGGCGTAGACACGTAAAATAAACTCATTTTTCGAAAATTGTACTTCGTGGGGTTAAAATGAAAAAAGAGGATAAAAATAGTACCAACCAAATAACGGCAGCTAGAGTCATGAAATTCAGAGTACACATTCCTCTGACTGCGTAGAAACGAAAAATAATAGGTTTTTCCAAATTCGTACTTTCAAGGAATACCATGGGTACAGAGGGATAAAAATAGTACCAACTAAACGACTACAGCTAGAATGATGAAATTCGGTGTGTGCATCCCTCTTATTGCGTAGACACGTAAAATAAAGAAATTTTAGGAAGTCGTACTCTTATGGGTGTAAACTAGGATATATATGTATATAGGAATATTATTTTTTCGAATTGACTTGAAGTATTATTTCGATATATGTATATAGTGTAAATGTATTGGTAGCCTTGTAAGCGTGTTTTGAAATAATAAAAATATTATATTTAATTATAAAATTATTTTTTCAATATTTGTATTTGTTTTGGTTTGGCTATATTAAAAAACTTATATTTTCCTGTAATATTACTGCACTTCTACGAAAATCGACATCCTCTGTGGAATGCAATCCATGATAGAGGGTATATAAAGTATATAAAGCCCGGCCGAACTTAACTCCGTTTTTACTTGTTATTTCTCGCGTCGTATGTAACGTAAAAAAAATACACGCGAAAAACATGATTTTTAGGGGTATTTTCAGGAGCGTTTAGCTCACAGACGGCTTGATCTAGAAACGAAATATTTTGCAAAACATCGTTAAACAATCCAATCTTTATTCGCATGGGGTGACTGGAAATTGTTTTTCCATTTGTATGGACAACGACCCAGCCTAATAATACTATTTATTTGGGAGACACTTGTTTAAATCATGATGTTCCTCTCTAATAATTGACCTCCATCACTTTCAAAGTAGGTATTCTTAGAATGAAATATGAATATAATATAATCTGCAAAATTTGAAAATTGTGGGTCCTAAAGAGGTAATAATTCAAATGGGAGCCCACTTGTAGATCACTTTCACAGTAGGTATTCTTTATTGAAATATAACATGATCTGCAAAATTTTATCAAGATCCAATGTAAGATGTGGGTTCTAGAGCGATAATAGTGTAAACTGGGGGCCCATTTGTATGGGGGCTATTCCAAAACATTGATCTATATAGGTGGCATTCAAAATACGTGTTTCTAGCATAAATGTAACATTGGTTTGATCAAGATCCGATGTAAAATGTGCATTTTAGAGCCGTAATATTGTACATCGGATGTACATTTGTATGGGGGCTATATCTAAATCTGAACCGATTTTCTCCAAATCGTCCTTGGCCAAAAAAGTAACTTCTGGCAAATTTCATGACAATCGGGCCACAATTGCGACCTGTAGAGTGCGAACAAGCTTAGATGGACAGCAGACGGTTAAATCGATTCAGCTGGTGATTCTAAGCCGATCCGTATACTTAAAGGTGGGTCTAGCTCAATTATTTCTTGGTGTTACAAACATTTGGCACGAAACTAACTTATAATAGTCCTAGTCCACGAAGTGGTGTAGGGTATAAAAACCATGAAATGGCTCCATAAAAGAAGGACTCCCTGCCTATGACAACCCCATGTTAAATTCATTAATGACGATCCAATTTTTTACTACTTCCGGATCACAAGATGGTGGTATATTTCACTTCTTGGGATGCTCTTTTAGGCGGGGTTGTTGTTAATTTTCTAAATCCACTACACTACCCAGCAAAAACTCTCATTACCAAGTAATGTGGGGAATAAGACAAAACCAAAAACCTTCACTACTTATTTTTCGGATCCGTTTCTAATTATTTTTATAAAGGGATTGTAAAAAAATAAGTACTTCCAAGCACGCTTACAAAAAGTTGAGAAATAAGTACTTCTAAACGAGTTGTAAAATAAGCGGCCTCAGGAAGACACAAAATAAGTCATTATTGATAACTAGCCAAATAATGTATTATAAATAATGGGCTTGATAAGTGATGAAATCAAAATTTTTATTAAATTATATATTTTGTATCGACTTGTTAACAATCTGAATACAGAATTCAGGGCAGTATTTCTTTAAGCCTGGATAACTATGTTGCGATAACAACAGCACTGCTATTCTCTGACTCACCACAAAAATTTAGAAAATTAATTTTAAAATCTGAAGTTCTATTATATTTAACTTACCAATAACTACTTATTTAAATCATTATAAGGAAGTAATTATTTCATACTTCAAAATAATGCAGGGCGTAACGTGCTGTCATTACTAGGTAATGCTAAAAATAATTATGTGTCATTACCAAGTTTTTCCCGGGGTACTATTGAAAATTGATAATTTTTAATATTTGTATGTCTGTCTGCAGGTTTTCAAGTTTTGTGTACATTCAAAAGCAAATAAATGTCGATCAACATTTCAGTTTCCAATTATCTTTGACTTTTCTCAGGGGTACTTTCAATAAAATCGGAATCATTAAAATCATTCCGTGTCACGTGGAATGATTGATATATGAAATTTTATTCAAATTTGGAAAGAATTATTTTTTCAGAAAATTCGTAATTTCCAGACATTGTTAAGGTGTACCTCCCTTATTTTAGATAGATTTTATAGACAGTCTGTCAGAGAAATACTAATTCTTTCAAAAGTTTGTGCCCAAGATTCCTAAAGTAATTATTCAAAGGTATAAAATATTGGCCATATTAGCTTTTGTATGAAATAAATGAAGTGAAAACATGTAAAACTTAAATTCTTAAAAAAATTTTTCATATTTTTTGCATTTCCACTGGAATCTCTATCTAACAACCACGATAACATCATCAGCCTCCGCATGAGCAATTTAAAAGCGTTTGTCTGCCAAGAAAAAAATATTCGTGCTATTCGCCGCATTTGCCCACATCCAAAACCTAAACCAATCGCAAAGCGATGAGTGCGATGATGCACCGGTACGGGTTGCTGGACATGGAACATGTCGATGGAATTGCCATTTGGCAGCCGCCGATTCATTCGAAGCGCTTCTAACGCACGTAATACCAAAATTATATAAAATTATAATCACCCCAAACGAAAGTATATAATTTTGTACTCTTTTTTATTTTTGGTTTGCACGTTTCATGTGTCTTCTACGAAATTTGTGAATACTCTGAACGGGTAGACGGAGCCAGAGGAGCAGCGAGTGTTGCTTGAAAATTCGCAAAAAAAGTGAATTCCAGTCCATAATTCGTGTATCGGTAAATTATACGTTAATATGATGCGATGTGATGAGATGTCTGGTGACCTTGAAAAAGAAAATTATTTAACGGATGTCGATGGTGTCTGACTGACTGACAATCTGCCGGTTGGCAGGTCTACTGTTTTCAGTTTCGTTTTTTTTCTTTTCTTTTCTCTGTTAACTCTCTATCTTGGGCATATGATGACTTTTCTAAAGGAGAAAATCATGGTATGGTATTTTGGGGATTTCTTGGGTTTATGATGGGAAGGCGGAGGTTAGGATGCGTTATAGCTAAAATTAAATACATATAAAGAGTATTGAGATTAAGATGAAGACTAAATTTGAAAACATGTATTAGAGATATTAAGACTCTTTTACTTGGGTTTGAATCGGAAACTGAGGGTGTCCTGCAGACAATCTTTGACAAAAATTTGGTAAACTATTGTAATCAAAGTAGGTATTAAGTTTCGTGATTACATCTTTGGCTATTTGATCGCGTTGAGCAAACATACCATCCATCACTTTACTAACATCTACATCCTGTTTAAATGTTATTCCGTGAGCCCATAGCTGAGCGATGGAATTGATTGAAAAAGAAAAATATATTTAAAATGAACAACCATAAAACATCAATTATAGCTATAAAAGTGTCCATGGGAGATGAGAGGAGAACAAACTAAACTAAGAGCTGAAGAACACGCACAAGAAGACCCCAAGAACTTTGTGGAAATTAATCAAAGATCAAAGCGTTGAAAGTAGATTTTTACACACGCGGACTTCCTCACTCGCTCGCTTGCCCATTACACAGCTGGACACGGGAGTTGGGTTAACAAACCGAAAACCAAACCAAACAATTGATGGAGCACAGCTCGTATCGGCCATTCATTAAATCCATTCATGATGACGATGACGACGACGACGATGATGTTGATGAGTTTAGAATCAATCATTTCGTCGATTCCATATGGTGTAAGACGTTGTTGTAGCTGCTGGGTAGCTCTGGAGATGGTTGGTTGGGGCTCCAGCTGTACTAAGTGTGTGAGTGTGTATGTGTGGTATCTGCGCGCTTTTATTTTCTATTTGTGCGCATGCGTATCAAGCCTGTAACAAAAGTGGTAATTAACCAGAAGCCAAGCATTAAATTATAAAAATATACTTCAACACTTTGATAATAAACCCCTCAAAAACTCACACACACACAAATATCACGATCCAGCTAGATATTGCCAGCAACGCAACGAAAACCTAGCAGCAACTGTAGCATCAACAACATCGCAATAGCAACAGCAACATCAGGTTATGCTTAGAAAGAAAGAAAGATCATTACAATATTTGATGGACGTCAATGTTGTTCATTGATGTTTTCACTCTTAGCCATTAGACTCGTTGGCTGTTACGTTTGCACGGTGGGACAAAATGAGGAATATGTCGAAAATTTAATAAAGCAAATAAGTCGGCTAAACCGCGAAAGTTTTTAGGATCATTTGTATGGAAGGTACTAGAAGGTTCGTGCCACATAGTCCCAGCTTCCACATTTGTAAAATAGTTGTAAAACATGATCTAAATACAGAAGTTATAAAGGATTTAATTTTTCATAGGATATAGACATTGTGTGGGAGGTACAAGAAGAGGCGTGGCTAAATCATAAATAATTTTTAGGTTTAAAGTGATTATAAAAACATTTTCAAATATAAAGTTGCAAATGATTCCGCTTTTCGCGGGACTATCCCGCTTTTTGATGTTCAGATCCGCTTTAATTTTACATCCCGCATAATCCCGCTTTTTTACAAAAAGTCCCGCATAATCCCGCTTTTTTGTTTTACATTGTTTTTGGTACATTATCAATTAAAATTTGGCACTTAATAAATTTTTGGTAACCGACAAAAGTCCACAATTTCTAAAATATTTAATTAATTGCCCTTTTTATATATTAAGGTTCTAGATTTAAGGGAATATTTAAGATTATTAATATCATACTTTGATAAAATTAAATGCACTACTGCGTTGTTCAATTGGTTAATTTAAAACATATATTAATAACACATAGACTGTCAAACAGTTTATGAAAGTATACCATTATGCTACTAGCTGGTATAAAAATTACTATCAATGATATAGTCGTATGTTTGACAGTTTCATAAGCACCTTTAGATAGATATTTACTTTTAATAAAATATAGACCCATGGAATTCTAGCCATTTGAAGATCGCATTTAACATTATGATATAAAATTAAATAGGGTTCGACCTTGGGCCGCAAAACTGACTTGTGGCAATTCTTGTTAGGATCAGACAATAATGGCGAACTGTAATTTGATTACAAGAATATATGGACGGATCGGCGGACGAATGGACAGATGGACGGACATTGCTAAATCGACTTAACAATGCGTCTATCTCTCTCTTCTTTTGGATGTTACAAACAAATGCACAAAGACATAATACTCTAGAGGAGGCAATAAAAATAGATGAATTTTAAATGAATTATCCATTTCTATTATTATACTTACACTGTCCAGCAGCATTTTTGGAGTAGCGACCCTATAATTCCTTTTGCAGAATAAACATATAGTCCAGCTGGTCTGAGTCTCTTTTTACAGTGGATACAAGTTTTCATTTTGTGGTCGAAGTGATTTGTATGCCCGACATTTTTGTTTTGTAATTTCCTCGCGATCTATCCAACGAGTGCTGCTCATTTTTTTGCATGTATATTAAGAACAAATGTCGTTTGTAAAATATATGTTGACAGTCGCAGAAAAACTGCGACCGGCCGGGCCGAACTTTATATACCCTCCACCATGCATTCCGCAGAGACTGTCAATTTTCGTAGAAGTGCAGTAATATTACCAGAAAATATAAATTTTTTTAATATAGCCAAACCAAAACAAATATTGAAAAAAATAATTTTATAAATATATATATATATATTTTTTGTTAAAGATATTGCGGTAAGAGAAATGTTAGAAATGTCAAGCGGTACGATTTTTGACCTCGATAGCTGCGATTGTTCTGAGAGTATGTGTATGTATTCTTATCATAGAAATGTTGTGTTATTTTTTTTTGGAAAAAAAAGAAAATTTTTGTCAATGAAAAAATATTTTTTGTCAAAACTCATTCAAGCCCCTGTAACTTCTGAAATACTTAACCGAATTTGATGTGTTATGCCTTGTTTTGAAGCCATTTTCAATTACTCAAGTATAAGGTATATTTTTTTAAAGCTTTTCAGATATATTTCGTTTATTTTGATGATGACTATGTTTGTTATTAGATGTCTTTTTTAGTGACTGTGTGAGCTTGGAAGTGGTGAAACGATGGCTTCTATTTTTATCCCCTCCACCTCCAGGATGGGGGTATATTCCGTTTGTAACACTTTAAAATATTCATCGGAAACCCCATAAAGTATATATATTCTGGGTCGTGGTAAAATATAGCCATATCAGTCTGTCTGTCTGTTGAAAGCACGCTAGCTTCCGAACGAAATGAGCTAGGAGCTTCAAATTTTCCCCAAATATGTCTTATGGTTGCAGATCGGTTGGGATTGAAAGTGGACGAAATCGGCCCAGAGGGAAAAATTCTTCCCTCACAAGGACTTCAAATACCCCTAATATTTATAATATTTCAGCAAGCTTTTTGAATATTTTAGTGTAATACTACTGCACTTCTCGAAAATCGATAGCCTCTGTGGAATGCAATCCATGGTTCGGCCCGGCCGAACTTAACGCCTTTTTTACTTGTTTAATTTTTTTTCGATTCTTTTTGCAAAATCACAAAAAGGGATAAAAAGATACCAATGATACGACAATAGCTAGAAACATGAAATATGATATGTAAATCCCTCGTTGATACGTAAAATAGAAATTCGTACTTTTAAGAGATACAAATGGAAAAGAGGTATACAAATGGTACCAACCAAACCGATCATCTGACTGTGAAGATGCCATATAAAATGTATTTTTTCGGAATTTCTACATTTATGCGGAAAATGGTCCGAATGGGGATAAAAATGGTACCAAGCAAACAGCTGCAGCTATACTAATGTAATTCGATGTGTACACTTTTCTGACTGCGGTGACGCGAAAAATAAAGAGATCTTTCTATATTCGTACGTAAATGGGATTAAATTTGGCAACAATCAAGCGGCTAAAGGTAGAATAATGATATTCAGTATTTGCAGTCGTCTTTTTAAGAGGGACGAATTTTTCAAAATTCGCACTTTTAGAGTCAGAATGGAAAAATGAGTGGTAGTAGTACCAATCAAACGGCTGTAGCTAAAATCATGAAACTAGATATGTTAATATATTCAGGAGTGGAATCTGTAACATATTGAATCTTCAATATTAGAACTTTTCCTATCAAAATGGTACAGACATTTAGGCTGCAGCTGGAATCAATAAATTGCAAATGGGGAATATCGGGCTTGAGGGAACTGGTTTCTACCAAATAATAATAATTAGGTCACATTTTTGAAGATTGTTGCCTAATGTTCTCTTTTTGATTCCACTTGAAGTTTTATATTTATATATAGTAGAGGAATGTTAATATTAGGACTGTTTTTCTTTAAGCCGGTATAACAAGCTGCGATAACAAAAACTTTAATAAGAAATTAATTTTTCGTTCAAAATAAATATAATATAAATACAATATAAATATACGTATCAAAAGAAATTTTCAAAAAAAATATTTTGTGTCGTCTTTATTGGACTTAGCCTCGATATCCATCATTTTGTCTTAGACTGGATAATTATTCAGGCTAAGTCAACAATTTTTAACACAAAATTATTTTTTCAAAATTTGTTTTCACACACACATTGATATTGCTTTTGGCGACAATTTTAAAAAAGAATTTTTTATTTTGAGTGAAATTTTAACATTTTATTTAGATTTTTGTTATCGCAGCTTAGTTATCCAGTCTTAAAGAAAAACAGCCTTATTATAATAATGAAGCATCACTATTTTCCAAATATGGTAGTACAATTCTATGTAAAGTTTACAGCCTCTAACCTGCCGGTAATGCTATGGAATGCTCTCCGTGGTGGAGGGTATATAAGATTCGGCGGAACTTAACTTACTTTTTTCAATTTTAATTTTTTGTGCCAAAAAAATATTTTTAAACCAATTTTTTCTCAACTCTTTCATAATGAACCAAATTCTTTATCTTTTTACAACATATTTTTATTTTATTTCTCTTTTGTCTTTCACCTCATCCCACTGTCATCATGGCAGCGTTCAATCGCTTGATCTTTGCTGTTCATTCACATTTTTTTTGTTCAACGTTTTGTCGATTCCGAAAGAAACCAGTTCAGACATCGATTTAGAAATCAATTATGATGGTTATTTGGTTACAGTCATTTGGTCGCTGTGGCCAATGTTGCTGGTGAGGCTGGCGGCTTTTCCCCGGCTGCTTTTTTGTTGGTGGCTTTCATTCAATATTAAGATATTATTGCTGCGAGATTTTTGTGGTTTTGCTCAGGTGGATCGATGGACTGATGGCTGGATGGATGCTCGGTCAAGTTGAGTCGATGGGATGGATATTAACTTTAACTGGGTGGTAAAAAACGCCACAGGTGCTGTCGGCTGCAGTGCATCGCCCAGGCAAGGTAAAAGTATCGGCGAGTTTAACTCTTTGTGTTTTTTGTGCTGTTGTGCTATCATCATAATTGTCCTACATGCTGAGTATTTGTGGTAATCTATGTTCAATTTCATCCGGGGGTAACTGGGTATCAAATTAGAAAAACAATAACAGCACTTTGCTGTTCAGTTTTCCCGTTTTTTCTTTTTTTTGCATTTCGCTGAAGCAGCTGTAAGCGTTACTTTTTACATCTTCATTGAATTTGAAATAATAAAAAACACCCGACGAAATCTATTTGAGAACAGCGGAAATGGACAACAACAACAAAAAGTAGGCGCGCGGGCATATGTTGCAAAACCTACCCGTACTGGGGAAGGGCATACAAAGAACCAACCGACGACCGGTAACCGGTCGTAATCTAATAAGATCAAATGACATCAGTGGTGTTGCCATGCCGCATACATGTCGTTGGCAACGAAAGCCGTTTGTGCGAGTGCCCAGGATAACAATAAGATCATGTTGTAGCAGCACCACCCCTTGACGGGTGTTTGTGCAACGTGCAATTTGTTTCTTGTCGCCGTATTCCAAAATCTGTTGCGCAATCTCCCTTCGCACGTTCATTAATTTGGAAAACGTAACACCTTTAGAAGGTGTTCCCAGAGAGAATGTCATAACTGTTGGTCTGTACAATGGATACTCGTACTTAAGGTCAAAGGATATTGCCATTAGGCAACAAACGACAGATTCGTACCTATTCAGCAATGAAAACGTGACAGACAAAATTCATCTCTTGTCAAATATTATAATTTTTCGATGACGATCATTTATGGAGAACAGAACATAAGAATTTGTTATGATGTATCTGATTTATGTGTAAAATGTTTAAAATTTTGAAAAATTGTTTAAAATTGTTGTTTGTATGTATAGTTGGTCTGTTATGTTGTATGTGTTGTCATTTATTTTGGGTTAAGACCAAAGGTTGTGCTGAAGTCTTTAGCAGAACCCAAAATTAGCAAAAAGGCAAAGTGAGACCTTTACTGTTGCAGCTAAAAGTTGACCGCGCAGTTTCGATGGGCGCTACCCCATCTCGTCATATATGTCTTTGACTTAAATCAGGGTTCATATTATTAGTACCAGCGGTCACATATGATAAATGAGAAGCAGCACAACCTCTGGTCTTAAACCAAATGACAATTGTTTAAAATTTTGATAAATTGTTTAAAATTTTGAAAAATTATCTTTTGTCATATATTAATTTGTATACCCTCCACCTAAGGATGGGAATATATTCACTTTGTCATTCCGTTTGTAACACGCTAAAATATTCATCGGAGACCCCATAAAGTATATATATTCTGCGACGTTGTAAAATTCTAAGACGATATAGCCATATCCGTCTGTCTGTCTGTTGAAAGCACGATAGCTTCCGAACGAAATGAGCTAGTAGGTTCAAATTTTCCCCAAATGTGTCTTATGATTGCAGATACGTTGGTATTGAAAGTAGACGAAATCGGCATAGAGGGCACAATTTTTCCCTCACAAGGACTGAAAATACCCCTATTATTTAGATTATATCATCATGGTTTTTGATCATATTAGCTTGTATTTTGTTGATATTTGCAATTCGCATTCCCTTTATAGCATAAATTTTTATTTGTAGTGGGCGAAATGGGACAAAAAGGGATAAAAATGGTACCTATCAAACGACATCAGATAGAAACACGAAATCTGGCGTGTACATTAGGGCGTACCTCAAAAAAAAAGTTCGCCGTACACTTTCGAATATGAAGTATTATTGAAAGGTAGTTTCAAAAAAAATTTTTTTATTTTTTTATGCCGAACGTAGGGGTCGCGCTTTTACATTTTTCTATATAACTTCTGCATTTATAAACGGATTTTAAAGTGTGATACATCGATGTTGTTGTCTCGACGAGGCCGATTTTTTTGTCTTTGAAGTCATTGAGCTCAAGCACCCCCTTCTGGTACTTATCCATCATATCTCAGTTGCTACTACCCTAATGTACCACTCTAATATCAGAAAATTAAAGCTCGCATAAAATCATGAAACTCTTCCTAAGGAAGTATGCCGATTTTCAAAAAAATCGGCCTCGTCGAGACAAAAACATCGATGTATCACACTTTAAAATCCGTTTATAAATGCAGAAGTTATATAGAAAAATGTAAAAGCGCGACCCCTACGTTCGGCATAAAAAAATAAAAAAAAAATTTTTGAAACTACCTTTCAATAATACTTCATATTCGAAGGTGTACGGCGAACTTTTTTTTTTACTTGTAACCTGGTACGCTCTAGTGTACATTCCTCTAATTGAGTAGATACATAATATAAAAGTATTTTTTCTAAATTCGTACTTTTAAGGAGTTAAATGGGGATAGAGGGATAAAAATAGTACCAAACAAACGGCTGCACCTAGAATAATGAAATTCGGTGTGTACATTAGAGCGTACCAGGTTACAAGTAAAAAAAAAAAAGTTCGCCGTACACCTTCGAATATGAAGTATTATTGAAAGGTAGTTTCAAAAAATTTTTTTTTATTTTTTTATGCCGAACGTAGGGGTCGCGCTTTTACATTTTTCTATATAACTTCTGCATTTATAAACGGATTTTAAAGTGTGATACATCGATGTTTTTGTCCGATTTTTTTGTCTTTGAAGTCATTGAGCTCAAACATGATTCATGATTTTATGCGAGCTTTAATTTTCGATTATTAGAGTGGTACATTAGGGTAGTAGCAACTGAGAAATGATGGGTAAGTACCAGAAGGGGTGCTTGAGCTCAATGACTTCAAAGACAAAAAAATCGGCCTCGTCGAGACAAAAACATCGATGTATCACACTTTAAAATCCGTTTATAAATACAAGTTATATAGAAAAATGTAAAAGCGCGACCCCTACGTTCGGCATAAAAAAATAAAATTTTTTTTTTTGAAACTACCTTTCAATAATACTTCATATTCGAAGGTGTACGGCGAACTTTTTTTTTGAGGTACGCCCTAGTGTACATCCCTCTAATCCACGTAAAATAGAGAGATTTTTCGAAATTCGTACTTTTAAGGGATATAATTGACAACAAGTAAGGAAAGGCTAAAGTCGGGCGGGGCCGACTATATGATACACTCCACTTTCTATAGGAATACAATTCAATTCAGTATAAAAGTGAAAACGGGAAATTTTTTTTATGTTTCCTAATCACAGGCTAATATGACCTGGCCCAACTTGTCAAATCGAGAATAATATTTGTATCGGGGCTATATCCGAATTTTGAAGAAAATCTCTTAAAATGTGTGTATTCTAGAGCGGAAAAATTCAAATGGGAACGAAATTTGTATGGGAGCTATATATAAATCTGAACCGATTTAACACATTTTTACCACAGGTGTATCTAGTCGCACTATAAGATGTTTTGCCAATTTTGAAGAAAATCTGTTGAAATATGTGGTATCTAGAACCGATACCACATATTTCTTCAAATTAAATTGGGAACGAAATTTGTATGGGAGCTATATATAAATCTGAACCGATTTAACACATTTTTACCACAGGTGTATCTAGTTGCACTATAAGATGTTTTGCCAATTTTGAAGAAAATCTGTTGAAATATGTGGTATCTAGAACCGATACCACATATTTCTTCAAATTAAATAGCGTTCGTCCCTGTCGCTAAAAACTTCGTTGTGCAAAGTTTCGAAAGAAAGTGATTCTAAGCCGATCGGTATAATTAACAATGGGTCTATCTCCCTTCCTTTTGGGTGTTACAAACAATAGCACAAAGACATAATACTCTCGTGGAGTGTATAAAGAGGGAAAAAAATGGGATCTACCAAACCGCTGAAGTTGAAATCATGAAATTCGATGTATACATTCTGGCTATGAAGACTCGAAACAAAAAGTTTTTTTTTCGAAATTTTGGCGGAGAATTTGTACTTTTCTTATCAAAATAATACAGTCACTTTGTCTGTATCTGAAAATGCTTCTCCCTAATGGCGACTGATAATCGCCTAATATTTACGAATGTTCAGTTTCACAATTACAGCATTTTATTTATATATAGTAGTAGAATTTAAACAGTGCGCATAAGTATACATTATAGTTTAAAATAGTAAACAAATATAGTAATGTGCATAATAATATCATAATTTTCGTACTGCTCTTCGCTACTGCTCTTCTATGTAAAGTCGACATCCTTTAATCTGCTGGTAATACTGTGGAATGCACCCCGTGGTGGAGGGTATATAAGATTTGGCCGGGCCGAACTTAACGCCTTCTTACTTGCTAATTCTTCTACTTCTAAAAGAAGGATCAAACTTCTACATTTATCTATATATTTTCATTAAATATGCCTTCGTTAGGATGCCAAATGAGAAGCCAGGCTGGCAGAGAACATTCCATGCTTTGTTCCAACTTCCCCAAATTGCAAACAAAAATGAAACCAATTGTGTTGAAGTTGCTTGAATTGAGTTGCTTTTAAATTGGAAATTGGAATTCCATCATTGCACATTCTCATCGAATTATTCTGTTGGGCAGCTGAATAATTTATATGGGTCATTTGTAAGGATGGCGTGATAAGGAATCATCAAATGTTGACTCAATGATGATAATTGCATTAAATGTTCAACTCAGTCAGTCAGTCAGTGATGAGTTCAATTCGTACAAAGAACCAAACAAATCAAGACACTGTGGCAAGACACTGGGAAGACCATCACCCACTCGAACAACATGCAGTGACAATTTAATTGACCTCTAAAGGTCAAACTATCAAAGACACAGCTCAACACAATTCAATTTCATCAAGTCATCGTCGGCTACCGACCGACGACTGCAATGCAAACAAAAAGTGTTGTCAACGCGTAATGAGAAGCGGCGGGAAATTGAAGAGAGTTCTTCTCCTTCTGTTGAGTGAACTCAAATAAATTGCATCGAACAAATTAATTGTTCCGGAATGGACATTTGTTTGGCATTCTAGCACTACACGAGACATCAGCTGCAGGAGTGTGTGAAGAACACCAGCCACCACCATCATCAGCAAAGCGGTAGAAATTAAACTTTAAACCAGCCGACAAAAGGGCTAATGCGCCAAATGCGTCCAAGAAACCAAGCCTGACCATGAGTGTAGTGGAGTGGAGGGAGGCCATGTGACGAGTACCCTTTTGTGCTGCAGCGCGAGTATGGCCCTTTAATTGATTTAATTGAATTTTCAATTCAATAAACAATGTTCATGTTCGCATATCCAGCGAACAGCCAAGCCAGTCTTTTTGGAATCATCAGGAATTGCAAGTCCGCAACCGAATGAATGGCTGGTTGTTGCCGGTTACGTCGCATGTTCTGGAAGTTGTTGTTTTTTGTGGCCAAACGTGCGTACGTACGAGCATTTGTCTTAATTGTCTGTGAAATAAACATAAATCACAATTGCAATTATTGTCAAGTCGTGCCTTGCTTTGGGGTGATAGAAGTTTTATAACTTAAAATAAATGGAAAATGGATAAATGGATCCCATGCACCAGTATAGAAGTTATGAAGAATTTAATATTACCCAGGGTGGAGACAATTGTGTGAGAGGTACAAGAACGGGCGTGGCTAAAGCCTAAATATTTCTTAGGTTTAAACGAATTATAAAAACATTTATTTATAGAGGCCGGGTTTGATGTTGAAAAGTCGCTGCGAAGCCACTTGAAAAGACTTTTGACATGGTCGAAATCATGAGCGTGGTAGTCTGCAGCCAAGTAATAAATGTCACCATGCCATTTGTAAATAAATTTGCATTCTATTAAATATAGAAGCAAAATGGTCTTGAGCCAGGACAATATCCCAGTTCAACATTTTTAAATGTCAATTTGGAAATGATTTTAACTACCCGTATGGATGTTATGTCGGTTTTATTGTAATCAAAGTTTATGCCACTTTGTGTGGGAGGTACCAGAAGGGGTATGACAATATCGCTCATATTCAATGCGAATGTAACCACTATAAAAACATTGCTAAATATCAAATTTCACAGTATTCCGATCATGCGTATAGAAGTTATAACAGCATTAATTTTACTTAGTTTTGCGTGATTTGTGTGGGAGGTACTGGAAGGGACGTGGCAAAACCCGTCATATTTAGTACACTAAAAGTGATTATAAAAACATTATCAAATACCAAAATGTAGCTGATTCCGAATATCCATGTGGAAGTTATATGGATTTTAATATAACATTGGAATATGGGCTATTTGTGTGGGCAATTTCGCCCATATTCGAACTTAAACTAAGTTTGGGAAAAATATTACCATGTGCAAAGTTTGAATCGATTCCTTAACTCATTTCGAGAGTTATCGTGTACACCAGCCAGGCGGACGGACATGCCTCAAACACCTTAAAAAGTCGTGAAACGGATTTGGTCCCAACCAGGCCCGTGCGCAGGATTTTCCCCTGGGGGGGGTTTTCATCTACACTCATAAAAAATTAACCTTTAATGAATTAAAATTAACTAAAATTTAGGAAACCAAGTACATTTTTACTAAATATAGGTACAATTTTGCTGAAAATTTACTAAAACTAAGTAAATGTTTACTCAAATCCAGTTAATATTTACTCAAACTGAGGACAATTTTGCTGATTTTTTTTCCTCAAAACGAGGAATTTTTACTTAAACTGAGGAAAATTTTATTTTATACAAGGAAAAAAGGTGATATTAAAATAAGTTCAATTTAACTAAAAAAAAATCAGACAAATAGTTTTGCTTCAGAGTATGCAAAACTGATACAAAAAATGACACCATGATATATTTCTCAAGAGTTTCATGTTACCTCTGCCATAAGGAGTTGAGCTATTACTCCATGATTGTTGCGAATGCAAGATAGGTATTGAGAAATAAGTCTCTGCAAACGAACGAGAATTGCTTCTTAGATTAATATTCAATAATTTTTTAAACAATTTCAAATGTTTTTTATAAGTTCATTAATACTAAAATGTATGAAGAACTCGGCATAAATTTCTGTAAACATATTAACTAACTTTTAGGAAATAAACACATTTTTAAGTTAAAATTTCCTAAATGGAATTTTGTCCATACAAAAAATTTCAGATTTTTTTCTCACTTAAAACCTTGGAAATATTCTTCCAAATAAGTAAGAAGTAAGAATTTTTTATTAGATCCAAAGAAATGATTTTAAGTAAATCTACTACCCTTTTTCTAGTAAATGAACTATTTACTATGGCTTTGAAAAATGGAAACTTTACTCATAAATAGTTAATTTTCCAACTTTTTAGGAAATTTTTACTGGAGCGTTTGTAAACCACTCATATTGTATTGCCAGGATCTTCGAGAAATATTTTGATACATTCGTCCGACAGACATTGTCGGCAAAATTGCATTTCAGTAATTCATCTACCATCTATCTGAATGGTGATGTAAGATTGCAGAAAACTGCTGTTATGCCAAAAAACTGCTGTAATAGCAGAAAAGTGTCTGCTGATAGGCAGCAGACAATCGCTGCTTTTATTAACAGACTTGTTCTCTAAGTGTAGAACTTTTTTTAAATAGTTGCTTGAAATTACATACATACATATCGAGGGCTTATATTCATAAGTGGCTATGAACAAAAACATAACTTTTCAGGAGAGCGAAAAAACTGATTTTCTCCTTAATGTTGTATGGAAAACGCATTTTCTGTGATGTACACAGCGAATTTAAAGATTCCAGCTTCATCCATCAGATTGGTCGCTTGTAACATATATGTAGCCAGTCACGAAAATCGCTGCAATTGATGAAAAATCCAAAATTCGCCGTTGCAATTCCTTATATTTTAACATTCTTCATTCATAATTCTGAAACTTTTCATACATAAATATTCCCTATGAAGTCAGCAATCACATGCCATAGAATTATTTTGGTATTCTCAATATAATAAAAAGTTACGCCGGTGTTTCTAAATATACTTTTCACAATTTTTGACTTTACAGCCACCATTTTTCCTATTTTAGCTTCATAACTGGGGAATCAAAATGATATTAACGCGAAGTGATGGACGATATGCATTAAATCTGGAAAAATGTTTTAAACAAAATCGTTGTAGCGAATTATAACCTTCGGTTTTATGCTGCTCCATTGGTGAACTATTTTATTTCTATTATTTTTATGTTCATAGCCACTTATGCAGCCACAAACTAACGCGCGAGGGGATATCCAAATCAGAAAATTAAAAAAATGGCTTTAGAAAAAAATCTTTTCAAATTTATATGACAGATGACATCCAAATCTGAGAATAGTTTGGCATCAAAAACTCATTTTCGAGAAAATGGTTCATAGCCACTTTTAGATATAAGCCCTCGATATATTTTGAAGAAATATTACACAAAAAACGATCAAATTCCTCGGCGATAAACCCGCATTTTTTTGGATAAATTGGATATGCTTCTTGACGAAGTATGGGTCTAAATAGGATGTCTAAAGTGTTTTTGAGTTTTTAATTTATATAGGACATGAGTAACAGGATGTTTACTCAAAATCTTTATACGCATATTCCGATTAAATAAAAAATATTTGGAAATGTTTCTTCATTTTTATAACAGTTTTTTTGTACTCGATGAAATGCAAGAAGAAACACCTAGAAATTTTATTTCCAAAAAACCAAATAATTGGTATTTTAGAGTTTCGTTTTCCTACGTAGATCCATGTTACTGAATTTGTTGTTTTTCTTTTGAATAATACTTGTTACATATGTACAAAAAAATACTAACTCTGAAAAATATTTGACATAAGTGATATATATAACAAAGATTGTTGGTAAGTTAAAACTCATTTCTTTTTGTTTCGCAACTTTAAAGTAGATTTTAAAATAGAGACCTACACGCAGAGAAAAAATGCATTTCGTACAAACGAAATTTTAGACACGTGAACATCGTTTTTGAGTTTCTTTTGTGGGAAAAATTAGTTTGTTTGCGGTAAACATGTCATCAGTTCTTGTAAATGAACAAAGAGAAATACGTTTATTTATATCAAACATTATTCTTTGTTTGTCGAAATGGATTTGTATTATAATTGCAAACTCCCAAAACATTGGAAGTAACAGAAACCGTTGTTGTTGCATTTGTGATGAAAATAGGACACTTCGGTTCAGATTTAGATACAGCTCCATAAAAATGTCCAATCGCAAATGTTACATCTTAGCGCTCTACAAGCATCAAGCAAATTATTTGCTTTTATTAAGAATATTTTAGATTTCATTATGAATCATAGTGATTCTTATCTACACTTTTTTAAAATTACTAAACGATTTTGTTATTAAATTTCCAAACTTTTATTGCAGTACATAATTAAAAGTTCATATGATATAGCTCTAGTCGAATGTCAAGAAGTGGTATCGGTTAATAAAAATGAAAATTTTCCGAACAATTTAGTGTCCATTAGCGAAATTAGCACTGCACAATCTTGAAATTGACACAATTCGTTTAGTTTGTTTGTATTTTTCATAACCTTTGTCCGAAATTCAAGAAAGTGTCTACGATTTTTTTATGTAATTTTCGTGTTTTCATGATATTACTACAAAATTACCATTTCAGACAAATTATTTTAAAAAGACATTAAAAATTCTATATTTTATTGCTTCAGAAAGTCTAGAAGGTTTTAAAAAGTATATGTTCGAAACCTCTCTGGGGGGGGGTTTGAACCCCCAAAACCCCCCCCCCCTGCGCACGGCCCTGGTCCCAACATACTTAGGGTCTTAGTCACTCCTTTAATGCGTTACACTTTTTCTGTTTCTGTCCCAAATGATATATACCCTCCTACTCTGTAGACTTTGTGTATAAAAATAGGGGTTACACAATTGAAACATAGAATACGGTCGGCAGAGTACCGTAGAAAACAGCAGTGACTATTTTCACAATTTAATACTAGTCACCAGTGGCATAGGCAAAATCGGACCGTATGGAAAATTTTTCCCTAACAAGGACCGAAAATTCCTCCATACATTTTGAAAATTTCTGTCTCATATTCACTCTAAATTTGTTGCGTACAATCGTTTTATAGCGTAAACGCGCACCAAAAAGTGATTCATTCAAAATCCGTACTTTAGAGGGAGAAAAGGGTGCAAAAAGGTGTAAGATTGTTTCGAATCACACAACAATATCTGGAAACTTGAAATTAGGTCTCGGATACAAAATTTATTTTTGGTTTCATAGTATTATTTGGCTTTTATGGTATTTTTATACCCTCCACCTCCAGGATGGGGGTATACTAACTTTGTCACTTCGTTTGTAACATCTTGAAATATAGACATGAGGCCCTATAAAGTATATATATTCTTGATCGTCATAAAATTTTAAGACGATCTAGCCATGTCCATCCGTCTGTTGAAAGCACGCTAGCATCTAAACGAAAGGAGCTATGAAGTCCAAATTTTGCATAAATACGTCGTATAGTCGTCGATCGGTTGGGATTGAAACTGGGCGAAATCGGCCCAAAGGGAAAAAAAATCCCTCACAAGGACTGAAAAAACCCATAATAACCCCTAATATTTTAGAGTATTAAAGCATATTTTTCAATATGTCTGCTTGTACTTACGTTAGCTAGAAACACGAAATTCGCTGTGTACATTCCTCTAATTGAGTAGATACATAATATCAGATTATTTTTTCCAAATTCGTACTTTTAAGGGATAAAATGGGAATAGAGGGATAAAAAAGGTACCATCCAAACGGCTGAACCTAAAATAATTGAATTTGGTGTATACATTCCTCTGATTGCGTAGGCACGTAAAATAAACGGATTTTTCGAAATTCGTACCTTTTGGGTTTCAAATGGCAAAAAAGGGATAATATGAGAATAGAGGGATAAAAAAGGAACCAACCAAACGGCTGCTCCTAGAATAATGAAATTCGGTGTATACATTCCTCTGATTGCGTAGACACGTAAAATAGATGGAGTTTTCGAAATTCGTACTTTTTGGGGTTCAAATGGAAAAATGGGATAAAAATAGTACCAACCAAATGACCGCAGTTAGAGTCATGAAATTCGGAGTATACGTTCCTCCGACTGCGTAGACGCGAAATTTTAAAGTTTTCTTTTTCCAAATTTGTACTTTCAAGGGATACAATTGATACAGGGGATAACAAGTAAGGAAAGACTAAAGTCGGGCGGGGCCGACTATATAATACCCTACACCACTCCGTCTGCGTATGTACCTCGCTTTGATTACTAAACCCAGGTATTTCATGGGAGCAATTTTATGTAGTTCATATAAATTATACAGTTACTATAAATTCATCTTTAGTCATATTTAACGAATATGGTTAATAATATGGTAATTGATCCAATTATCCGACAGACAAATACAAATTATACAGTAGTAATAGGATGAATCGGACCGACATTTCAAAAGGGGGGCTATAACAACATTTTGGGCCTGGTCCAAAACATGGGCCTATATATTTCACATTCACGGTAGGTATTCCTAGTTGAAAAATATCATGATCTGCAAAACTTGATGAAGATCGGATGTAAGATGTAGTTTCTAGAGCTGTAATAGATCAGAATGGGGCCCCATTTGGGTTATACCAAAGTATGGACATATGGGCATCTCCCAAACAATTCTCATTACAATTCAATTAAATGTATGTGTTTGACAAAAAATGTTAAATCGGAAAGGACATTTGTATGGGCGTATATTGAAATCTGGAACGATGTGACCCGCTTTCACCATGTATGTTTATTGGTGAAATATAATATGTAAGGTTTGGGCAAAATCGGTTAAACATTCGGGAGCAACATTCGAGGGCTATATCTAAATCTGAAACGATCTTACCCACTTTCCGCATAGGTGTTTCTAGTTCGATTATAAAATGTTGTGCCAATTTTAAAGAAAATCGGGTACAATATGTGGTTTCTAAAGCGGAAAAGGTTAAATAGGGAGCGACATTTGTATCTAGATCTGATCTAAATCTGAACCGATATTATCCAATTTCCGCATAGGTGTTTCTAGTTGGATTATAAGATGTTGTACCAAATTTAAAGAAAATCGGGTACAATATCTGGATTCTAGAGTGGAAAATGTCTAATCGGGAGCGACATTTGTATGGGGGCTATATCTAAATCTGGACCGATCTTACCCAACTTCTGCGTAGGTGTTTCTAGTTGGATTATAAGATGTTGTGCCAAATTTAAAGAAAATCGGGTACAATATGTGGTTTCTAAAGCGGAAAAATAGAAATCGGGAGCGACATTTGTATGGGGGCTATATGTAAATCTGAACCGATCTTACCCATTTTCAGTATAGGTGTTTTTAGTACGATTATAAAATGTTGTACCAATTTTAAAGAAAATCGGGTACAATATGTGGTTTCTAGAGCGGAAAATGTCAAATCGGGAGCGACATTTGTATGGGGCCTATATCTAAATCTGAACCGATCTTACCCATTTTCAGTATAGGTGTTTTTAGTACGATTATAAAATGTTGTACCAATTTTAAAGAAAATCGGTTACAATATGTGGTTTCTAGAGCGGAAAATGTCAAATCGGTAGCGACATTTGTATGGGGGCTATATCTAAATCTGAACCGATCTGACCCACTTTCACCATAGGTGTTTCTAATTCGATTATAAAATGTTGTGCCAAATTTAAAGAAAATCTTGTACAATATGTGGTTTCTAAAGCGGAAAAAGTGAAATCGGGAGCGACATTTGTATGGGGACTATATCTAAATCTGAACCGATATTACACACTTTCAGCATAGGTGTTTCTAGTTCGATTATAAAATGTAGTGCCAATTTTAAAGAAAATCGGGTACTATATGTGCTTTATTGGGCGGAAAAAGTCAAATCGGGAGCGACATTTGTATGGGGGCTATATCTAAATCTGAACTGATTTCCTCCAAATTCAATACCGATGGTCCTTGGTCAGAAAAAATAACTTCTGCCAAGTTTCATGACAATCGGACAACAATTGCGACCTGTAGAGTGCGAACAAGCTTAGATGGACAGCAGACGGACAGACAGACATCGGTAAATCGATTCAGCTGGTGATTCTAAGCCGATCCATATACTTAAAGGTGGTAGCTCGATTATTTCCTGGTGTTACAAACATTTGGCGCGAAACTAACTTATAATACCCTATCCCACGAAGTGGTGTAGGGTATAAAAATAGTACCAACCAATCGAATGCAGCTAGAATCATGGAATTCGGTGTATACCTTCCTCTGATTGTATAGACACGCAAAATAAAAAGATTTGTCCAAATTAGTTTTTTACGTATTTTATAGTGTAAACGTATTGGTAGCCTTGTCTTATAAGCGTGGCTTGAAATAATAAGAATATTATATTTATTTATAAAATTATTTTTTCAATATTTGTATTTGTTCTGGTTTGGTTATATTAAAAAAATATATTTTCCTGTGATAGTACTGCACTTCTACGCAAATCGACTACCTCAGTAGAATGCAATCCATGGTGGAGGGTATATAAAGTTCGGCCCGGCCAAATTTAACTCCGTTTTTACTTCTTTATAGTATTTTTTCTAAGTCACTCTAAACATCCAATAATAGAATTAATAAGTTATTCCATGAATAGAATAAAAAAAATATATTTATAGTACATTCAAGTTCGTTAATTCAGAAAACAATTTGGAGCTGAGTTCGTCCGGGCTGAATCTTATATACCCTCCAGCGCGGAGTGGTATTATCTTTCGACTTTACGAAGAAGTGAAGTAACATATTTTGAAAATTGTGATATTTTTAATGTGCATTACTATATTTGTTTTTTATTTCAAACTATAAGGCATACATATGCTTACTGTTTTAGAGAAATTGCATTGCTTCATTATTAGTACTGCAATAGTAATCACAAAGAGAACATGAGGGAACAATCTTTCAAAATGTACTCTAAATATTGGGTGTATTATCCGTCGTCATTAGGGAGAAACATTTTTCCTCAGGGCCGATTTCTCCCATATTGGAATGAACGCATTTAATTTCAAGATTCTAGGTACAAACGAATGTACCAATTATATAACTAAAGGTACGAATATCGAAAGATATCTTTACTCAGTCACAGCAGTGTACACACCGAATTTCACTATTCTTACTGCAACCCTTTGATTGGTACCATTTTGATCCCTTTCGCCCCATTTTCCGCCTAAAAGTACAGATTTCGAAAAAATCCTTTATGTTTCGCGTCTACGCAGTCAGATAAATGCATACACCGAATTTCACGATTTTAACTTCAGCGGTTAGGTTGGTACCATTTTTATCCCTCTTTTACAATTGTATCCCTTTTAAGTACAAATTTCGAAAAATCTGTCTATTTTACGTGTCTACGTAATTATAGGGATGTACCCACCGAATTTCATATTTCATATCATTGGTACCATTTTTATCCCTTTTGTTTGCTAAATCTTTTTTGTACTTTTTGGTGATACACGTGACTAGCGGAAGGTACGAAACAAGTGTATAACAAGTAAGAAGGCGTTAAGTTCGACCGGGCCGAATCTTATATACCCTCCACCACGGAGTGCATTCCACAGTATTACCAGCAGATTAAAGGATGTCGACTTTACATAGAAGCACGGTACCATATTACGAAAATTGTGATATTTTTATGCACAATACAAAACAGTAATAGTAAACAAATATACTATTTCAAACGATAATGTATACTTATGCGCACTGTTTAAAATCGACTACTATATATAAATAAAATACTGAAATTGTGAAAGTGAACATGCCTAAATATTAGGCGATTGTCAGTCGCCATTAGAAAGAAGCATTTTCAGATACAGACAAATTCCGCCCAAATGTACAAATTTCGAAAAATTTCATAGTCAGAATGTATACACCGAATTTCATTATTTCAACTTCACCATTTTTATCCCTCTTTTTTAATATATCCCTTAAAAGTACGAATTTCGAAAAATCCCTCTATTCTACGTGTCTATGCAATTAGAGGAATGTACACACCGAATTTCATGATTTTAGCTGTTGTCGTATCATTGGTACCATATTTTATCCCTTTTTGTCCCATTTCGCCCGCCAAAACTTTCATTTTCTTTGTGGTGCTTCCAAGCTACAAGAGGAATGTCCGCAACAAATTTTAACTGTATGACAATCAGAAATTTAATTAATAAGCCAAAGCTACCAATATTTATCTATATATATATCATGGATATAATACTTCAATTCATAAAGTAAATATAAGGGAGCTATCATAAATACCCTAAATATTGGGGGATAGAGAGTGTACTTTCAGCTACAGTCGTTTGGTTGGTTGTATTTCCATCCTATTTTAATTTCAAAAGTATAAATTTTGAAAATACCTATACCTATACCTAATACATACGTACGCAGTATAAGACAACTTCATGATTCTACCATTTTTTGTCGTAAAAGCAACAAAATAAAGTACGAATTTGGAAAAAAATATTTTACGTGGCTATGCAGTCATAGCAATGTATACTCCGAATTCCATGAATCTCCAATTTTGCTCCCCCAAGAGTACGACTATCTAAAATATCTTTATTTTACGTATCTACACAATTAGAGGGACGTACTCACTGAATTTCATCATTCTAGCTGTATTCGTTTAGTTGGTACTATTTTTATCCCCTGTAGCCATTGTATCCATTGAAAGTACGAATTTGGAAAAAACGTTTTATTTTTCGTGTCTACGCAGTCAGAGGAATGTATACTCTGAATTTCATGATTCTAGCTGCTATCATTTGGTAGGTACTATTTGTATCCCCTTTTTCCATTTGAACCCCAAAAAGTACCAATTTTGGAAATTTCTTTTATTTTACGTGTCTACGCAATCAGAGGAATGTATATATCGAATGGTACTATTTTTAGCACCTCTATCCCCATTTAACCCCTTAAAAGTACGAATTTAGAAAAAATACTTTTATATTATGTATCTACTCTATTAGAGGAATGTACACGCCAAATTTCGTGTTTCTATCTGTTGTCGTTTGATAGGTACCATTTTTATCCCTTTTTGTCCCATTTCGGCCCCTACAAATAAAAATCACTCTATGATGTCCTTTTATGCTATAGAGGGAATGCGCATTGCAAATATCAACTAAATACAAGCTAATATGTTCAAAAAACATGCTGAAATACTCTAAATATTAGGGGTATTTTCAGTCCTTGTGAGGGAAAAATTTTTCCCTCTGGGCCGATTTCGTCCACTTTCAATCCCAACCGATCTACAACCATAAGACACATTTAGGAAAAATTTGAACTTCCTAGCTCATTTCGTTCGGCCGCTATCGTGCTTTCAACAGACAGACAGACAGACGGACATGGCTATATCGTCTTAGAATTTTACCACGACCCAGAATATATATACTTTATGGGGTCTCCGATGAATATTTCAAGGTGTTACAAACGGAATGACAAAGTGAATATACCCCCATCCTGGAGGTGGAGGGTAAAAAATTTACTTGGGAAAAACCTGATTTATAGGAGTGTTTTCAGGAGCGTTTAGCTCACAGATAACTTGAGGCAGGACGAAATATTTTTCAAACCATCATTAAACAATCTAAACTTTATTTCCGTGAGGTGACTGGCAGTTCTTTTTTACTTCTTCGGCCCAGCCAAATACACAGTCCTTCGACAAAATGTTTGTAAGCTAGTGTTATCCACAATAAATGCTTTTTCGATTTTAAAAAATAATTCTAATCTAAATCGAATCACGCTTAAGCAACGTAGTTTCAATCACGCTTAAGCAACACAACCGCACACCCTCTACGTTACAATTACTCCTGTAAGTTTGCAAACAACAGGCAAATGTTGGATAAATTTTGTGCAGCAACAAACGCTCGCTCAAAACTCGATGAATTTATGACACTGATGATTGTTGACTGACTGACTGGCTGGCTGGATGGTGGTTCACACACACAATTAAAGTTTGGGATGTCCATCCAGTCAAGCTGCCAAGTCCCCTGGCGGATGATGGAGGAGCTTGTCAGTGTGTTGGGTTGTCGTTGTTGAGTTCTGTGAGAATTGTTGTCAAAAAACAATCATCATCATCGTCATCTTCATCGTGATCATCATCAACGCTCTTGATCATATGCATTAGCAATTCGACATTTACTAGTTGTCTGTGCGGCAACATCCTCAGCCAACATGTCCAGCCAGCCAGCCAGCAGCAACAACTTCATCGCCTACATCATTGTCAGCTTCATCGTTGCTGCTCATCATTTTTGTTTCAAAATTGATAAAAATCTTGAAGTCTTTATCAAGTGCAACCCGACAACCAACCCGGACGAACCGATCGGACCGGACCGGCCAACAATACATACACAAGTACAAGTCTTTATTTCAGTTCCAATGATGATTGTGCGTTTCTTCTGTTCTCATTGTGATGAGGATGGTGTTGCTGTCGATGCTGCTGCTGATGCTGCTGCCGTTCATGTTGTTCATTGTTGTGCGGTTCTATGGATAAGGCAGTGAAGGTGCTGAGATCTCCACAATGTCTGGGAATGCTATCAATAAAGTTATAAACACAAGAGACAACAAATGTGCACTCTGACATATGGAATTGGTGTCGTCGTCGTCCCTCTATTGTTTTGCTGGCAGTGCCAAGTGTTTTGGTGTTTCTGGTGCCCTCATTCATCTTGTGTTCTTTGTAGCCCTACCCCAAAGGATGGGGGTCGTTTAATGTCAACATAATGTTTGTAACATAATTATCTTTTCTTTAAGAAGATCTATACTTTATTAAAAACATGTCAACATTTGTTTAAATTCGTAAACTTTCTCAAAAATCCATAAAATATATTTCTTTAATTCTTATAACACTATGCAACAAAAATATTACCGATATTATTTTTTCCCCGTATAAAGTAGCTTTAATATTTGTAATCTCATTTTGGAAAGATAAGTCCGATAACACCATCTTATATGTCCAATTAAAATTAATTATGATGGCTAAAAATGTTGGGGACATAGCTTTCAAATAGGAACAATGGTTTAAGAACAGTCTACAAAAAATTGAGAAAAAATTTATTTTTCCCGAAGAAAATGTTTTTTTCTGTCAAGAAAGAAAGTAGAAAAAACGGAAAAATATTTTATTACCATGGATTGTATTCCACAGAGGCTTTCGATTTTCGCATTATAGAAAACAATTGAAAAAAGAAAACAAACAAATAAAACAAGTAAGGAAAGGCTAAAGTCGGGCGGGGCCGACACTATTATTCACTCCACTTTCTACCCGAATAAAATTCAATTCGGTAAAAAAGTGAAAGCGGGAAGGATTTTTGTATTCTGTATGTGTTTGACAAAAAAATGTTAAATCGGAAAGGACATTTGTATGAAATATTGAAACATGGAACGAAATAGGTGCAATATAATATGTATAGTTTGGCCAAACTCGGTTAAACATTTGGGAGCAACATATGTATCTGGGCTATATCTAAATCTGAACTGATCTTTCCCACTTTCTGTATAGGTGTTTCTAGTTGGATTATAAGATGTTGTGCCAATTTTAAAGAAAATCGGGTATAATATGTGGTTTCTAGAGCGGAAAATGTCAAATCGGGAGCGACATTTGTATGAGGGCTATATCTAAATCTGAACCGATCTTACCCACTTTCTGCGTAAATGTTTGTAGTTGGATTATAAGATGTTGTGCCAAATTTAAAGAAAATATGGTACAATATGTGGTTTCTAGAGCGGAAAAAGTCAACTCGGGAACGACATTTGTATGCGGGCTATATGTAAATCTGAACCGACCTTAGCCATTTTCAACATAAATGTTTTTAGTTGTATTATGAGATGTTGTGCCAAATTTAACGAAAATCGGGTACAATATGTCGTATTTAGAGCGGAAAATGTCAAATCGGGAGCGACATTTGTATGGGGCTATATATAAATCTGAACCGATTTGCCTCAAATTAAATAGCGTTCGTCCATCCACAAAACTTATTTGTTCCAATT